>CAUYUJ010019185.1:123159-160659 GCA_963575745.1 Prorocentrum cordatum | reverse complement strand
GCGAGTCGACAAGGCAACCGCGCAATGTTTGCGACCGCGTCATCACGGCGCTGCTGCAACGGAGAAATGAGCTCGTGCTCTTGCCAGGCTCAACGGGGCGCGTGCCGAGGAAGAGCCGAGCGGAAGTTGCGCTCGATGTTTTCAGGAGAGGAACGGATTTCAGGGTGGAAGCAGGAGGTAGAGGTAGGAGGAAGAGGTGGTCGGAGGAGGCGTCGTTTCCACGGCTACCCCACCTCCTCCACCTCCTCCAGGGCGGACAGAACGCAAACGCAACGACGGCGACGACGAGCAAGCGACGAGGCGTTTTTTTTCAACGCGGTGGCCGCGGGGACGGCTCGGTTGGAATGCCGCTCTTTGCGTGGGAGCAGGAAGCGGCCAGCGCAGAGATGCGAATAATGCAGGCAAGGGGCGCGACGCGGGAGAACCTCTCGCCCCGCGCCCACTAGACTTGGCCAGCGAATATGAAGAGAGACGGCGCGGACTGCGACGCTGCAGAAGCCGCGGTGGTCGCGCGCTGGCCGGACGGGCGGCGGCGGCGGAGCGACGGGGCGGCGCGGGAGAAGCCCTTGCTGCATCGTCACTCCGCGCGCGTCGAAAAACATGGGACACCGATTCGCGTCGGCAAGCCGTCGGAGACCCAACTGGGGCTCACTCTGACGCTTTACTGACGCAGATCGGTGCCCCAATTTGGCGCGGTCTTGCAGACGCAGAAGTTCGGGGGGGCACCGAATTGCGTCAGTAAACCGCCAGATGCCAAACGGTTTACTGACGCAAATCGGCGCCTCAATTTGGCGCTTTGCACGCGCGTCATTCCGGGGCGCCGACTTGCGTCAATAAGTTGCCCCGGACACACTGGAATGGGAAACCGACTTGCGTCGGTAAGCCGTCGGAGACCCAACTGGGGCTCAACTCCTCACCCTCCGCCTCCTCCTCCTTGACCCGCTTTCAGTTCAACCACCTCCTGCCGACGCCGCGGCGGTTGAAGCCTTCCCCCCCGCTCGCTCCTCTTCCTCCTCCTCCTTCTCCTTTTCCTCCCTCTCCTCCTCCTCCCCATCATCAGCCATCTACTCCAGCCACCCCCCCCCCTCCTCCTCCTCCTCCTCCTCCGCCTCTCCTCCTCCCCCTCCTCCTCCTCCTCCTCTCCTCCTCCACTTCCTCATCCTCCTCCTCATACGACATCTGCGCCTCCTCCACCCCCGCCTCCCCCGGTACCTCCTCCTCTCCGCCCTCCAACGCCTCCTCCATCTTTCTGCGACACTCCATTTCCGATGCGGGCCTCCTGAGACCACAACACAAAAAACATAATTAAAACATACCCCCCCAGGCCGCGGGTTGAAATCCCCGCCCCCCCCCTTCTCCCTCCCCCCCCGCCCCCCCCCGCCTCCACCCCAACCCCTTTCATTTCAACCACCACCATACCCGACACGCCCAGCGTTGAAACTTCCTCCCCGCCGCTCCTCTCCCCCCCCCCCTTCGCCCCCCTCTCGTTCCGCCTCCTTGTCCTCGACGCCGTCCTCGCTCGGCCGGCCCACTCACCATCCGCGCCTCGCGTTCCTCCTCCTCCTCTCTCCTCACTCCCCATCCTCCTCCCCCCCCCTCCTCCCCCTCCCCCCCACCCCCCCCCCCCTCCCTCCCTCCCCCTCCCCTCCCTTCCTCCCTCCCCCTCCTCCGCGCCCCCCGCCCTGAGCAGCGTCCGCATCCTCCGCCGTGAGCAGGTGGGGCCCCATAGGCTAATAGGGGCCACTGGGGGGGCCCTTCCGCGCGAGCCGACTCGCATGGCCGCGTGAAACGGCCCTGAAAGTCACTCCGTTCGAGCGGGCTCGCTGCGCCGATGGCCGCTGGTATTCCAACTCTTAGGCGGGGGCCCCTCGGGGCCACAGGGGGGGGCCCTTCCGCGCGAGCGGGTTCCCATGGAATGCCCCTGAGGGCCATTCCGTGCGAGCAGGCTCGCCGACGCCGATAGCTAGGCCGGGGCCCCCTAGGGGCCACGAGGGGGGCCTCATCCGCGCGAGTGGGCTCGCGTGGAATGCCCGAGTATGATGATCATGATGTGTGTGTGTGTGTGTGCGCGCGCGCGGCGCGAGCGCGCGTGTGTGTGTGTGTGTGTTGTGTGTGTGTGTGTGTGTGTGTGTGTGTGTGTGTGTGTGTGTGTGTGTGTGTGTGTGTGTGTGTGTGTGTGAGTGCGTGTGTGTGTGTTGTGTGTGTGCGTGTGTGTGTGCGTGTATGTGTGTGTGTGTGTGCGTGCGTGCGTGCGTGCGTGCGTGCGTGCGTGCGTGCGCGCGTGCGTGTGTGCGTGTGTGCGTGTGTGTGTATGTGCGTGTGCGTGCGTGTGTGTGCGTGTGCATGTGACATGTGCGCGCGCACGCACGTGCGCGCGCGCGACTGGGCGCGGGCGCGGCCCGCGGCCGTCCAGAGAAAACAAAAGGCCCTTTTAGGATGTGGGGAACAAAACGAGTGCCGTGAAACTCCCCCTCTAGAGAGCACGTCGGGGGCGCGCGGCGGCCATTGGGCCATGGGGCCCGCCAAGACCGCGGCATCGCGCGCGGCGCGGGCATGCCCGCGAAGACCGCGACATGAAGCACGACGGTGACTCTGGGGCCTGCGGGGCAACTCTGGGGATACGCTGGCCGAACCCCTGGAGAGCTTCAATTTGTTCGAGCACCTGGTGGGGGGGGGGCTGGCGGCGCCTCTCAGAAGTTCCCCGATGGGCTAATCGGTTTCTGAGGGCCCCCCCCCCCCATCCCTCCCCCGCCCTGGAACAGCCAAAAAAACAAGAAGCCCATCCTGCGGCGAGGAGTCCCAAATCATGAGCTCTCTCGCACTCTCTCCCTCTCTATAGATTTCCCTCTTCGACTCTGCAACCTACTGAACCCTGGCAAACGCTGGGCCCCGCGGACAAACGCGCGACCATCCTGCGGATCGCGGCGGCCTGGCGGGATAGGCCGAAGGCCTGGATGCACGTGGAACCCGTCAACCCCACCCCTAGTAAACATGTCGATTTTGGAGCTTCCACCTTTTCGGTTCCCGACGCCCCAAGACTCTTCCCAAGACGGCCCCAGAGGCCCCCAAGATCGCCCCAAGAGGGCCCAAGAGGCCCCCAAGAGGGCCCCAAGATGGCCCAAGAGGGCTCGAAGACGGCCCAAGAAGCCTCCAAGACGGTCCAAGAGGGCCCCAAGAACACCCCCAGAGGGGCCCCAGAGAGGGAACACGAAACAAAATTTCGAGCCCTCGGCCCTAAGAAGCCCCTACGAGGCCCCAAGAGGCCCCTAAGAGGCCCCAAAAGGCCCCCACGAGGCCCTCAGGAGGCCCCCAAGAGTCCCCCAAGCGGCCCCAGGAGGCCCCCCAAATGCACCCCCGAGCGCCCCAGGAGTCCCCCAAGCGGCTCCAGGAACCCCAAAAGTGCCGCATTGACACCAGGCCCTCGGGCAAACGGCAGACATGAGACCGTGTGGGCCGGCGGAATGAGCGAAGCGATTAATGTCTTGGAGCTGGCGCCTGTGCTATCCCCCCGGGCGCCGCCCTCCTGTTTTGTCACAACAACGCCAAGGCCGCAGCGTCGAGCTCGGCCTCGTCTCGAATCGGGATCTCGGCCCGAGGGATGCCCTTTACGCGCTGTGATCGGGCGTCGTCGCCAGCCAGGCCGACGCCCATGAGGAGCCACTGCTTGGCGAGGCAACGCGTCGCCACGACGGACATGCCAGCGAAAGTAAAGTTCCGCTTGCAGCGCAAGTCCTTGCCCGCGTCAAGGTGGCAATTGCAGTTGCCGCCGAAGCCGACGTGGACGCCCTCGCTCCAGACCTCGCTGACCGTCCACGGACCGAAAGGGACCTTCCTGACTTCTTTCTCGGCCGGCTGGGGCCTCTTAATGCCAGCGACGGGGGGCCCGTCGGCGCCCGAGCTGCTATCTCCGTCGTTGGGAGGAGACAAGCTGCCAGAGCTGCCACCAGAACCGAAGTCGTTCCAGAGCTCATCATCTGAGCCATGCCCCTCTGGCTTCGGCCGCCTGATCCTGATCTTGTCGCCGTCTCCGCCAAGCGCCCTGATGCCTCTTCTCATGTCGGCCATGGCGTCGCCATCGGCCTTGCGGGCCTTCTTGCCCCGTGCCTGGCGGAGACGGCCCCGGGGGGGAAAGACAGGCTGCTCGCTGTTGAACAAGCGGGACCTCCAGTCGTCGACCAAGAAAACAGCCGCCGCAGAGTCGGCGAGCATCTCCTGGTCGATGGCAGCGGCAGACAGAAATATGTTGGTGATCTCAACGTCCTCATCGTGGCCGAGATACCTGCCTAGGAAGGAAACGTCAACAAGATACTCTAACTCCACGCCGTCCCAAAAGCCAAGCTGGACGCGGCGGCGATCGACGTCCATCAGCGCCGGGCATAGTATAGCCACCGCGGGGTTGCTAAGCCGAACGCAGGCAACACAGAACCACGCCGCCGTGTCAACCTGCGGGCCAACGAACCTCAAACAGAAGAAATGACCAGTCGAATCTTTCGTGAGCTGCTGCCGCAATCCCCTCGCCGCCTCCAGCAACAGCGGCAATCTGCCAGCGTCTTTCGATGCGCACAGCTCTGGATGCGCACGCGCGCATGGAACGTAATAGTCGAAAATTTCGTCGTCGGCGATGTCCCCAGAGTCGGACACGAACATGTCCCGAGCGATCATCTCTCGGGCAGTCGATTCGTACCTCGTGAACCCAGGGGCAGCTGCGGTCTCCTCTGTGATATCCGCAACTGGGGCAGCTAGCATGAATCCGAGCCGCGGTGAGTTCCATATACTATAGACCATATTATATGGAACCCACCGCGGCGCGGATTCATGCTAGCTTTCGGTCACCCGCTGCAGAAGGGGCAGCTCTACGGTCCAGGCCAGTAGTGCGAGGCGCGATTACTGTCGCGCCGCCCTGGGAAGCCGTGCCACAACCCCCGCCGAGTGGTCTGGGGGGGTGGGGGAGTGGACGGCAATGGGCGCGGCGAGGCCGAGGGCGAAAACAACGGGAAGGAGATGAGGGGTGGAGGAGGAGGAGGAGGAGGAGGAGAAGGAGAGGGAGAGGGAGGAGGAGGACGGGCATGAGGAGGAGGAGGAGGAGGAGGAGGGGGAGGAGGACGAGGACGAGGAGGAGGAGGAGGAGGGGGTGGCTGTGGCGGCGGGGGGAGGGAGGCACGATAACACACATAACGCGACGCTTAACTCGAAGACCAGAGCGGGCGGGGAGTGCAACTTGGAGTTGGTTACTGAGCCTCCTCCTCCTCCCCCTCCTCCCCTCCTCTTCCTGTTCCTGCTGCTCCTCTTGTCCCTCCTGCTCCCGCTCCTCCTCCTACTCCTGCTCCCCCTCCTCCCCCCCCTCGCACCCCTCCTCCTCGCCCTCCCCGTCGGGCCCCATGGGGGCCCCGCCCTGCATCAAAACGGCGCGAAACCATGGGGCCATGGGCCCCCTGCGAGATTTCAACGCCCGCGCTGCCCAAGAACAGCCACGGCAACACACGAACATCCCGAAAGACCTGGGGCGGGGCTGCGATGGCCCCGAGAGCACGAGGCCCCGACCCGAGGAGGAGACAGCGGAGCAAACGACCTGGGAACCGAGGGCAAAGGCTAACCCAACAGGAGTGGGTGGGCACTGGGGCGGGATCTTTCGCAGCCCGAAGTCCCGGCGGCCAAGTCCTCCCAGAAGCCGCTCGACCTCTGCCTCGAACTCTTCTGGGGCAAAGGGCGTCCGAGTATTCCCGCGCGCCTCCAAGATCGTCTGCAACACGCCGCGGGAGCCAAGGGGGAGACCGTCCACGGGGAGCTCATCGTCGGCCTCGAGGCGCTTGAGGGCGCACTCGTGGTCGGCCTCCGCCTTCTCGGCGTCGATCTCCTGCTGGGTCAGCTCGTGGAACTCAGTGACCTTGGTCCGTCTCCACGCCGCGTACTCGTCTTTGTTCATCGGGGGGCCGCTCTGCTTTCTCACCCTCTCCTGCTTTGACAACCAATGAACGAAGACACCTGATACCTGGCCTTTCCGCTGGCGAGGCTGAGCAATGACTGGGGCACCGTCTTCAATCAATTGAGCCCGCGTGGGGCATCTAGGGTCGTCGCCCCCGTTCTTGCGATGCTGGGATAAGAGCTGCGCCAGAAACCCCGTGCAACAGAAACGCTCAATGTCTACGCCCTTCTCGCGATTGGTTGCGTTCCTGCACAAGGCCAGCAACCGCTCGCACCGCATATTACAGAATTTGAAGACCACGGCGAGGCTAATCAACATCCGCCTGAAATCACTATCTCTGAACATGGCATCGGCGGACGGGAACGCCCGTCGGACTTTGGCTGCGAAGAACGGCTCCAGGCAGCACGGCTCCAACTCGAAGAAAGCATCTGCGTGCCGCCGACGCTGAGCTTCAGAGAGGCCAGGGTGGACCATCCCAACCAGCTTGAGCGGGTAGCCCTCAAGCGGGAGATATCGCCACTTCACTTGCGAAGCCATGTCCAATCCAATACCGCGCATCTCCGACCACAAGAAGTTGTGCTTGCCGACGTCATAGTAATCAAATATGTGACCTATATCCGCGCCTCTGCCCGCAACCAACTCACTGGAAATTCGAGAACGGCACACGTAAAACGGATTAAGAAAGGACGTATCGTTCACGGTGCCGTACAGCCCTTTCGAATGTGCGTCTCGATGTTGCAACTCTGCCATGAGCCTCTCGACGTGGACGCCGTAGAAACACACGATGAGCATTCGAGCGAGCTTCTCGTCATCCTTCAGGAAATACTTGCTCCGCCATGCTTTCTTTTGTCCTATGCGCCTGGTCCTCTCGCCAGCGTTCTCTGCCCGTGCCGGCCGCCGCATGCCCAACGATGGGTTGGGCAATGCGAGGTCGATGACGCGACCGAGGACTCTGTGGCACAACGCCCCGAGGCCGACCTTGCCGCAGACCTCACCACATGTGAACCAATCGTCCAAGCTAGGGGTCCCAGTGTCTTTCGACATCAGCAGATCAATCTCGATGGCCGCCCCGAATAACTGATCGCATGCGTCGTCGAGGCCCCCGCAGCAGTCTGGCCCGCTGCAGTAGTGAGATACCTTGGGCAACGTCCAATCCCCGTTCCATTTCAGAAGGAATTTTGCGGCGGCAGAGTCGGAGCCGAGGTCCATTGGGGTTGATAAGTCCAGTATGTCTGCGGTCACCATCGTGCGTCTCCTGAGATAAGTCCTGGAAAACAAGCTATCGTTCCGCGCCTGCCACCGCGGCACTGGCACTTGAATCTGAAAACCGCCCGACGCCAGGTCCTCACGGATGATCTGCTTCAAAGCCTGCTGAAACTTGTTTTGCCAGTGCGGTTGCGAGCAAGTAACGTGCACAGCGTGAACGTTTCCAATCACTTCCCGCTCACGATTCTCGATCACCCTGTGCCCCTGGTGCGCCGAACATTTCCAATCCACGGCAAAAGTGTTGGCTGGCAGGCCAGAGAAGTACTTCTGCTTCCTACGACGGTTTGCCGAATGATCATCCGGCGCCTGGGGTAGGCAGGAAAGAACGGGCATGGCGGGGCGGCCGCGGCAGGGCAGGGTAACTCTGGCAACGCAGAACGATGGGCCACCGAAGGTGCGGCTGCATAGAACACCAACTAACCTTACATATCCAGCATATTAAGCACAGCCCCACAAGAGGCCATCCAGAAGAAGTCAGGCGGCGGACCGAAGGCGGCATCGGGATTCGAGGCAAGGCGATGGGAGGTGAAAGAGTTGCAGCAGCAGCAGCAACAGCACCAGGGGGGCGAGGGGAAGGAGAAGGGAAGGAAGAGCACGAAGGGGAGGATGATAAACAATGGGACAATGGGGCGATAGAGGAAGAAGAAGGGAAGACGAAAGGATGAACCGCGCACCTCAGACGACTGCGGGATGATACCATCGACCTGGGGTCCTCTTGGACTCCACTCGATCGAGGCCCCCCCAGAAACGCTTTGCCCAACTCCCCGAGGCCTGCTAAGACCGCCCCCCCGCCGACGTTTCGGGCCTTATCTAAGCCCATTGAGATCGCGAGGCCTCGCGGGCCAATCCCAGCCCGTTGAACCCGCCGGGGCATCGCGGCTTCTCCGAGAGCCGAAGGGCCCACAAGATAAGCCCATGCGCCATGGGGGCAAGGGAGGCTACGCGAAGATCCACGAGGTTCCGACTGAAACTCTCAGCTCCAGTTGGGCTTAATACTTCAAGATGAATCCTGAGGCGCCCTAAGGTGCCAACAAATGAACCTCGACCCGCCGGCGCCGCAACACCTCCCGCGACAAGTCAGCCAAGGGGCGACACCGACAGCGACGCACCTGGTGACGCTTCCCACGGGTTAACCCCCTTTCCGTTGGCCATGTATGAGGACGCCGCAGAATCGGCCGAAACCAGCGTCGCGCACCAGAGGGGGTATAAGAGCGAAGGGGGGACAAAGGCACGGAATAAGAAGTCGAGGTGGAGAGAACAGAATGGCGTTGAGCCTAAGTGGACACTGCGACGTGGCTGTAGAGAGCGAATGAGTCGACGACAATCAGCGAATAGGGGACCCGCGAATAGGGGACCCGCTTGGCAACCTCCGCGATCCCGTCGCGGGAGAGCTCGGGCACCGCGCTCTCGGTTGCCCTCAGGAGGACGCTGCTGCCATTCGACTGCAAGGCTCTGGGCATCGAAAACGCCCTGAAACCGTCGATCTCCATGGAAGGGCGAATGTAATGGCACGTAACACCATGGGCGAACACCTCCAACGTTCCAAATCTCGGGATGGGTTTCGACGGGTTCAAACGCCTGTACTCACCATAACGGACCAGCTTCCATCTTCCAACATTGTCTGGGTCAGGGACAGAATACAAAGCGTGGGGCATCACGGCGTCCTGGGCCCGTCCGAATCCCAATCGCACAGGCGTTGTGTCGTAGAAAGAACAGAACACGGGGCACCCCTCTATCCTGGCGAGCTCGTCCGACACGAACCTACTCTGGCGAGACTTAATCACGGAAGCCGAAACGCTGAGCATGCTGAGTTCCCGATGTGTCCCATCTATCCCAGCCCTGCACGTGGAAGATTTCCCTATCTGTCTCCATGAGTTTAGCAAGACAACCATCGGGTCATATTGGTTCGGGTGCCGAGGGGTGGGGTCGTTCAGCGCGTCTGTCATCTTATCGCCGTGCCGAATCCTCTCATTGTTCCAATGCCTGGCAATCACGCGACGCCCCGCCCCCTCCGTGACCAGTGGAGGGCCCTGGCGTCACGGACAACAGCAATGCACACAACTCAACAGCAATGCAAAACAACGCGAATCAACGCAACAGCAAAAACGCCATTCGAACCCAATGCGGCAATGCAATGCTGCATTGCAATGCCACCTGCGAAGACAAGTCTTGGCCTTGAGAACGGGTTTTTGTTTTCCCTAGGCCTGCGCTTGGAAAGCCCGCTTCGGGTAGATTGCACGGCGGTTCGCTAGGGCAGCGCTAGAGGTATTTCGCACGACGGTCCACATGCACCAGTCGCCATAGAAACACATCGGAATCGCAAAAACCAGTTCTCAAGGCCAGCCTTTTTCGCTTCTCTAAACTTGTATAAATATGTATATTAATAGCATGTGTTACTGTATGCGCAATTCATGCATTCATGTTTTCTTTCCTCCGAAGGACTTTGAAGGCTTTGGGATTTCATGAATTGAGTGTTTTTTTTTGTTTTGGTTTCTTGTAGGGCTTCATGGGTGGAGGCCGATAACTGGTTCATCGGGGCCGTTCAAGCAATGCAACGCAATGCACAACTTCAAACGAAATGGACCTTTCATGCTCTCTCGCCGCCCTCGTCATCCTCATGCCCCTCCCACCCTCGGCCGCGCCGCGCCCTCCCCTCCCCCTTCTTCTTCTCCTGATCGTCGTCGTTCTTCTCATCCCGCCACCTCCTCCTCCTCACCCCCGTCTTCCACCCTGTCCACGCTTGCGCCCTGCCGTCCTTCCCCCCACCCTCTCCTGCCTCCCCCCCATCCGGGGGGTCTCCAAGGCGGGCGTGGCGCAGCCAACTGAATCGTCGACGGCCTCATCCCGCTCTCGCTCTGCCTTCCGAGTCCGTTTGCATTGGTTGAGGTGGTCAGCCCATGCTCGAGATCTCCTGAGATCCCCGCCCCAGGGCCCCGGCGCAGCCGCGGCCCGCCTAGCCGCTGCTGGCGCCACCACGCCAGCGGCGGCGCCCAGCCCGCGGCGCAGCTCGTCCAGCCGCGACGGCCGCGCGGCCGCCGCTGGGGCCGCCGGCGACAGCGGGGCCACGGCCGCCAAACCTCGGCGGATCTCCTCGATCCGCGGCGGCTCTCGCCCCCCCTCCGCGCTCATGGCGCGCGGCCTCGGCCATTGCGCCACCCCGCGCGGCCGCGACACGCACGGTGCCAGAGACGGCGGCGAGCGCGAGGGGACGGCCGTCGCCGACGACGACGATGACGAGAGGGACGCAGGCTGCATCGGGCATCATCGTCTCTTCTCCCAGGGATCCCTGGGGGAAGAGACGATGAAGAATGCGCCGTGCATCGCGCGGCATCGCCGATGCATCGTCCATGCCGCGCGGTGTGTCCTTGTCGATGCCGCCGATGCATCTCCGACGCAGGCGCGACCTTCCGACCCTGTCTACTAGGACGGGAGGCATCCAGGAACACGGACCCCATACATAATCCTGGGGTTTTATCCTCAGGACGGTCATGGCGAGGTTTTTTTTGGTCTGCGTGGGGCCCCACTGCGCGTGCCCCCCCAGCAGCCCTCGAAAGTGGCAACAGTTTCACACTTCACAGCCCCCCATGGATGGCGAGGTCTCGTTTGGGTCTGCGTGTGGCCCCAGTGTGCGGCCTCCTCTTGACCCTCCTCCTCCTCCTCCTCCTCCTCCTCCTCCTCCTCCTCTTCCTCCTCCTTCTCTTCCGTTTCCTACGCCCTGTCTTCCTCTTCCTCTAGCAGCCGCGGCAAAATCGCGGATCCTCACCGCGCGCGTTGCGTTACGTGAGATACTCTCCGCGACCACACCAAGATTCCATTGACATCCCCCCGTCTGTCCACCCCGTCCAACCCCGCCAATCCGTCTAGATTGCTCAAGCGCTATATATATACACATATTCAATGCACTATTTTACAATATTCTATAATATTTGATTATCATCAATATTCATATTCTTAATATTTCAATAAATTGCTACTTATCTCAACTGTATGATTGTATATATTCATATTACCTCTTGAGTAGTTCTGAAATGTCGTATGTTTTTTTGATTTTTCTTGTTATATTTTTTCCAGCGTTCATGGTTTTGATGGAATCCTGGCGGGGCCGGGCTTTCCAAGTCATTGGCCGTCTTGGCTGCGTGGAGGCCCGACTTGAGGCCACCTGCGGCCAGATTGAGGCAATCCGGAAGCCTCCCGGGGGCTTCCTGGAAGCAGTTTTGACGCATCGAGGGCACTCTTGGGCTATTTGACAGCCTCTTGGACGTCTCCTAGGGGCCTTCTAGGCCCTCGGGAAGCTGTTGGGGTCCTCGTCGGACCACTTGGGGGCCTCTTGCAGCCTCCTGTGGGCCTTGTGGGGGGACCGCTCTGCTGTTGGGTCGCGTTCCCGTTCTTTGGCCTCTCTTGGGGCTCTTGGGGCCCGCTCGGGCCGTCTTGGGCGCCTCAAGCACCGTCTTGGGGCCCTCGCGGGCCGTCTTGGGGCCCTCTTGGAGGCCTCTTCCTCTATATGGGAGCGGTATTGGAAGCCTCTTGGGCCGTCTTGGAGCATCGGGATGCCAAAAGGCCGAAAAAAATTAAAACCCGTCAAAGCCCAATCGTAAAACAATGTGCCTCTTGGGGCCACCTTGGGAGATCTCTTGGAACCTCGTCGGCCCTCTCGGGAGCTTCTTGGGGGCCTCTTGGATCCGATTGGGGGCCTCTTGGGACTTCCCGAGAACCTCTCGGGGTAGAAAGCTCGGATTCTCGGTTCGTGTTTCCCTTCTTGGGCCTCTCTTGGGGCCGTCTTGGGGCCCTCTCGGGACGTCTTGGGCGCCTCAGGCACCGCCTTGGGGCCCTCGTGGGCCGCCCAGGGCCCTCTTGGAAGCCTCTTCGGCTATCTTGGAGCTGTCTGGGAGGCCTCTTCCTCCTCCTCGTCCCCCTCCTCCTCCTCCTCCCACTCCAGCTCTCTCTCCTCCTGATCTTCCTCTCCTCCTCCTGCAGCGTGTTCCGGAAGGGATCCGCTTTGGAACATGCTGTGCACAAGTGCTGTCACTACGGCTGCCGCCACCGTGGGGGACTCGGAAATCCCCGACGAGATCGTCAAAAATGACGAGGCCGAGCCTGCATTTTGACGAGGCCTCCGCTGCAGACATCCCCGAAACTCCTCCTCGTCAAAATCCGAGGCGCGGTCGTCAAAAAACGATGGCGAACTGAGTCCTGGCAAACCCGGGTCTTACGCTCCCCCGCTCAGAGGCCTCATGGGTGTGGCGGATCCGTGGTTGGCCTGTCGTGGACGTCGTGAAGGAAGTTTCGCAGCTTCTCGGTAGCCGTTTTGGGACCGTTTGGGGCCTCCTCGGGGCTGTTTTGTGGCCCTTAGGCCCCGTTTGGGCCTCCTGGGTGCCTGTCCTGGGGGCCTCCTCCTGGGTGCATCTTGGGGGCCTCCTGGGCCTGGGGCGCTCTTCAAGCGGGAGGGTCGAATTTGGGAGTCGTGGTCCCCCTCTTGGGCGCATCTTGGGGCCGTCTTGGGGCTCTGTTGGGCTGTCTTGGGCGACTCTGGGGCCGTCTTGGGGCCCTCTTGGGCCGTCTTGGGGCGCTCTTGGGGGCCTATTGAGCCGTCTTGGAACGTCGGACAGCCGAAAAGGCTGGAAGGCCAAAATCGTTCGAAAACCTTCGTAAAATTGACGATTTCGGCCTCTTGAAGCGCTCTGGAGAGGCGTCTTGAAGCGTCGTGGAGTGCCTTGGGGGGCCTCTCGGGCCGTCTTGGGCCTATCTTGGGCGTCCTGGAGCGGTCTTTCGGCGACTCGGGGCCCGCTTGGGCCGTCTTGGGAGCCTCTGGAGGCCCTCCTGGACTATTTTGGACCTCCCCGGCCGCCCCGTCCTCCCATGGGGGGTCGGAGGCGGCGGCCTCCGAGGCCCAGGACGCGGAAACCCTTGAAAAACACTGGAAAATGAGCCCCGGTACCCCCATGGAGGCTCTTCGGCGCTCTTGGACCGTTGGAAGCTCGAAAACGCGAGAAGCCAAAAACATTGAAAAGACCATTGAACATATACGACTTTGGCCTCTTCGGGCCGTACCGTGATACCTATCAGACTTCTTGGGGTCTCTTGGAGGCCACCTGGGAGCCTCGAGAGCCGTCGGAAGGCTGACTTGGGCTGCTCGGGAGCGTCTTGGGCCGTCCTTTCGCATTCTGGGGGGCTCCTGGGGGGCGTCTTGGGCCCTCCTGGAGCGCTGTGGAGGCTGCCCGGAAAGGCTGGGGCAGCGGTGCCGGGAGCGTCCCCGAGATGTGGCCATCTCTTTTCAGCGCGATCCGGGAGCATCTTCCCAGAACGCGCTCGTGGCAGGGCGCCCACGTCCGAGGACGTTGGCATGGGAAACCGCAGCGCGTGATCATTCCAGCGCGTTCCGGCGAAGACCGTCTGGAACGCGCTTGGGCAAGCGCTGGGTTTCGGGAAGGCGAGTGGGAACCGTTCAGGCAGTTTGGGATGCTCGGGGCAAGAGGCGGAAGCCATCCTCATAAGACATGCAGTCTTCCTGGAACCGTCTTGCAGAAAACACCAGACAAATGAGACCCTGCAGTCGTTCCTGGAGCCGTCTTGGAGCCCTCTTGGGCTGCCCTGAAGCCTGTTGGAGCCCTCTGCGGAATGGTCTTGGAGCCCGCGCCGAGGATCTGGAAAATGTCCGGGACCATCGCGGCGGCCTCCGAGGCCCGGGACGCCGAAACCCAGTAAAAACACAACAAAAATGAGCCCCGGTACTCCCATGGAGGGTCGGGCAGCTGTTTTCGGGCCCCTGGGCTAGAACCATCGCGCGCGCTTCGCGCGCGCTCAGGTTCTAGCCCAGGCCGGGGGGGCGCTGGACGATCTTGGACAACGCTATCAAGCACAGGCGCGCGACGGCATCTGAGGAGCTTCTGGGGTGTTCCGCATGCTTCGTCAACTGGCTGTTGGAGGCACCTCTTGGGTGCTTCTTGGGGGGGCGTCTGAGGGTCCCTTGGGGGCATCGGTTTTGTAATCTGAAGCCGTCATTGGCCGTCTTGGCTGCGTGGAAGCCCGACTTGAGGCCACCTGCGGCCAGATTGAGGCAATCCGGAACCCTCCCGGGGCCCTCCTGGAAGCAGTTTTGACGTATCGAGGGCACTCTTGGGCTGTTTTAAAACCTCTTGGACGTCTCATAGGGGCCTTCGAGGCCCTCGGGAAGCTTTTGGGTCCTCGTCGGACCACTTGGGGGCCTCTTGCGACCTCCTGTGGGCCTTGTGGGGGGACCGCTCTGCTGTTGGGTCGCGTTCCCCTTCTTGGGCCTCTCTTGGGGCTCTTGGGGCCCTCTCGGGCCGTCTTGGGCGCCTCAAGCACCGTCTTGGGGCCCTCGCGGGCCGTCTTGGGGCAGTCTTCCTCTATATATGGAAGCGGTATTGGAAGCCTCTTGGGCCGTCTTGGAGCATCGGGACGCCAAAAGGCAGAAACAAATTAAACCCGTCAAAGCCCCATCGTAAAACAATGAGTTGTGCCTCTTGGGGCCACCTTGGGAGATCTCTTGGAACCTCGTCGGCCCTCTTGGGAGCTTCTTGGGGGCCTCTTGGATCCGATTGGGAGCCTCTTGGGACTTCCCGAGAACCTCTCAAGGTAGAAAGCTCGGATTCTCGGTTCGTGTTTCCCTTCGTGGGCCTCTCTTGGGGCCGTCTTGGGGCCCTCTCGGGCCGTCTTGGGCGCCTCAGGCACCGCCTTGGGGCCCTCGTGGGCCGCCCAGGGCCCTCTTGGAAGCCTCTTCGGCTATCTTGGAGCTGTCTGGGAAGCCTCTTCCTCCTCCTCGTCCCCCTCCTCCTCCCACTCCAGCTCTCTCTCCTCCTGATCTTCCTCCTCCTCATGCAGCGTGTTCCGGAAGGCTCCCGCCGGAACATGCTGTGCACAAGTGCTGTCACTGCTCCCGCCACTGTGCCCTGGGTGGTGGGTCAGAGGCCTCATGGGTGTCGGTTTGGATCTCGTGGTTGGCCTGTCGGGGACGTCGTGAAAGCAATTTCGCAGCTTCTCGGTAGCCGTTTTGGGACCGTTGTGGGGCCTCCTCGGGGCTGTTTTGTGGCCTCTTTAGGCCTCGTTGGGGCCTCCTGGGTGCTTCATGGGGGCCTCCTGGGGCCTCTTGGGGGCTCCTTGGGGCCTCCTGGGGCACTCTTCAAGCGGGAGAATGGAGTTTTGGAGTCGTGGTCCCCCTCTTGGGCGCATCTTGGGGCCGTCTTGGGGCTCTGTTGGGCTGTCTTGGGCGACTCTGGGGCCGTCTTGGGGCCCTCTCGGGCCGTCTTGGGGCGCTCTTGGGGGCCAATTGAGCCGTCTTGGAACGTCGGACAGCCGAAAAGGCTGGAAGGCCAAAATCGTTCGAAAACCTTAGTAACATTGACGATTTCGGCCTCTTGAAGCGCTCTGGAGAGGGGTCTTGAAGCGTCGTGGAGTGCCTTGGGGGGCCTCTCGGGCCGTCTTGGGCCCATCTTGGGCGTCCTGGAGCGGTCTTTCGGCGACTCGGGGCCCGCTTGGGCCGTCTTGGGAGCCTCTGGAGGCCCTCCTGGACTTGGACCTCCCCGGCCGCCCCGTCCTCCCATGGGGGGTCGGAAGAGGCGGCCTCCAAGGCCCAGGACGCGGAAACCCTTTTAAAAACATAAGGAAAATGAGCCCCGGTGCCCCCGTGGAGGGTCGAGGCAGCTGTTTTCGGGCCCCGGGCCTGTTTCCCCGGGATATGTGTGTGTATGTATGTATGTATGTATGTATGTATGTATGTATGTATGTATGTATATATATATATATATATATATATATATATATATATATATTTGTTCCCGTCATGTCCGCTTCTCGCCTCCCACCACATTGGCACCCAATGGCCGCATCACGCAGTTTACCCCCCTGCCCGTATGAACAATGGTCCCAACGGGGAACCTTCGCAAACCTGGCCCACACCTCTGAGCCAGCAGGCCGCTGGATCACTCAGCCAACGCTCATTCGGGTGCTCAGTCGCGATCGAGAGGCAAACTTGACCCGTACCCGCAATTGCTCACCCCACACGCATTTCGACCCACCTTCTCATGAGGAGCCCAAAGTAAAAGAAGGTAATCGGGGCGCGTTCGCCCTCTAGGACAAGGGCGAAGTTGCCCATTCACTACGCACTGCCCGACCCCCCTTCAGAGACCCAATCATGCGCCCCCTAGACTCGCACAGTGAGCCCGCACATCGAATGGCCCACAGGTATAATCACATCTTGAAGGCTCACCGCTCTCACACACTGGGCCCGCATATCGCGCCTTACGAAACCACAACTCGATTCCCGGTGAGGCAGGCGCGCAATGAAGCCGAGCCCCTCCGAAAACACTGTGCTGATATCGGTGGCAGCATGCAGCCTCAGCCAAATACGTCTCACCAGCTGCACAGGTTCCTACCGCAGGCGCACGCCCCAACAATGCAAGAATCAAACTCTTCGCCGAGCAATGTTACCAGCCGTTCCGCCCCACCAACTTACCAACCAATGCCAAGAACCTCACTAGGTTGAAGCACCAGGAGTACTTTCACTGAAATACACTGCATCATGAGTGTCAAACATGGTGCCCATGAACCACTCATGCCGTACATGTGGTGGAGCATGCTTTACTGAACACATCGCTGTGATTTGTACTGAATGCCACGTGCGTTGTCTGGTGTACGTGTATGCTGCGCATCTCTGCCGGGAGACCACGAGAATGAGACAATGCACAAAATAAAGAAGGACATTCTGGGACGAACCACCGCACAAACGAAAAGCGAAAGCGAATGTTCACTGACGGAAGCGATGACGAACGAGTCGGACCGCGTGGTAGAATGCCAAGTGCTGTCAGGTAGGGTTGCTGCGAATACTCTAAAATTCGCACCCCGTCCCGAAGATCCCTGGGCGGCCAAACATGTCCTGATGGCTCTCCAAAATTCCTCCATGGCTTCCAACACGGCCCCGGACAACCACCAATACCAGCAAGATTCCCCAACCGTGCCTCGACAGACACACCACAGCTCCACATAAGAACCCCCCAAGAGGCGTAGCGGCTTCCTAGAGGGTCTCGGAGGAGCCGAGGAGAAGCCACAAGAGACCAAAGAGGACCTCCAAAAACCCACCATGCGGTCCAAGGCAGCCTCAAGAGGGTCCCAAGCTGGCCCAAGAGGACTCCAAGAAGTCCCGAAGAGGGCCCACAAGAGCCCACGCAAACCTCAAGATGGCCCACGCGGCACCCCCATGAGAGCCCCTCATGGAATAGAAACAAGAAGTGTCGCATGGTGCGGCCTTCTGGGCGGGGCCCATAGTATCGTCACACAGAGCGCTGCGCTAGCACGGCTGCGAGACTCACCGCAGGCAGCTGGGAAATATTCCCGGAATCATCTCACTGCCGTTTCCAGCGCTCTCCGCTGCTGGAGCGCCGCAAACTCAATAGCGTTAGGCGGTGGCTGCAGCGAGGAATTGGACGGCCACTCACTCCGAAATAACCCGAACAGACGCGGATCGGAGGGAGTGAGCACTAACAGCTAAGGCAGATGCCCGCCGAAGGCGCAAATTTACCCCTGAGACAGACCTTATACAGGACCCGACCCTATGCAGGTGCGCATGGCACAAGGAACAATATGATAGGGACAAGAATTATGGAAAGGACAATGCATAAGACTAAATTCCCCAATGTCGGCATGATCCGCGCAAAAACTGCGCCGACCTAGTTGCGGGAGCCCAATGAGGTTGTGCCTGGTGTTACCCTTCGCGGAGCTCCGTTTGGTGCCGCGAAACGGTTGAGGCGTGTGTCGAAATGTGTGCAGCGCCATGCAAACCCTGCCAGTGGGGCCTTCGGTGGAGCTCCCTATGGTGCCACGAGGCGTGAGAGGGGTGTGCCGAAATGGATGCGGCGCCGCCATGCGACACCTGCCACTGAGGCCTGCGCCGGAGCCCCATATGGTGCAACGAAGCAAGTGAGAGGTGTGCCGAAATGAGCGCTGCGCCTCCACGCGAGCACTGCCACTGGGGTTTTCGGTGGACCTCCCTGTGGGCCACGACAACGACAATGAATGATGAGGACTTTCTGACTTTCTGAGGTCAGAAGCAAGGATGAGAAGATGGATGAAAGGGGTGCGGGAGTCAGTGAGGTGACGAGGACCCAACAACACAGTATGGTAGGGAACATAATTTGTCTCACGATTGAAGCCTGCCGCAGGCGCCTCCAAAACAAGTCGCACCGCATCTGTCGACTCGCGACAGTAAAGAAATGCCCTGTCCGAACACTCACAGCAAGACACAAGCACGCCGCCGGCGCATATCTGTTCGATCAATGCGCCCCGGCGCCACCCAGAGACAAAGGGCCTTCCCTGGGCCCCGCCGAGGAAAGCCCCCCCGCCCGCCGTGCTCCCTGCACTGCGGGCCCCGATCGAACCCCTGAGCCACCCACCGCGCCGCAGGCCCTTCGGCCGGCCCCTCCTGGCCCGGGCACCGTTTCCCCCCCCCCCCAAACCCCCCCGCCGAAACGACAGCGAGAAGAAGAGATGGAACCTGCCAGGCCGTCCGGGCCGTCCTGGGCCCCTCCCCCCGGGAGGAGATGTTCTGCCCGCCCCCGCCCCTAAAGGAAAACACAAATCGCCCCTAGAAAAGAGAATGCAAAGCCTGCGGCACCCCCAGGAGATAGGGGGAGGCTAAGACGAACTCCGCGCCCCACAAAAGAGAGGCACCCCCACCCGAGTTGGGGAGCCTACACGGCAACTCGTAGATGTTTCAGGGGTTCCTGTATGAATGTAGCTCAACTGTACGAGGGCCTGTGGTACGGGCTCCAATGAAAATTCAGGTAAGCTCCGCAGTAAGCGGCTATAGTAGCACATTGGGACGCTCATGTGTACGAACCGTTGCAGAAAATGAAAGAAAAACGCAGCCGTAGCGGGACTGTAATAAAGGCTGTGCGCGATGATCATAAGACTGGAGACCAGGGTGTGACAGCAGTGTCGGAAAGGGCCGAAGCAGGACTGCGCAGAGGCCGCAATACAAGTGTCGCAGGCTGTGCCTTGGGACGGTAATTTTGGGTTGCGGCGCGGCCCCAATCAAGGAATCACAAGCGAATGGCAGGTTCAGTCGGGATAAAAACTTGTGGAATGGGGCTGTAGAGTTGTAGTAAAGGTTTTACTGGGGCCGTCACTATGGTTGCGAATAGGAGTAGGAATGCGCTGGGGGTTGCGGTACGCTTGTAGTCAAGGTTGCACGGGGCTGGCAGCCGTGGTAGCAGGGGTTGTATAACGGTTTGTTTTAAGGCCCGAAACATAATCTGCGTTTGGGGTTCAGTCGCAAAACAACAATGCCGCTCTACGGGCCCCCATCGGACTGCGCTTGTGGCTTACCCAGTATGCCACGGGATTTTGTGCAATCGTGACTGGGGAGGGGGCGGAGTGGGATGTCATAGTGAGGTGCCAAATTGTGTGTTTCCTGAGCGCGAGTATACGCCGTCATGTACAGCACGACTAAACAACTGTTATAGCGGGCGCGACGCCAGGCCATACTCCAGCCAGACAACGTCGGGCCAGGCGTATAAGGGGTGACGTGGGCAGCGCAGATGCCGTTAGAGTCTTGTGTTCAAGTCGGTCCGTCGTGCCCTCGTTGGTCCCCATCCGCAAACCGCACACGAACCCACGGCGCGAACGCATGCGACTGCTGCGCGAGTGTTCCACTGACCCCGCCCGAGACATCAGGGTGTTCTACTAACCACACCCTTAACGACTGCCTGCCAGAGCAGTATCTGCTGACTACCAATGTGTTTCTATACCGGCTTGATTTAAGGCGAAGTTTTCGGACTCCACCGACTCAATCTGTTTTTGCATCAGTTTCAACATCATCGTCATCATCGTCGTCATGATATTCATCATCGTCCGCGTCATCGCCATCATCATCACCTTCTCCTCGTCGTCGTCATCATCATAATATCCATCACCATCTCCTCGTCATCGTCATCGTCACGTAGTGATGATGACGATTAAATCAAGACCCGCATGACGATGATGGCGGCGTGAACATGTTGATGCCGATGATGATGATGATGACGATGATGATGAAGTCGATGATTGCGATGATGATGGCGATGAAGATGATGATTTCGGACTGCACGGGCCGTGCTGAGCACTAATCGGAAAGCCCCATTTCGTCAAGCACCTCCGTGAGGTCGGGCCACCGCATTTCGTCAAGCACCTCCGCGAGGTCGGGCAGCGCCACGGGGACCCGCGCCAGGTGATCGGCCACGACGTGGTTCACGGCGTTGAAGAACTCCTGCGGGCCAGGCGTGGCGTCGATCCTGCGCGCCCTGAACTCCCGAAAGACGTCGGAGCGGATCATGACGGCGATCTGCAGCCTGCTGTCGTCTACGCGCTGTTGCAGCTCGTGGTGGGCCGCGAAACAGTCCCGGCAGTCCGCGGAGGCGTGGTGATGCAGGTTGTGCTCGAGGGAGGACAGGGTGCCCATGTAGAAGGACCCAGGCTTTTGCTCGACGGTGACGACCCTTCCGCAGGAGGCTGTGCTCGAGGGTGACGCCCCATCATGTGCTCCCAGGGCCCCTGGGATCCTCACTTGAACGGAGCGCGTCCCGTAAATCGTCACGGCCGCGTGCAACAGGGAGCATCCGCCATCTGTGTGCCAACCATCGTCCCGCGCGCCTGGTTGCATGAGCTGGATCGATGCGTACGCGAACGCGTTGTCGGCGAAGTGCTCTGTCATGATGGGCTTTCCGTTCTGCTCGACGATGGCAGATGGCATGCCGTCGGCTTTGACAGCCTCGCGCATTTTGTCTCCCAGCTGTTGCAGCCACGGGCGCATCTTTTTCCGCGGCGCTCGCACGAAGGCGGCCATGTGGGGCGAGGGGGTGATCTGCAAATTCCCGTCCTTCTTGAGGCTGCGGCACTTCGGAGGGCTTTCGTCGTCCACGACGCCTGCGACCTCTGTTTTCAAGCCCTTTGCCGCCTCGTCGCCTCGGACGCATTTGGAGACGGTTGCCCCCCCGTGCCCCGGCGCTCCTCGGCCAAGTTCTGCCAGCGCGGGTCTCTCTGCAAAAAGCGGAGCAAGTCTGGGTCCAGCTCCGCCTCTGCTATCGTGCCCGTGCCGTTGTTTCCCTGCGCCATGGAGATGCGCACGACGAGCTGGGCGCCAGCCGGCTGCAGGAAGCGACGAGCCCTTAGACTACTGATTGTCGCTCTGGCGCCACGGTGCCAAAGCAGGCAGCTCTCGGCGGCCTCCAACAAGTCTGGGGGGCAGTCTGCAAGTTCGTCAACGGGCCAGCGTCCTCGGCCGTCGAGTGCCTTCGCTGTTTCAGCCTTTAGCCCATCCTCGCCCGACCGCTTGAACCACTTCTCAAAGGAAGGCAGGCTGTCCAGCCACGGGGCGGGTTCCTGGCCCTCGTAATTGTAGAAGTCTCCCGACCCTGGCTCCTTGCCTGGGATCCTCAAAACTTCCCTGCAGAAAACCGCGAAGTCTTTCGGGTGCCCCCCTGGGGGATGCCCGAGCGCGCCGCAAGGCTCTGGTGGTTGGAACAACACCTTGCGCGTGTACAACTCCGCCATCAGGCACCCGATGGACCACGCGTCCAGGTCCTCTGAAGAGCGCTGGTTCCCCAAGAAAACGTCTACCGCTCTGTAGGCGGGCGGGCGTACTCTGAGGTCATCGCAGGTCGGGCTGTAGCGCAGTTCCCTCTTCAACCTGCCGTGGGGATCCGCCATCTGCACACAGCCGAGGCCGGCGAGCACCACCTGCGGGGAGGGGTGGATGGAGGAGAGGGGAGCTCTAACATAGTATGTTAGAGCTCCCAGGGAGCTCTAACATGCCATGTTAGAGCTCCCTGGGAGCGCAAACATGGCACGTGATACCATGTTAGAGCTCCCTGGGAGCTCAAACATGGCACGTGATACCATGTTAGAGCTCCCAGGGAGCTCCTTGAAGCTCTAACATGGCATGTTAGAGCTCCATGGGAGCTCTAACATAGCATGTTAGAGCTCCCTGGGAGCTCTAGCATAGCATGTTAGAGCTACCGGGGAGCTCTAACATAGCATCACGTGCCATGTTAGAGCTCCCAGGGAGCTCTCACATGGCATGTTAGAGCTCCCTTGGAGCTCTAACATACTATGTTAGAGCTCCATGCGAGCCCTGACCACTCGGGAACTTAGCCGAAGGAACGACGATGATGACGAGGATGACGACGACGACGACGACGAGGATGACGAGGATGACGATGATGACGAGGACGACGAGGACGACGACGACGAGGACGAGGAGGACGACGACGAGGACGACGAGGAAGACGAGGATGACGAGGACGACGAGGACGACGACGACGAGGACGAGGAGGACGACGACGAGGACGACGAGGACGACGAGGACGGCGAGGACGACGAGGACGACGAGGACGAGGAGGACGAGGAGGAGGAGGACGACGACGACGACGGCGACGACGACGGCGACGACGACGTCGACGACGAGCGCCTCGAAGGAACTCGGGATCTGCCAATCGAACTGCAGCTTGCTCTTTGGGCACGGCGCGACGGGGTCCCATTCGCCAAGCTCACGTGATACAAGTGCCTGCTTCTCGAAGCAGCCGCGCGTCTGCGGCGATCCTCGCATCAGGATGTTCGCGGGCTTGATGTCGCAGTGAATGAGGCCCCTGTCGTGCATGTGCTGGAGCCCTTCGAGAACGCTGTTCAGGACGTGGCGCGCCCCTGTCTGCGTGAAGGATGACTTCTTGAGGAATTGGCGGACGTCGATCTCGAACAACTCGTGCACGAGGCCGATGTGCTCCGTCCATTTCCAATCTATCCTTGGTACTGACTGTTGCAGTTCTCGGCGTGCTTTCTTCGGGACTGTTGCAATTCCTGGGCACAACCTCCTGGGAAAGAAAAAAAAAAAAAAAAAAAAAAAAAAAAAAAAAAAAAAAAAAAAAAAAAAAAAAAAAACGCCACGTGGAGTAAGCGAACGAGACGCGGGTGCGTGCCCACAGCACTGCGGCGCATGACCTCACCCAGAGCCCCTCCGACGGCATCCGTATTATTGCACCCCTTCTGCGCATCGCTGGGGTCGTCCCGCAGCATCTTGATCGCAAGGCCAGTCTTGTCGCCCTGTCGCGTGCCCAAGTAGACCTTGCCGAAAGAGCCCTGACCGAGCTCCCCTCCTCCCCACTGCACGCCGTACTCGAGCGGCAGGTCCTCGCACTTGCCCTTCTGTTTGTTTTCGTACGCGTGCCCGGCCGCGTCGAGCTTCAGTGCAAGTAGATTCGCACGACCCTCGTCGTGGGACACCGCTCTCGGACCAGCAGACCCGCGACGAGCAGCTGTCGGTGGCGTAGGCTCCGATACCCCGCCCGCGGCGGGAACGAGCACCTTCCCCAGCGCGTCCTCTAGGGTTTCTCCTGCGACACCGTGGCCCTCGGCGACAGCTGGCTTATCTACTACTACTACTACTACTACTACTACTACTACTACTACTACTACTGCTACTGCTACTACTACTGCTACTACTACTACTACTACTACTACTATTACTACTACTACTACTACTACTACTACGACTACTACTACTACTAGGCTTGCTAGTAGTATGCGCCCCCGCAGGCTTGCTCACATAGTCTTTCCAGTTGGCGCCCAGCGCAATCTTGAGGGCCCGCCTGCAGGTGTCATGCGAAACTGGCTTTGGCCACGTCAACACACATTTGTTCTTCCTTGCCTTCTTCAGCCTCACTTTTGCGGCCGGGGCCCCAGGGGCCCCTCTTGCCACCCTGGCCATGCGTTTGCTGCAGGCCTCCCTCAGCTTCTTGATGATCGCGTCGTTGTTCGACCCGTCACCCTGCAGGTAACAGCGCCACTTATAGAAGAGAACCTTGTTCCTGTCGCGACCGCTGCCGCCCGAGGCAGCCATCGCCGCAGAGGCCCGCTGACGGCAGCGTCGTCCCTGCGGGCCCGCTAAGTTTCAATGAACCGAGACGCCTGCGGGCTCTTCCGTCCTCCTCCTCCCCCTGCGGCCGCTCCTCGGAGCGTTGCTTCCCGTGTCTTCCCTACCCTGCTGCATCCCCATGCTGGCCCGCCCCTACAGAGCGCCGTAAGGATGCAAGGGCCTTGGCGGCATGGTATATGTTGTTTATCCAGCTCCCCAGCTTCGGAACGGAAAGCGTAGGATGCGACAAGGGTGCCCTTTGGAAATGTAAGCATCCTGACCCTGCGCCTTGTCTGCGCCGTGGGCCAAGTGCGACGGATGGCGACGAAAAGGATGACTGCGGACTATGTTCCTATCTGTACGCAAGGTGCCGTGTGCCGCGTACTGCACAGGCCATAATGTGGCGCGCGCCTCATTACGAGAACGGAGGCGACGCCGCCAGCGCGCGACTGCTGCAATCCAAAATCAAACAAGTGGGAGCTCCACGCACGGGGGCAGGAGCGCGCGGGCTGGCTCCTGCGTCGGAGCTGTCGAATTCTGTTGCAGCCTGCGCTCAAGGCTGTGCTCTGTTTCAGCCTGTCTTCGGCGTCTTCTTCTTCGAGGCCGAGGAGTCGTCTGAGGGCGAGGAGTCTGAGGTCGAGGACGCGTCGGCGTCGCGCTTCTTACCCTTCTTACCCTTCTTATTGCCATCCGTCGTGTCCTTCTTCTTATTATCCGTCTTGCCCTTCTTCTTGTCCTCCTTCTTCTTGCCCTCCTCCTTGTTGTCTGCATCCTTCGGGTCCTCCTTTGTCAGGCGCAACTGCGCAGAGCGCGCAAGCAGGTCCTCGTTCACGAACACCATGGTGCTGCTCCCGAGCATGGCCCCGACGGCGCGCTCCACGAGAAACGGCTTGAGCACCTTCGCGTGGTGGTCGTCGAAAGTCAAGGTCAACGCACTGCAGCCGCTCTCGATGCAGCCGCGCATGCCCGCGCCGCCCGCAGGCGTGCCGAAGTGCACCCACCTGGGCTTCCCCGCCTCGTGGCAGAGCTCCTTGAGGAGCTCGATGTCGCTGTCGTGCGGGAACCACGGCACCTCCGTTCCCGTGAGCTGGCGGTAGAGTCTCCGCTTCTTCACGGCCGCAGTCACGAGGGCCTTCTCGGGGCGGACGGCTGCTGCAGCTTCGTCGCGCGCCTCGGCGCCGCAATCAGCGCCCTCGTCCTCCTGGAGGAGAGGGTGGCTGGCCGACCATGCTGGCCAAGCTGGTCTCCCGAACCTGCTTGGGCACGAGGGCGTGGCTCTTCTGCGGCAGGACAGGCACGTTCCTCATCACTTCGTTGAAGAGGGGGCTGCCGCGTCCACGAACTGCCTGATCTTGGCCATTTGCTTCGGCTTCCTCCCCTTGTAGCAGAGCAACATGACCTCGTGCGAGCGCGAGTTCGCCAGGCCTCGCTGCCTCTGGAAGTGGCCGTACTGCTGCATCTGCTTCGTGTTGTAGACGAGGTGGTGTGTGACCGCGCGGAACTTGTTTGCGGCGAGGATCTTCTGGATTCGGGAGGTTCGACTGCGCGCGGCCCGTCGGCACCCACAGCGCGTCCCGTCCACCGACCATCAGCGGTTTCAGGGACTTCAGGTAGCGTGTGAAATCCTGCTCGTCCAGCGCGGGCTCACGGTGCGCGAGGCCTTGCCCCTCGAAGACGCAGCGCAACTTCGCATTCTTGACATCGTGGAAGCCCATCACTGATGCATTCTCTGTGAGGTTCTGGTGTAGGCGTGTCTTAGTAACCGAAGCGTTGATATCCATGGCGCTGCCCTCCGCCGTGATCATGACGACCCGCGTATCCAGGACGGTAGAGCACTGCTGCTCGCACAGCGCCTTGAAGTTATTCACGTCGCTCGGGGAGACGTCGATCTTCTTCTTGTCCTCGGAGGCCGCCTCCGCTGTTCCAGCACCGCCCGCTGTTGCAGCACCGACCGTGTCGCTGTCTGCAGGCTTTTCCTCTGACGGTTCCTGGGGGTTTCCCACGAGGGAGTCGTGCGCGATCTGGAACTTCTCGAAGAACCTCTTGTTCACTCGCACGCTCCTGTGGAACTTGTCCACGTTGTAGCGCTCGGCGTACGGCTGGGTGAGGGCGCCAGAGATCTCCTGCTTGTAGAATTCCTGGCCTATTTCGAGGAAGTGTCTCATCGCCAGGCGCAGCGCGTCGGTCGGCAGTGACTGCACCCAGGTCGGGTCCTTGTCAGGCCCCTCAGTCTTCTCGAAGAACTTGAGCGGCGAGTCGAGGTATTGCCTCGCCATGACCATGACTTTTCTCTCGGCGGCGTTCTCCTGTGTGTCTGGTGTTTCAGTGCTGTTGCAGCCAGTGCTCCCTTTGAACAAGTCTGGGTACTGTTTCAGAAAGTTCGCCACGTACTTCTTCGCCCACAAGATCTCGGCCACTACCTGGCCGATGGTGGAGGCGCTGTACGGGTCCTTCACGCTCTTCCGCCACATCCGCGTGTACAGGCTTTCCAAGACGTGCCCCAGCGAGGTAGCGTCCGTCTTCGCGATGATCACCCAAGCTGCGTGGGCTTGCCCAGCAGATTGTCTCGCCCCCAACGGTTCACGGCGGCACCCAAAAGCAGCAATGCCCCTGGGCACTTTTCGAGAGCGAGCCAGTTGATCATGTGCGTCCTGACGGTCCTCAGGCTGGGGCAGTTCATAAGTCCCCACTGTATGTTTTTCTCCAACCACGCCTGCACCTTCTCTGCCGAGGGGTTCCCGCCACCTGGCCCGCCGCTCTTCAAGATTTCCGCCGCACGTGCCACGATGCGCATGAGGTTCTGGTTCTCGACACCGAGGAAATCGCGCAGGCGCTCGTGGCGGGCTCTCTGGTTGACAGACCACTTGAACTTGTTCTCCTCGATCTCCTCAGCCGCGCGCCCCGGGATCAGCGCGAAATCGAAGGGCCAATCCAGAATCAAGTCCTCCACCGCTTGTACGGCCTGCCTGTTGCCTTCCTCTTTCGCCCAGTAGTAGGCCAGCCAGACAGCGTTGACCACGACGTCACTGCCCAAACGCTTGAACTTGCCGGTCTCGGGCACAGCGGTCTGGTTCACGTTGGTGATCATGATGGGGATCTCGAACCCTTTCTCAACCTGCTTCGGGATGTTCCAAGGCCTGCCACCCTTGACCTGGCTTAGCGTCTCCACGATGCGCCGCTGTGGGTTACCCTGGGCTGTGCACTCGACGTCGCCAGCGCCCTCAAGAGAGTCGTTCGCTGTTTCAGCCGCGTCGTCCGTCGGCACGTTCGACATGAACATGTCCGCAGCCACGTTCTCCACCTTGCCCACCGTGATATTCTCCTCCAGGAAACTGTTGTCGATGGGCGCCGTATACGCCAGGTTCAGATAGGCATTCCTGCGCTCGCCCTTCTCGTTACACTCTTCGATGATACTGGCGAGCTTCTCCTGCAATGGAGTTCTCTCCTTGCTGTCCTTCTTCGAGATCTTCTTCGACTGGTCCTCCTGCGACTTGTCTGGCTTCTCCCTCTTCGGCTTCTCGGCCCTCTCGGCGACGCGCTTCGGAATGGTCTTGAGAAGCCGCTTGAAGTCAGTCTCGATGAGGGGGAAAACCTGGTCGGCCCAGAAGTCCTTGAACGGCTGCGCCGCGAAGCCGCTCATCGCGCTCAGGCGGGCTGGTTCAGCTGCGGGCTGGCCGTTCCACCTCGCGCGCGCGCCTGTTGCAGGTCGGGCTGGAGCCGCGGTGGCAATGGAATTGGGCAACGATGGAAGAACAGGGGCCGTTGTAGCCGATGGAACGTCCAGAGGGCGGATAGGAAGCAGAGCGAAAATAGCCGCAACCAATTCTAGACGAACTCACGGATGTCGGAAGTCGCCCATTCCCTCGAAGCAATGCGAAGATTAATGCATTTTCAGCGAGCGAGGGCGCCAAGAGCCTGTCGAGTTCCCCCCAGATGGCCTACCAGCTCTTGATGGGTGGGCCCAGAGATTTTGCAAGACCCCAACGGCCCAAGAAATTCTAACTACCCTAAGGGCCTCAAGAGGAGATCCCAGAAATTCTATCCCCCACAGGGCCTCAAGAGAGATTGCCAGAAATTCCTCGCCCCTCAGGGCGTGAAGAGGAGATCCCATCTTCAACGCACTCATTTTTTGAGTCCTAGTAGATCCAGAACCCCATAAATCTGCGATGCTTTTTCGAGATTCGTTGTTGCCAGGCCGAAGGTTTCAAAACTGCGCTAGCCGATAGAACAGAGAACAGCTACAGCGCGCCCCCCCTCCCCCCCCGCCCTCGCGGCGGACAGCGTCGGATAATTCATGTAGTCGGGGGGGGGGGGAAGCCCTGGGGGGCCCTGGAGCCATGGGGCGTTGATCCGATCGGCATAAGCCCGACACTTGCGCAAACGTCCAGCGGCGCCAGCGGGGGGGGGAGGGGGGGGCGCGCTGCGGGACGGGGGATGAGACGGCACGCATGCTGCAGCCCGCACGGCCTCGCATGGAGCGCGCGCGCGCGCCATCGGGCCGACGGACCGTGGGAGGCAGCCGCGGGGGCGGCGTCCTGCAGGGCACAGAATGCAGATGAGGCCTGAGGATTAAGGGCGAGTCGGGTCGGGTCGTCGTCGCGTCGTCGTCGTCGTCACGGTCGTCGTCACGGTCGTCAAAATCTCTGATCATATCGCCTCGCCCCCATCTCCCCTCCCCTCCTCCCCCCATTTACTCCAACGCTCGGCGCGTGGCGGGCCCTCGCCACGCTGCTAGCGGCCCAAAAAATCCCGGTTAGTTTTGGGGTGGTGGCCGCCGCGCATGTGAAGAAGGTTGCGCCTGCCATAGTGATCACTGCGGGTCCCTGAACAGGGCGCGCGGAGCTTCCTGCCACATACATGCTCAGAGAAGCCGCCGCATACGGTGCAGATGTCAACGCCGCGATAGCGGCCCATCACGTGGCTGCTGCGGTACCCGAGCGCGTCAGCCGCGAGGGGCAAGATCCGGCGGAAGTGCGGTGCGATCCACGGCGCAGTGGCTGGCCAGCCGAATTCGTTGGCCTCAGACCCCTCGGGCACCCGCAAGGCTTGCCCCGCTGGTGCCGGTGGAGGCAGCCCAGGCTGCCCAGGCTGCACAGCGACAGGAGGAGGCTGCACAGCGGCAGCGACAGGAAGTGCTGGGGGTGGGAGTGGGAGTGCGGCCCCTGCGCCACCCGGAGCTGCAGCGGCGCCCACAGGGCCTGCGGCCGCAGCGCCACCACCACCAGCAGCTGGCACATGAACCGCATGCTGGAACACGGCGGCGGCCCCCGGGGCGCGCTGGTCGTCGCCGCCGCCGCCCGCCACGACTCCATCTCCATTGTTGATGTCCACACCACCCACCACGACTCCATCTCTATTGATGGTCACACGAAGCTGGAGCTGGATGTGAATCGTCGTCGACGGCCCAGGTGCTGCCATCGCGGCCATCGCGGCGAGCGTCGACGCCGCGTCGACGCCTGAGTCCGAGGCGGGGGGGGGTCGCCTGCTCAGGCTGAGGAGGAGTACAGCCGAAACACTGGACCTTCGAACTGCAGACGGCTGAGGCTGAGGCAGCGACGCCGACGGACGGTGACGACGACGACGGGTCACGGGCCATGGGCCACTGGCCACGGGGGAGACCGTCGGACTGTCGGGGGGCGCCGCACGATGACTCATCTGCGAGGGCCCTCCGTCGGGAGGCCCCTCGACCACTCGGCCCTCCCGACGGGAGTCGACAGCCAGGGCCCGAGAATCCGATCGTATGTTATAGCTCCAATGGAGCTCGAACATCATATGTTAGATTATGTTGTTAGAGCTCCCTGGGAGCTCTAACATCGCATGTTAGAGCTCCGCGGGAGCTCTGAGGCGGCGGCGGCGGCGGCGGGTAGGTTAGAGCTACCAGGGAGCTCTAACATAGCATGTTAGAGCTCCCAGGGAGCTCTAACATGCTAGATTAGAGCTTCCATGTTAGAGATCCCTGGGAGCTCTAAAATACCGAGCTCCAACGGAGCTTCAACATAGCATGTTAGAGCTCAGTGGGAGCTTCCTGGGAGCTCTAACATGGTATGTTAGAGCTCCGTGGGAGCTCTAGCATGGCTTGTTAGAGCTCCAACGGAGCTCTAACATATCATGTTCGAGTATGTTAGAGCTTCCTGGGAGCTCTAACATGGTATGATAGAGCTCCAACGGAGCTCTAACCTGGTATGTTAGAGCTCCAACGGAGCTCTAACATACCATGTTCCAGTACGTTAGAGCTCCCTGGGCGCTCTAGCATGGTATGTTAGAGCTCCGTGGGAGCTCTAACATGGCTTGTTAGAGCTCCAACGGAGCTCTAACATGGCATGTTCGAGTATGTTAGAGCTCCCTGGGAGCTCTAACATGCTATGTTAGAGCTCCGTGGGAGCTCTAACATGGTATGCTAGAGCCCCAACGGAGCTCTAACATAGCCCACACATGTTCCAGTACGTTAGAGCTTCCCGGGAGCTCTAACATGGATGTTAGAGCTCCGTGGGGAGCTCTAACATGGTATGTAAGAAGCTCCGTTGGCGGTGGGGGGAGCTCTAACATAACAGTTCCGTATGTGAGAGACTCCCTGGGAGCTCTAACATGGCATGCAGAGCTCCGTGGGAGCTCTAACATGGCTTGTTAGAGCTCCAACGGAGCTCTAACATGGCATGTTCTAACATAGCATGTTCCAGTATGTTAGAGCTCCCTGGGAGTTCTAACATGGTATGTTCGAGCTCCGTGGGAGCTCTGACATGGCTTGTTAGAGCTACAGCGGAGCTCTAACATCGCATGGTCGAGTATGTTAGAGCTCCCTGGGAGCTCTAACATGCTATATTAGAGCTCCCATGTTAGAACTCCCTGGGAGCTCTAAAATACCGGGCTCCAACGGAGCTTTAACATAGCATGTTAGAGCTCAGTGGGAGCTCCCTGGGAGCTCTAACATGGTATGGTAGAGCTCCAACGGAGCTCTAACATCGCATGTTCGAGTATGTTAGAGCTCCCTGGGAGCTCTAACATGGCATGTTAGAGCTCCCTGGGAGCTCTAACATAACAGCATTCTCCAGTACGTGGAGTTCGGACATGGTATGTTAAAGCTCCATGGGGGCTCCAACATGGCTTGTTAGAGCTCCAACGGAGCTCTAACATAGCATGTTCGAGTATGTTGGAGCTCCCAGGGAACTCTAACATGCTATATTAGAGCTCCCATGCTAGAGCTCCCTGGGAGCTCTAAAATACCGAGCTCCAACGGAACTTTGACATAGCAGGTTCGAGCTCAGTGGGGGCTCCCTGGGAGCTCTAACATACCGTGTTCCAGTAGGTTAGAGCTCCCTGGGAGCTCGAACATGGTATGTTAGAGCTCCGTGGGAGCTCTAACCTGGCTTGTTAGAGCTCCCACGGAGCTCTAAAATAATATGTTCGAGTATGTTAGAGCTCCCTGGGAGCCAACGTGCGGTATGTTAGAAGCTCCGTGGAGCTCTAACATGGTATGTTAGGAAGCTCCCCTCCCCCTTCCCCCCCCACCTAACCTCCCGCACCCCCCCGCGCACCCCCTCTACCCTGTGTTCCCCCCCCGCCCCCCCCCCACGCCTTCCCCCCCACACTCCCCAACCCAACGGAGGCTTAACAAGCCGGTTCCAGTATGTTAGAGCTCCCTGGGAGCTCTAACATGGTATGTTAGAGCTCCGTGGGAGCTCCTGGGAGCCGTGGTGAGAATGGAATTGAGCAGCGATGGAAGAACAGGGGCCGTTGTAGCCGATGGACGTCCAGAGGGCGGATAGGAAGCAGAGCGAAAATAGCCGCAACCAATTCTAGACGTACTCACGGATGTCGGAAGTCGCCCATTCCCTCGAAGCAATGCGAAGATTAATGCATTTTCAGCGAGCGAGGGCGCCAAGAGCTTGTCGAGTTCTCCCCAGATGGCCTACCAGCTCTTGATGGGTGGGCCCAGAGATTCTGCAAGGCCCCAACGGCACCAAGAAATTCCAACTACCCTAAGGGCCTCGAGAGGAGATCCCAGAAATTCGATCTCCCCACAGGGCCTCAAGAGAAATTGCCAGAACATATTCCTCGCCCCTCAGAGCGTCAAGAGGAGACCCCAATCTTCAACGCGCTCATTTTTTGACTCCTAGTAGATCCATAACCTCATAAATCTGTTATGCTTTCGAGATTCGTTGCCAGGCCGAAGGTTTCGACTGACTGCGCTTGCCGATAGAACAGAGAACAGCTACAGCGCGCCCCCCCCCTCCCCCCCGCCCTCGCGGCGGACAGCGTCGGATAATTCATGTAGTTGGAGGGGGGGGGGGCCCGGGGGGGCCCTGGAGCCATGGGGCGTTGATCCGATCGGCATAAGCCCGACACTTGCGCAAACGTCCAGCGGTGCCAGTGCGGGGGGGGGCGGGCGCGCTGCGGGACGGGGGATGAGACGGCACGCATGCTGCAGCTCGCGCGGCCTCGCATGGAGCGCGCGCGCGGCATCGGGCCGACGGACCGAAAGAAGCAGCCGCGGGGGCGGCGTCCTGCAGGGCACAGAATGCAGATGAGGCCTAAGGATTAAGGGCGAGTCGGGTCGGGTCGTCGTCGCGTCGTCGTCGTCACGGTCGTCGTCACGGTCGTCAAAATCTCTGATCATATCGCCTCGCCCCCATCTCCCCCCACCCCTCCTCCCCCCATTTACTCCAACGCGCGGCGCGTGGCGGGCCCTCACCGCGCTAGCAGCCCGCAAAATCGCGGTTAGTTTTGGGGTGGCGGCCGACGCGCATGTGAAGAAGGTTGCGCCTGCCATAGCGATCGCTGCGGATCCCTGAACAGGGCGCGCAGAGCTTCCTGGAACATACACGCTCAGAGAAGCCGCCGCATACGGTGCAGATGTCAACGCTGCGATAGCGGGCCATCACGCGGCTGCTGTGGTACCCGAGCGCGCCAGCCGCGAGGGGCAAGATCCGGCGGAAGTGCGGTGCGATCCACGGCGCAGTGGCTGGCCAGCCGAATTCGTTGGCCTCAGACCCCTTGGGCACCTCCAAGGCTTGCCCCGCTGGTGCCGGTGGAGGCAGCCCAGGCTGCGCATGCTGCACAGCGACAGGAGGAGGCTGGCCAGCGGCAGCGACAGGAAGTGCTGGGGGTGGGAGTGGGAGTGCGGCCCCTGCGCCACCCGGAGCTGCAGCAGCGCCCACAGGGCCTGCGGCCGCAGCGCCACCACCACCAGCAGCTGGCACATGAACCGCATGCTGGAACACTGCGGCGGCCCCCGGGGCGCGCTGGTCGTCGCCGCCGCCGCCCACCACGACTCCATCTCCATTGTTGATGGTCACACCGCCCACCACGACTCCATCTCCATTGATGGTCACACGCAGCTGGAGCTGGATGTGAATCGTCGTCGACGGCCCAGATGCTGCCATCGCGGCCATCGCGGCGAGCGTCGACGCCGCGTCGACGCCTGAGTCCGAGGCGGGGGGGGGGGTCGCCTGCTCAGGCTGAGGAGGAGTACAGCCGAAACACTGGACCTTCGCACTGCAGACGGCTGAGGCTGAGGCAGCGACGCCGACGGACGGCGACGACGACGACGGGTCACGGGCCATGGGCCACCGGCCGCGGGGGAGACCGTCGGACTGTCGGGGGGCGCCGCGCGATGACTCATCCGCGAGGGCCCTCCGTCGGGAGGCCCCTCGACCACTCGGCCCTCCCCGCGGGAGTCGACAGCCGGGGCCCGAGAATCCGATCGTATGTTAGATGAGCTCCAATGGAGCTCTAACATCGTATGTTAAATTATGTTAGAGCTCCCTGGGAGCTCTAACATCGTATGTTAGAGCTCCGTGGGAGCTCTGAGGCGGCGGCGGCGGCGGCTGGGTTAGAGCTACCAGGGAGCTCTAACATAGCACGTTAGAGCTCCAACGGAGCTCTAACATGCTATATTAGAGCTTCCATGTTAGAGCTCCCTGGGAGCTCTAGAATACCGAGCTCCAGCGGAGCTTTAACATAGCATGTTAGAGCTCAGCGGGAGCTCCCTGGGAGCTCTAACATGGTATGTTAGAGCTCCGTGGGAGCTCTAACATGGCTTGTTAGAGCTCCAACGGAGCTCTCACATAGCATGTTCGAGCATGTTAGAGCTCTCTGGGGACTCTGACATGGTATGGTAGAGCTCCAACGGAGCTCTAACATAGCATGTTCCAGTATGTTAGCTCCCTGGGAGCTCTAACCTGGTATGTTAGATCTTCGTGGGAGCTCTAACATGGCTTGGTAGAGCTCCAACGGAGCTCTAACATGGCATGCTCGAGTATGTTAGAGCTCCCTGGGAGCTCTAACATGCTATGTTGGAGCTCCGCGGGAGCTCTAACATGGTATGTTAGAGCTCCAACGGAGCTCTAACATAGCATGTTCCAGTATGTTAGAGCTTCCTGGGAGCTCTAACATGTATGTTAGAGCTTCCGTTGGAGCCTAACATGGTATGTTAGAGCTCCAAACGGAGCTCTAACATGGCATGCTCGAGTATGTTAGAGCTCCCTGGGAGCTCTAACATGCTATGTTGGAGCTCCGTGGGAGCTCTAACATGGTATGTTAGAGCTCCAACGGAGCTCTAACATAGCATGCTCGCGTATGTTAGAGCCCCCAGGGAGCTCCAACATGCTATATTAGAGCTCCCATGTTAGAGCTCCATGGGAGCTCTGAGAAACCGAGCTCCAACGGAGCTTTAACATAGCATGTTAGAGCTCAGTGGGAGCTCCCTGGGAGCTCTAACATGGTATGTTAGGAGCTCCGTGGGAGCTCTACCATGGCCTGTTAGAGCTCCAACGGAGCTCTAACATGGCATGTTCGAGTATGTTAGGGCTCCCTGGGAGCTCGAGCATGGTATGTTAGAGCTCCGTGGGAGCTCTAACATGGCATGTTAGAGCTCCCAGGGAGTTCTGACATGGCATGTTAGCCTCGAGCTCTAACATAGGATGTTGTTAGAGATCCCTTGGAGCTCTACCATGGCATGTTAGAGCTCCTATGGAACTCTAACATGATATGTAAGAGCTCATTGGGAGCTCTAACGTGTTATGTTAGATTTCGATGTGAGGGGTTGTGAACTCTAACATGTTATGTTAGAACTCGATGGGAGCTCTATCATAGCACGTTAGAGCTCCCATCGAACCGCCCCCCACGCCGTCGTCGTCGTCGTCGTCGTCGTCGCCGTCGTCCCATCGGCCCCCCACCCCCCTCCTTTTAAGCGCACATAGGAGGTCAGCAAAAAAAGGCCGAACACGGCCGCACTCTCGCACGCACCGCTGCCCTGTCCTCGACCTCGAGAACGAAGGCTTCCCCCTTGAAGGGCGGGGGCACAGGGGTGGTGGGGCCCTGTCTTCGACCGCTGTGAAAAATGTGGGCTGGGCCCTGTCTTCGACCACGGTGAACCATGAATAGGGCGCGGCCCTCCCCGCCCTCGCGGCGCGGCCTTGCTCCCTGGGGCGCGGTCGGGAATCAGGGGCGGAAGGGGGTTCAGGGACTTCTGAATTAGAACTAGAAGGTGGGGGGGGGGAGGAGGAGGAGGAGGAGGAGGAGGAAGGCTTCGCCGCCCTCCGCGCACCGCCGACTTTCATATGTTAGATCTCACAGGGAACTCTAACATAATCTAACAACATGCTATGACAGAGCTCCGTTGGAGCTCTAACATGTCATGTTACAGCTCCCTGGAGCTCTAACATCATCTAACCAACCTAAGGGCCCCAAGAGGAGATCCCATAAATTCTACTATCCCCCCGCAGGGCCCCAAGAGAGATTGCCAGAAACTCCTCGCCCCTCAGGGCGGCAAGAGGAGATCCCAATCTTCAACGCACTCATTGTTTCAGTCCTACTGGATGCAGAACCCCATAAATCTGTGAAACTTTCGAATTCGCTGGCCCGCTGCACGGGCGCGCCGCGTGAGCGCGGCGAAGGAGCCGGCGCGCGAGCCAGGCTGCGCGCCTCCGACATCGGCTACCAGACGCCCATGCGAGGTCACTTGTCCCGCTGCTGAGCTCACTGGCCCTCCTTCTTGTCCCGCTGCTTGGGCTCCTCCACTTTCTGATCGAGCTCCTCGGCTTTCTTCTGCAGGTCCTGGAGCGCCTGTCCCTGCGCCCGCAGGAGGTCCAGAATATGATCAATCGTCTCGGCCATGTTGGTCTGTGCCGTAAGGTTTGGTAAAGCGTTGGTCAAGAAATTGAGCATCGAGGTGATAACGGTGGTTGTTAGCCCGTCCTGCTGCTGCTGCTGCGTAAGCTTCTGCTGCCACTGCTGTGCTCCTGCTGTTGCATATCCTGCTGTTGCAGCCCCTGATGATGACGCAGCTAGTGAGCTGCTCCAGCTTTTTCCAGGCGTTCTCTCCTGCAGCTGTTCCAGCTTCTTGCTGATGGCCTTCGCGCTGCCATTGCCTGCCACTTGGGCTTCGTCGACGACCTCCAATCATCCGCTTCATCGTTTTTCCGCTTCGGGGCGTAGCTCGAGTGGAGCACCACAGTGTTCCTGATCTTAGAGCACCATGCGGCCTTCTCATCATCAGGACCCTGTGGACAAACATTATGCCACAAGAGATGATTATTCTTTACATGCTTGATGTGGTCCGCCGAAATCTGGTGCGTCGGGGCTGCCCATTTCTCGCACGGTAAACAAAACCACTTCTCCCTATTCTGCTTGCCGTACTCACGAAATTCTAACCATGGCGCATCAATGGGTCCAATGTCAGGGTCCATGATGACGGTTTCTGGACATGGGCCAGGCCTCCCTGCGCTGGCCCCCATTTCTGACATGACGCCTGCAGGCGCTGCAAGAAGACATGCCTTGAGCCGAGGTGCCTGCGCTACAGGGAAGCTGGGTGATCTGATAAATGGAACCAAGAGTGGTCCAGGAGGCTATTTTGGGGGTTCCCGAGGGGCAGGGCGATTTGAGGGATTCCCCTTCGTTGATCGATTTCCCTCACATGGTAGAGCTCCCAGGGAGCTCTAGCATGGCATGTTAGAGCTCCCAGGGAGCTCTAACATGGCATCTTAGAATAGCTTCAGGGAGCTCGAACAAGCTATGTTAGATCTCCCCGGGAGCTCTAACATAGGATGTTAGAGCTCCCGTGGAGCTCTAACGTGCTACGTTAGAACTCCCGTGGAACTCTACCATGGCATGTTAGATCCCCATGGAGCTCTAACATGCTATGTTAGAGCTCCCACGGGGCTGTAACATACGATTTTAGAGCCCCAGGGAGCTCTAACAGACTCTAGCATGCTATGTTAGAGCTCCCACGGAGCTCTAACATGCGATGTTAGAGCTCCCAGGGAGCTCTAACATAATATAACATGCTATGTTAGAGCTCCCAGGGCGCTCTAACATACTGGAACATGCTAGGTTAGAGCTCCGTTGGAGCTCTGACATACGATGTTAGAGCTCCCACGGAGCTCTAACATAGCATGTTAGAGCTCCCAGGGAGCTCTAA
>CAUYUJ010019185.1:0-123059 GCA_963575745.1 Prorocentrum cordatum | reverse complement strand
TACTACTACTACTACTACTACTCTACTACTACTACTACTACGACTACTACTACTACTACTACTACCACTACTACTACTACTACTACTACTACACTACTACGACTACTACTACTACTACGACTACTACTACTACTACTACTACTACTACTACTACTACTACTACTACTACTACTACTACTACTACTACTACTACTACTACTACTACTACTACTACGACTACTAACTACTACTACTACTACTACTACTACTACTACTACTACTACTACTACTACTACTACTACTACTACTACTACTACTACTACTACTACTACTACTACTACTACGACTACGTGCGCGTCGTCCACCTCCCAGGGGTGGCCCGCGCGCCGAGAAATCTTCTAGTGTAAGCTCCGTGGCGGGCGCTTTCTGGCCATCCGCCCCGGAAACGATATGTCACAAAGAAGATGCACGATCTGTTCGGGTCGGACGCAGGCCTCCAAAGAGGGCATCTAATAGTACCAGCATGTCCTTGTGCGTCTCAGAAAAGGGCCCTGAAGTCTCGACCCATTCCCCCAGACCAGTGTGTGTGTGTACATCCTGGGTCGTTCGTCGACGGTCTGGAGGCCTGTTAAGGGCCCCTCCGAGGCCGAAGATAACTGAACAAATGCCCGTCTTGAGTTTTTCGTGACCCGCGGGGGGACTGGGGAGGAGCCCGCCAACTTGCACCTGCTCCACCTGCTCTACCTGGGTGTGGACGTGACGGCGCTGGTGGTGGAGCGCAGTATCGGTTAACTGATCCCCATCCTCATCCCGATCTCCACCATCCCACCACCCCAGGTGGGGATATGCCCCTCGAAGCCCGAAGGGAACCGCCTATATCCCAATCTGGGGGAGGGGGGGGCATACCAGCCGATGGGGCATAGGCCACGCCCGCGGGGATAGGGATCTGTCTCAGACATGCGACGTCTTGTCTTCTGCGATACGCGGTCCCCGGAAGTCTGGACTCTTTCCCCGGGACCGCTTTCTCATCTTGAGTCGCTCTTCGACGGCTCCTGGGCCCGTCGAGGGCCTCGAGAGGCCGAAGACAACGAAAAGCCGCCGTCCTGAATATTATATATGTATATATATACATATATACACACATTGCCCCGGCAACGGGGGTTTCCAGTTCGCGCCGGCGCCGAAGACGCTATTTGAAGACGCTATTCCTTGTGATATCGTGTCCCTGTGAAGACGCTATTCCTTGTGAAGACGCCATTCCCGGTGAAGACGGTGAAGACGCGATTCCCGGTGAAGACGCTGTTCTATTCCTGGTGAAGACGGTGAAGACGCTATTCCGGGTGAAGACGCTATTCCCTGCAGTGTGAAGACGCTATTCCCGGTGAAGTCGGTGAAGACGCTATTCCGGGTGAAGACGCTATTCACTGTGAACAAGCGTTTTGCAGACACAGACAGCACTTCCCCTATGAAGACGCTATTCCAGATGAAGACGCTATACTCCCGGTGAAGACGCTATTCGCTGTGAAGACGCTATTCCGGGCGAAGACGCTATTCCTGGTGAACACGCTATTCCGAGTGAAGACGCTAGTCTGGGTGAAGACGCTATTCCCGGTGAAGGCGCTATTCCCGGTGAAGACGCCATTCCCGGTGAAGCTTCTATTCCCGGTGAAGACGCTATTCCGGGTGAAGATGCTATTCCCGGGTGAAGACGCTACTCCTTGTGAAAACGCTATTCCGTGTGAAGACGCTATTCCCGGTGAAGACGCTATTCCCGGTGAAGACGCTATTCCTTGTGAAGACGCTATTCCCGGCAGACGCTATTCCCGGTGAAGACGCTATTCCGGGTGAAGACGTTGTTCCCTGGACGCTTGTGTGAAACAATTATTCCGGGTGAAGACGCTATTCCAGGTGAGGACGAAATTCCTTGTGAAGACGCTATTCTGGGTGAAGACGCTATACTCCGTGTGATGACGCTATTCTTTGTGAAGACGCTACTCCTTGTGAAAATGCTCCTCTCTTCACCATGCCGAGTATTCAACGCGCTTCCCTCCCAGGTGTCACTTGAAAGTTCCAGTTTACTTTACGCTTCCTGTGCCTAATTAACACAACGCGTGCCCCAGCTGTTGTGCGACACCCTCTGCTAGGCAAGACCCCTCCCCAAGTTGATGAAAAAGAATCGCTAGACATGTCCCATCTGCTGTGCAACACCCTCTTCTGGGCAAGACCCCTATCGGAGGACCCACCCCCAAGTTGATGAAACAAATCCTTGGTGCTTGACGTGCCCCATCTGCTGTGCGGCACCCTCTGCTAGGCAGGACCCCTCCCCAAGTTGATTTAAAACAAACCCTTGATGTTAGACGTGCCCCATGTGCTGCGCGGCACCCTCTGCTAGGCAAGACCTTTCCCCAAGTTGATTTAAAACAAGAATCCTTGGTGCTAGATGTGCCCCTTTGCTGTGCGGCACCCTCTGCTAGGCAAGACCCACCCCCAAGTTGATGAATTACCTTCCGACGTACCCAACGTTTTCTATACATGTGGTGGTTACATTCGGGACCATTCAATGCTGACGGGCATGCAGAAAAACCCGCCGTGCGGAAGAAGAACACCCATCAGTGAACTCAGAAGAGCGCAGCAAGAAGAGCAGCGGCAACGCGTAAGACGTACCTCTGCTGGGCCTCCCAGGAGCCTACGAAAGTGGCGACCGTTGCGCTGATCGCAGTACCCCAGGGCGCCGCGAGGTCTCGAGATGGTCCGCGTGGGACGTACCTCCTCTGGGCCTCCCAGGAGCCCACGAAAGTGGTGACAGTTGCGCAGATCGCAGCCCCCCGGGCGCCGCGAGGTCTCGAGGTGGTCCGCGTGGGACGTACTTCCGCTGGGGCTCCCAGGAGCCCACGAAAGTGGCGACAGTTGCGCAGATCGCAGCCCCCCAGGGCGCCGCGAGGTCTCGAGGTGGTCCGCGTGGGACGTCCTTCCGCTGGGCCTCCCAGGAGCCCACGAAAGTGGCGACAGTTGCGCTGATCGCAGCCTCCCCCCAGGGCGCCGCGAGGTCTCGAGGTGGTCCGCGTGGGACGTCATTCCGCTGGGCCTCCCAGGAGCCCACGAAAGTGGCGACACTTGCGCAGATCGCAGCCCCCCAGGGCGCCGCGAGGCCTCGAGGTGATCCGCGTGGGACCCACCTTCGTTGGGCCGCCCGGGAGCCCACGAAAGTGGCGACAGTTGCACAGATCGTAGCCCCTAGGGCACCGCGAGGTCTCGAGGTGGTCCGCGTGGACCCACCTCCGTTGGGCCTCCCAGGAGCCCACGAAAGTGGCGACAGTTGCGCAGATCGTAGCCCCCAGGGCGCCGCGAGGTCTCGAGGTGGTCCGCGTGGGACGCACTTCCGCTGGCCTCCCAGGAGCCCACGAAAGTGGCGACAGTTGCGCAGATCGCAGGGCCCGCGAGGTCCCCGCGTGGGACGGCTGGCCTCCCAGGAGCCTGGCGAGCGCAGATCGCAGGGCGCCGCGAGGTCTCGAGGTGGTCCGCGTGGGACGTACCTCCGCTGGGCCTCCCAGGAGCCCACGAAAGTGGCGACAGTTGCGCAGATCGCAGCCCCCAGGGCACCGCGAGGTCTCGAGGTGATCCGCGTGGGACCCACCTCCGCTGGGCCTCCCAGGAGCCCACGAAAGTGGCGACAGTTGCGCAGATCGCAGCCCCCAGGGCACCGCGAGGTCTCGAGGTGATCCGCGTGGGACCCACCTCCGTGGGCCTCCCAGGAGCCCACGAAAGTGGCGACAGTTGCGCAGAGCGCAGCCCCCAGGGCAGCGCGAGGTCTCGAGGTGGTCCGCGTGGGACGTCCTTCCGCTGGGCCTCCCAGGAGCCCACGAAAGTGGCGACAGTTGCGCTGATCGCAGCCCCCACGGCACCGCGAGGTCTCGGGGTGGTCCGCGTGGGACCCACCTCCGCTGGGCCTCCCAGGAGCCAACGAAAATGGCGACAGTTGCACCGATCGCAGCCCCCAGGGCGCCGCGAGGTCTCGAGGTGATCCGCGTGGGACCCACCTTCGTTGGGCCTCCCAGGAGCCCACGAAAGTGGCGACAGTTGCGCAGATCGCAGCCCCCAGGGCGCCGCGAGTTCTCGGGGTGGTCCGCGTGGGACCCACCTTCGTTGGGCCTCCCAGGAGCCCACGAAAGTGGCGACAGCTGCGCAGATCGCAGCCCCCAGGGCACCGCGAGGTCTCGAGTTGATCCGCGTGGGACCCACGGACCCACCTCCGTTGGGCCTCCCAGGAGCCCATGAAAGTGGCGACAGTTGCGCAGAGCGCAGCCCCCACGACACCGCGAGGTCTCGAGGTGGTCCGCGTGGGACCCACCTCCGCTGGGCCTCCAAGGAGCCCACGAAAGTGGCGACAGTTGCGCAGAGCGCAGCCCCCACGACACCGCGAGGTCTCGAGGTGGTCCGCGTGGGACCCACCTCCGTTGGGCCTCCCAGGAGCCCACGAAAGTGGCGACAGTTGCGCAGATCGCAGCCCCCAGGGCACCGCGAGGTCTCGAGGTGGTCCGCGTGGGACCCACCTTCGCTGGGCCTCCCAGGAGCCCACGAAAGTGACAACAGTTGCGCAGAGCGCAGCCCCCAGGGCACCGCGAGGTCTCGAGGTGGTCCGCGTGGGACCCACCTGCGCTGGGCCTCCCAGGAGCCCACGAAAGTGGCGACAGTTGCGCAGATCGCAGCCCGACGGCACGAGAGAAGAGGAGAGGGGAACACAGGAAACAGGAGAGGAGGAGGGGAGAAGGGGGGAGGAGAAGAAGGAGGCTGGGGCGACCACACTGCTCTATTCAAAACGAGTACCCAACCATAGGAGGGTTGGGAGAAATGAATCTCTGGTGCTAGACGTGCCCCATCTGCTGTGTGGCACCTTCTGGTAGGCAATGGCCCTCCCCAAGTTGCTTTTAAAAGAATCCTTGGTGCTAGACGTGCCCCATCTGCTGCGCGGCACCCTTTGCTAGGCAAGACCCCTCCCCAAGTTGGTTTAAAAAGAATCCTAGACGTGCCCCATCTGCTGTGTGGCACCCTTTGTTGGGCAATGGCCCTCCCCAAGTCGGTTAAACAAAATCCTTGGTGCTTGACGTGCCCCATTTGCTGAACGGCACCTTCTGCTAGGCAAGACCCCTCCCCAAGTTGATTTAAAACGAATCCTTGGTGCTAGACGTGCCCCATCTGCTGTGCGGCACCCTTTGTTAGGCAATGGCCCTCCCCAAGTTGATTAAACAAATAATCCTTCTTGCTAGGCGTGCCCCATCTGTTGTGCGGCACCTTCTGCTAGGCAAGACCCTTCCCCAAGTTGATGAAAAAAGAATCCTTGGTGCTAGATGTGCCCCTTTGCTGTGCGGCACCCTCTCCAAGGTGAGGCCCTTTGCTGCGCGGCACCTTCTGCTAGGCAAGACCCTTCCCCAAGTTAATTAAAACAGAATCCCTGGTGCTAGACATGCCCCATCTGCTGTGCGGCACCCTATGCTAGGCAAGATCCCTCGCCAAGTTGATTCAAAAAGAATCCTTGGTGCTAGACGTGCCCCTTTGCTGTGCGGCACCCTCTGATAGGCAAGAGCCCTCCACAAGTTCATTTTAAAAGGATCATTAAAAAAGAAAGCCCGGTGAGCCCGTGGAGCCTCCTGGGGCCTCCCGGAGCTCACCAGGGCTTCCTGGGGCCTCATGGTGCTTTCTGGGGCTGTCTTGGCCCCTCCTGGTACCTCCTGGAGCTGTCTTGGCCCTCTCCTGGGGCGCGAATCCTTTGTGTTAAACGTATGTGCCAATAGATTGGCCTTCTCTTGGGGCGCGAGTCCATTGTGTTTCACGCATGTGCCTATATATTGGCTTACTCTTGGGGCACGAATGTTTAGTGTTTTACGTGCACGCGAAGTCTTACCGTGTTACGTGATGCCTAGAGATTTGCCTTCTTCTGGGGCGCGAATCCTTTGTGTCTTACACATGTGCATATAGGTTGGCCCTCTCCTGGGGCGTGTTTCGCGCGTATGCCTTTAGATTGGCCCTTTCCAGGGCCGCGAATCTTTCGTGTTTTACGCATTTGCTTATAGATGTTCCTTCCCCTGGGACACGAGCCCTGCGTGTTTTACGTATGCGCCTATGGATTTGCCCTCTCTTGGGGCACGAACCTTTAGTGCTTTACGCATGTGCATATAGATTCGCCCTCTCCTGGAGCACGAATCCTCCGTGTCTTACGTGTCTGTATATAGATTGGCCTTCCCCTGGGGCGCGAATCTTTTTTCTGTGTTTAACGTGAGTGCCAATAGATCGGCCTTCTCTTGGAACACGAATCCTTCTAGTGTTTTACGTATGTGCCTATAGATTGACCCTCTCCTAGGGCGCGAATCGTTCGTGCTTCACGTGCGTGCCGATAGAGTGGTCGTATCATGGGGGACGAATCCTTAGCGTGATTGGCCCTCTCCTGGGGCACCATTTATTTCCAGGGGCACGAATCTTTCGCGTTTTACGTAATTGCTTATAGATTTGCCCTCCCCTGGGGCACGAACCTTGCGAAGCGTCACGAGCTTCACCGGGCGTCAGGGGAGTAGAGGCTTCAGGCCGAATAGAAGCTTCACGCGCTTCACTGGGCGTCGGGGGAATAGAGGCTTCAGGCCGAATAGAGGCTTCACGAGCTTCACCTGGTGCCAGGGGAATAGAGGCTTAAGGCCGAATAGAGGCTTCACGAGCTTCAACGGGCGTCAGGCCGAATAGAGGCTCCAGGCCGAATAGAGGCGTCACGAGCTTCACAGGACGTCAGGTGAATAGAGGCTTCAGGCCGAATAGAGGCGTCACGAGCTTCACCGGGCGCCAGGGGAATAGAGGCTTCAGGCGGAATAGAGGCTCCACGAGCTTCAATGGGCGTCAGGGGAATGGAGGGTCCAGACCGAATAGAGGCTTCACGAGCTTCACCGGGCGTCAGGGGAATAAAGGGCCGAATGGGAGCGTTTAGGGTCGCTACCCCACCAGTGCGTCGGAATTCATGGGCCGAATAGAGGCATCTCGAGCCGAATAGAGGCTTCAGGCCGAATAGAGGCTTCAGGCCGAATAGAGGCTTCACAAGCTTCAATGGGCGTCAACGGAATAGAGGCTTAAGGCCGAATAGAGGCGTCACGAGCTTCACCAGGTGTCAGCGGAATAGAGGCGTCACCGCAGCTCCTTGGGGGAATGGCGTCTTCAAATAGCGTCTTCGGCGCCAGCTCGAACTGGGACCCCCCCCCGGGCCAGGCCCCTGGGTATACATATATATATACATACAAATATATATATATATATATATAGACACATCTACATGTATATATATATACACATATATAAACATATATAGTGTAAGACCCGATCGCGTCTTGGGCTCAGCGCTGCTCATCAGCACGGGCCACTGGCCAAGGGCGGCCCCTGTGTGTATATATATATGCATATATATATATATATATATATGAGTGCATTCATAAATATATACATATATACATACATACATACATACATACATACATACATACATACATACATACATATATACATACATACATACATGCATACATGCATACATACATACATACATACATACATACATACATACATACACACATACACACATACACACATACACACATACGTACGTACGTACGTACGTACGTACATACATACATACATACATGCATGCAATCGCGTCTGGGGCTCAGCGCTGCTCAGGAGCACGGGCCCCCGGCCAAGGGCGGGCCCCTGGGCACGGCGCCCTCGCGCCGCGTGCCCTCCGGCGGCGGCGGCTCCGCGCCGCTGCCCAGCAGCCTGGCCGGGGGCGGCGCACCGCGAGCGGCGGCCGGGGCGGCCGGGGGCCTCGTCCCGGCCGAGTACTGGGAGAGCTACGGCGAGCGCCGTGGGCCTGGGCCTCCCAGACTCGGGGGCGGCAAAGAGGGGGGCGATGACAAGAGGGGGGGGAAGCATGACGGGGGCCATGATGTTTCCCCAGATTTCATGGCGCCTCTTCTCATTTCATTGCGTCCCTGGCGCCCCCCGCTGGGCCGCGCGCACATGCCGCCAGTCATGATTTGCACCCCCCCCTTTTGGACACCCCCCTCTTGGCCGCTCCCGAGTGGGTCTGGGCCTCCCAGACGGGGGTCAGAGCCGGACATGATCGCGTCGTGAAGAAAATCAGGGCGCGAGGTTTCTGCCGGTTTCCGGCCTCGGGGGGCCTTCGCCGGGCTTCGGGACCGTCAAAAAACGATTCAGGATGAAAAACCGGTCCCGGAGAAAGGGTCGGGACTTCCAGGGACGCCATCCTGAAAAAATCAGGACGTTGCATGTCTGGGGAGCAGACGGGGTCGAAGGATCGCACCGCATCGCCGCTGCATCGGGGATGCGGCTCGATGTGGCGCCCGATGTGCTTCACGTCGACGTCTCCGATGCATCGCCCACGTCGACGATGCATCGCCGGTGCATCGCTGGTGCATCGCCGATGCTTCGCCGACGCATCGGCGATGCGGCGCGATCCTCCGACTCTGACTACGCGGACACTATCTGGGAGGCCTCTAGTGGAGCAAACGGGCCTTGGAGTCGAATAGCAGAAAACGCATGAACATAAGCTTTTGGCGCTCCAAGCGGAGCTTCGAAAGTGTATGTCTAGGCCGTTCTTTGGGGAAGCGGCCCGGCCCTGATACCCGGGCGCTGCAGTTTTTTCGAGACGGGCGGTTGCGCCCAGGGTTCGGGCCCCCGGGCCCTCGCGGATCGATCTGGCTCGAAGAATGGCCCAGGCGGATGGAGTCCGCAGGGCTCTGGTCGTGATTATTGCGGTGCTGTTTATGTTGTTCGCCGTCGGATCTCAGGGCTGAGGCGGCTCGGGCCCCGGAGCGTCTCGTGCGCCGCTGTCGAGCTCCGGGGGCTCTCCCGGGGCCATCCGGAAGCGGCCGGAGTGAGGAGCCGCTCCTGGGGAGGGCCCCCAGGGTCGGGCGGGCGGCAAGGGTGGGGGCCAAAATGGGGGTGGAGAAAGAGCCCTTCGAGAGTGAAAGAACCCCTAAACCTAGCAGCACAACAAGTGAAGAGTGAAGACGTGGCCTCACTGAGGTCCCCGTCTCGGCACCGGGGACCCTCATTCTGGGCGGTTTGGTTTGGTACAGCTCCAGAAAGAAAGAAACAACAAAAAAAACTACCCCCACTTGTGTTGCCCCCCAGCGTGGGTCCCCTCCCGAAGGCTCAGGGGCCCTTTGTGCTGGTCGACCACTGAGCGGGCCCTTTGGGGAGGCCCTCTCCTCCCCTCCCACTCGGGTCCCCCCCCCCCCCGTGCCACCTGCCCGCCCCGTGTCCAGGACCCGCCTCCCGCAGGGCCCGTGTGCTTCCCCCGTGGCGAGGCGAGCGCTGCACCGTCTACCGGTGAAGGCCGCCTCCTCCTCCTCCTCCTCCTCCTCCTCCTCCTCCTCCTCCTCCTCCTCCTCCTCCTCCTCCTCCTCCTCCTCCTCCTCCTCCTCCTCCTCCTCCTCCTCCTGGCGAGGAGGCGGCTGCACCGCTGCACAGGCACAGCTCGGGGGGCGGCCAGGAGGGCGGTGTTTGACAGGGGGAGGGGGGGGGAGCATCGTGGCTGGGGGCCATGATCTCGCCTCAGATCTCGTGGCGCCTCTCTCCTTCTTTCATTACGACCCCTGCCCCCCCCCCCCCCCTGGGCGGCGCACATGCCGCCGGCCACGAGTTGCCCTTTTTTGGACGCCCTCCTCTTGGACGCCCCCCAATGGCTGGGTCCGACGCCGCCTTCGGCCCCCCTTGGCGCGTCTGCGCGGTGTTTCCCTGCATCCCCGCGGCAACCTCGAGTGCTCGTCGCCTGCCCCCGGCGGCGCCTCGGTGCGCCCCTGTGCCCAGGGCCCCGGAAGCCAGGACACCACGAGCCATGATTCTGGCCAGATCCAGCTGGAGCAGAAGGAGACGTCAGGGGCAACGATGAAGGGGGGGGAAGATGGAACGAAGCTTTTCAAAGTTCGAGGTTCTCCGACTCTTTCGTTGGTTCTTGGCAGCGCTCAAGCCCCAGAGCGCTTTCCAGCAGCTGCGCCTCGCCGAGAGCGTTCACGGTGTGCCCAGATCGTCCCGAACGGCCGCCAGAGAGCCGAGTTATGACCCACAAACCATCAGGGTATAGGCGGGCTCAGGGGGGATGCAACGACCCCCAATCGCCCATTGATCGCCGAGGAACGTGCGGATCCGCCGCTGGGGACCTATCGCCGATCTATCGGCGATGTGTCACCAATTCCACATCGGTATTCCCCCCCTATGCCAGTCCCCTCCTATCGCTGCCCTTCAAGAATGGAGAATGGCTCGACTCACGGCTGCAAGTTTCTCGGCCTTGTCAAGTCGTTCGCAAGCCATCTCGCACGGCACATCGGCTGAACAGTGGCACGACACGACACATCGGTTCTGATCTCAGATTGCGGTTCCTCCTGCGCGGCTGGCATTTCTCTTTGCTGAGCTGACGTGTCGTGGGACATGGGCGTGCCAAGGTCCTGTTTGATCGAAGCCCTTGTTTTCGGGGCCCTGATGCGACAGCGCCGTCGTGGACGATGGCCTCCAGATTCTGCCACGGGGATCTCGACGGGGAGGTGCAGTCGGGAGCGAAGGCCCCTCCTGCTCCCGAGCTTGCGCGCCAGGACCGACAGGGTCGCGCGAGGAGGCGGTTGGGGGCACGAGCAACGGTGGTCCTGCGCACGCTCGGCCAAATTCGAAGGGGAGAACGCGACGCCAGCATGAGCCGTCGAGGCTCCGCGCGAGTTGCTCAGATCTGCGCGCGGGCCCACGGAAGTTCATGTGCATGCTGTTTTCCCTCCCCATGGTTTCAATTGCTGGAAGCGGGGAAGGGTAGATCTGCATGCGCAGGAGAGTCGGGGTGAAAGCGGAGGAGACGGGATGGATGTGTGCAATTTTCGTTGTTGGCACATTTTTACGTTTTCCGAATTCGCGCTGGCTCGCGAGGCCCCCACCGGGAGTGATCAGTCAAATGGTCGACGCTTCCTGGGGCAGAGCATACATCAGACTCTGGCAGCTGAGCGGCCCCACCATTTAAGACGAAAGAAGAGGCGAGTACACATCAGACAAAAAGACAACCCGTCATTAGCAAGTTAATCAACTATCGCAAGAATAGATGGTAAAGTCTGAGGCGGGAAGGAGAATAACGTCACATGCTCGTGGAGGCCCGGGCCCTGGCACTGGCTGCCCTGACATGCGAAAAGTTTAATTGACAACCAATTCACAAACTACAATACAGCAGTTTGAGCAAGATCTGAGTCAGCACCGACGGTGCCAAAGCGCACACTCTTGAAAAGCCGAGCGGGGGTTGGAGGAATCTCAGAGCCAAATTGATCGGCGCCCACGGAGGTCGCTGCGACTGGCCCATCCCAACGGGATCAGGTCGCCTCTGCGCGGTCGAACCGTCTCGGGTCCCTTCAGCGTGGCCCCGCGGAGCTGCCCTGTGGGCCCGATCGGAGGCGGCCTCGACCCCCCTGAAGTCTAGCTGAAGGCGTCCCAGACGGGAGAAAGAAGGTTTTTCGTCTCACAGTTGATACGCTGTCATACCAGGATTGAGTATATGTTCCGGTTACAAAAATTAGTTGTTGGGCCCGCCGTGTGAGACACCCTCAGATGAGATTGGCAGGCTGCTTATTTGGTTGGCGAATTAGTTGGTTGGTTGGTTGGTCGATCGTTTGGCTGGTTGGTCGGTCGGTTGATCGGACGTGAAGCTAAAACCTACGGCCTAAGCCCTATCCCCAGCATCATATTCTTACCCCCATCCCTGACCACCTATCAGGGCACAAATGTCCCGCCCGCCCGACCCGCCCCGCCCCATCGAGTAAGGGTTCTGTTCCATGTATCCCCGCTTCTTCCTGTCCCGCCGGCCCGACCCGACACGCCCGCCCGAGTGGTGGTTCTATTAGAGGAAGTCTCGCATTTCAATGCCTCGCCCGCCCTATTCGACCCGCTTCCCCCGAATACTGGTGTTACTCGATTGGGCCACGCTCATCTGGGGGCCATGTCAGGAGCCTCTTCCCCCTCTTGGGGTCCTCTTGGGCCAACTTGGGAACATCTTGGATGCCGAATGGGCTGTCTTGGAGCTATCTTGGAGGCCGCTTGGGCTGCCTTGGGCAGTCGGAAACCCACAGGCGAATACTTCAAATTGTGTTTCAAAAGCATATGGCAAATAACTGTGTGTTTCCTCTTCGCACTCTCCTGGAGAGCCTTTTGGAGCCATCTTGGATGCCTCCTGGAACTTCTTGGGGCCTCTTGGGCCGTCTTAGGGAGCTCGCGGCCCGTCTGACGCCTCCGGAAGCCGTGTTGGGGGGGGGGCCTCTCTGGGCCGTCTTAGTGCACCTTGGGAGCGTTTTAAGGCCGTCTTGGGAACTTCTTGGGCAATCGTGGGGTTCTCTCCTGCCAGTGTGGGGCCACCTTGGGAGTGGAAGCCAAATGGCTGGCTCGGAGCTATCTTGGAGGCCTTTTGGTTCGTCTCAGGCCGAAGCATGCGAGAGCGTCAAACTCTGTGAGACAAGCGACGAGCATCAGTGGTTTTGCTTCCTGAGGGCCTCTTGGAAGCCTCTCTGGGGCGGGGGGGGCTTCTTGGCCCGTCTGGCGCCATCGGAGGCCGTATTGGGGAGTCTCTCTCTGAGCCGTCTATCTGAGTGCACTCTTGGAGCGCTTCAGGCCCGTCTTGGGAACCTCTTGGGCAGTCTTGGGGTCCTCTTGGTGCGAAGGGGGGCCGTCTTGGGCGCCTCATGAGCCATCCTGGAGGCCTCTCGAGTCGAAATAGGCGAGGACATCAAAAGCTTTCAACGACCCGAGGAACCGTTAAGTGTTTTACCTCCTCGAGCTCTCTTCGAGGGCCTCTTGGAGCACTGTGGGGCAGTCTTGGGAAGCCTCTTAGACCGTCTTGAGGCCATATGTGAAGCTCCTTGCGCCGTCTTATGCCATCTTGGGCAGTCTTGGTATCATCTTGGCTATCTTGGATAGAAGCCGTCTGGCACGCTACCTCGAGAGGCCGAACCGACCGCTGGAGAGCAACTTCAGGGGGGATGCATGAGAAAAGAGGTGGCGTCCCGAGAACAGAATATAACACCTCCCAGACAACAGACGAGCATTCTAACACGCCCACTCAGTACAGGCACGGTGGCGGGTCAATAGTTGATCGCAGGGTTGAGTTACGCAAGTCTGCATAACCAGTACTAGCCACTAGTAACAACTGTTACGCGTAATTGAATGCGTGTCTCGGCTACGCTGTTATTTCGCCGTAAAAAAGTTAATACACGTGCCAAACGGCGCGCCATATGTCTACGTCGATAAGTGTGGAATGCCATTGATAATGTTTCGTGACAAGTATTCGATGGTAACATATGATGGCGCATCTGGGTTCTACAGGTAGCTTATGTCGTGCACGTACGTATCGTTTCGTGTGGTGAGCGGTGAGCAGTACGCGACAGTTACGGAAAAAAGCGCCCTGCGGGAAGCACGAAGAACAACAGGGTGACCCCAGCTACAAGCTACTTTCCACCCCCCCATTTCCTTTTCGACCCCCCCCCCTCCCTTTTCGACGCCAGGGTAAGCCAGGGCTGCCCTCTGCAAAGGGGGGGCTTTGGAAGCTATCCTCCCCCCCCCTTCCCTGTTGTGTGGGGGGCTGTGTAAGCTACCACCCCATCTTTTTATAGGCTTCCTGGGTGGGCCCGGGCTTACCTTTCGAAGGGGGGATAGCTTCAGAAGCTACCCCTTACCCCCCCTCTCTTTACCATATTGGGGGTTACTGGTCAAGGGGGTGGTCTTCCAAAGTTGCCAGCCTTTCTCCCCCCCTTTCGGGACTGGGGATAAACCCAGGCTGACGTTTGCAGTTCGTCGTTGTCGGCGTCGACGTCGGCGTTGGCGTCGGCGTCGTCATTGCCGTTTCGTATCATCGTCGTCTTTCTTGTCGTACTCGTAGGCGTGATTCTCGTCGTCGTCTTTGTCGCCCTCGTCGTCGCCGTTGGCGTTGTCATCATCCTCTTCGACGTCATTGTCGTTGCCCGTTGACTCCATTGTAGGGCAGATTCATGCATTCTAGTTGTTTCCACTCACTGCGTGTGCATTTTACGAGTAGCGTGCAATGGTATGTTTTGCGCCCCCCTGCGTCGCCACGTGGCGAGTAGACTTTACCATCAGTTGTTCGCCCTCCCATGGTTGCCACGTGATGAGCAGAGCAGCTTTTCTCGTATGTGTTTCCGCCCTCTGTGGTGCCGCGACGGGTGCAGTTGACGATCGAGGACACTTGAAGGAGGTCGTACATATTTCGACAGATCCCCTGAAATTCTGCCGGGTTCGTGGGGACTTGGATTGTTGGTAAGCCCAAAGACGGGGCGGTCCAGTAGGGGGCAGGGGGGTGTTCTTCGGGCTGGGGAGGTCCATAGGGAGGGGGGTGTAGCTCGTTGTCGTTGGCGTCGTCGTCGCTGTCAGTGTCGTCGTCGGCGAGCGGAGAAGAATATTAGTTGTTCTCTGTTCCCTTCCCTGCGCGTTGCCATGTGACGGGTAGACGTGAACGTTTCCGCCCCACCTGCGTTGCCACTCGGTGCCCGCAGTAGACGTGTGTCATTGTTAGCCTCCCTGCGTTGCCACGTTGCGACTTCTCGGAATTGGATTTAATCCTCCAGGCGTTACGGCGCGACGGGTACTGTGGGATGGTATTTGTGCCGTGGCTAGCGGCGTCACGCGTTTAGTACAGACGGTGTTCGATAGATGTCGTGCATGTTCCGTCAGATCTTTGAGGATTCATTGCGGATCTCGGGCGCACGGGCGGGTCGGCGCACGGGCGGGCGGGGCGGGCGCGCGCGCGGACGGCCTGGGCGGGCAGGCGGCGGCGTGGACGGGCGCACGGGCGGGCAGTCGCGCGGCGCGCGGCCGCGCGGGCACGGGGCGCAAGTGCGGGCGGGCCAGGCGGGCACGCATGCGGACGGGCGGGCCCGCGGGCGGCCGCGCGTGCGCGGGCGGCCCGGGCGGGCGGGCAGAGGGCGCGTGGGCGGGCGGGTACGCGGACGGGCGGCTGCGCGTGCGCGCGGGCGGGCGAACGAGCGGGCGGCCGCGCCGGCAGGCATGGGGAAGGGGGGGTGGGGTGCTCCAATTGGGGAGAGGTGAAAGGGAGGGGGGGGGGTAGAATGCAGGGGTCGCAGGAGGAAGGGGAGGGAGGGGGCGGTCTGGCAGGGGTGCCAAAGGGAGGGGGGGGGCATCTTCTGGAGCGCAACAAAAGAGGGAGGGGGCGGGGGGGGGTCTGACAGGGGAGGTCCAAAGGAGGGGGGGTCGTTTCGGGGATACCCCCCTTTGGCGCTCTCTCCCGTGGCGCGCTCTTTCATAGTTTTAGATTTGTCAGTCAGAATGACTAGTCGTATTGGCAATCTGGAAATTATGGTTGTAGTTGATTGTATGTCTGATGCATGCGATTCGTTACTGCAGTCCACGTTATTTCTACCCGATGTTGAAAAATCAGTGGCTTTGGTATGCCGACACTGCTAGTAATATTACGAATATGGTTGATTATTGTAGTAAGTGGCGCACACATGTGTGGTGCAGTGTGACTGCTCAATATGAAGTATGTTTGCGTTGTCTGGAGATCACGCGATTTGGCTCAGCATTGGATTGCTGATTTTCATCATGAGTGATCATCCATGTCACGATGCTGCACCACCGCCCTGGACTTTTTCAACGCTTGTCCTCAATTCTTCTCTGTGGTTAGCACTAACAGGGATGGGGTCACCAATCCAACCGAAGCTGGGGTCAGCCCAAGCAACCCTCAGAACAGCCAGCGTGGGAGGCTCTCCGGAACCCAATGCGGCAACACAAGCGCTATCTTGACAGTTCTTTTAAGAGGCTGCGGGGCTCCAACGTCCAAAAGGAGCTGTCCAACATTAGCCATACTTTCTTGGAGCCCCGTCAATGGGACTCTGTTGGGATGCTCTCGGAGGTAGTTGAGGCACCCTATGGGCCTCTCTTGGATCCCTCTTGGCGCGTGCGTGTGAATGTGTGTGAATGTGTGTGTGAATGTGGGTGTGTGGTGTGTGTGTGTGCTGTGTTGTGCCTGTGGTGCAGTGTGTGTGTGTGTGTGTCTGCTGTGTTGTGTGTGGTGTGTGTGTTTTGTGTTGTGTGTTGTGTGTTGTGTGTGTGTGTTTGTATGTGTGCTTGTGTGTGATTGCGTGTGTTCATGTATGTGTGAATGTGTGTGACAGAGAGCGTGTGTGTGTGAAAGAGAGAGAGAGAGAGAGAGTGTGTGTGTGTGTGTGTGAGTGTGTGTGTGTGTGTGCGTCTGTGTGTGTGTGTGTGGTGAAGGATCGTTGGTTGGCCTCTTGGGGACATCTTTGAGATTCTCGGGAGCCATATTGAAGTCGTCGTTGGCCATTCTGGAGGCCATGTGGACCAGTTTGAGCTGCCCTGCGCCATCTTGTCTTGGATGCCGCCTCCAGCTACACTTCATGGAAACAGTTTGGAGGCACCTGACGAGCCGTACCCCCCCCTGGCCCAGCCTCCCGTCCCCCCCCCTGGGGGACGGGCTCGGGGAAGGAAAACGGCCTCCCTGCATGGGCAGAAGGAAGGGGCCGCTCTGGAAGGCCTGCGGCTCCAGACCGCCTGCGCGGCATCACCTTCCAGGCACAGGCAGGGCGCCAAAGTCGCTTGGCACCGCTCGGACGTGTGCATTTCTCGCCCCTCGAGGAGCCTCTTGGAGCACCTCGCGGAGACACGAGCGCACGATGCCGAAAAAGGCGCGGGCCGTGCCCGCCCGAGCGACGGCAAGCCGCCAAGCCTTGGTGAGGACCACTCCGGGCCCCAGGAGGGGCTCTGGCTTTCGGGCCGCCCCCCGGGTCTGGGTCGGGGAGCCCGTCTCGTCGGGGGCGGAAACGAGGGGGGTGATGATCAACTAGGGGGAGTGTGGATACCATGGCGTGGGCCATGACATTTCCCCAGATCTCGTGGCGCCTCTTCTTGTTCCATGGCGTGCCTCGGCCCCCCCAGGGGCCGCGCACATATGCCGCCGGCCATGACTTGCGCCCCACCCGCTTGGACGCCCCCCTCTTGGCCGCTCCCGAGTTCGTGGCCGAGGTTCGCCGTGGCCAGGGAGGGTCCCTTCGTGGCCTCCCTCGGCGCCCCTCGGGGTGGCGCGCGGGCTGCAGGCCGGCGGCCCCGCAGCCGCCCGACCCAGGCTCAGCGAGCGCGGCCGTGCCCCGCCCAAGCTTCCGGGGGCCCCCTTACCGGGCCTCAGGGCCTTCAAAAAACGACTCGGGATGAAGAATTCGACCCCGGGAATTAGGTTCCTTGCGGCTCGTTTCCATTGAATGGGTCGAGATCTCGACCCGTTGGATGGTCACCATTCAACGGTTCAATGGGTCGAGATCTTTGGCTGGGGGTCGACGTCACGAGAAAGACATGACGTCGGGGGTCTGGATCTGCCAACGCCTGAGGGGTCGCGGGCAAGAGGAGGCCCAGCAGTCCGTTCCTGCGAGCGTCGCGCCCCCGACCTAGGCCTCCCAGATGGGGTCCGAGTGGATGGGGTCGGAGGATCGTGCCGCATCGCCGATGCATCGGCGATGCGGCTCGGTGTGGAGCCCCATGTTCTCCCCGCCGGCGTCGCGGATGCACCGCCGACTTCGCCGATGCATCGCCGATGCGGCGCGATCTGCTTGGACCCCCTCTGGGAGGCCTTGTATATGTTCTGCGTGGTGGCGTGGCTGCGGGCCTGCGGGTCCGCAGCCGCCCGACCTCGTGAGTTTGCCACGACGTCGGCCCCCAGAGGGCTCGCCGGGCCCCAGAGGGCCCAGCGAGGGCCCCCCCGGGAGGCCGAAGAGACGACCCAAAACAGCCCACTCCACTTTTTGGGGGGAGCGTCGGAGCTCTGGGTGTAGGTCCAGCCCCAGACCCCCGACGCCATGGTTTTCTTCACAGCATCGGCCTCCAGGGGTCTCGACCCGTTCCCCGGGGACCCTGGGCCGTTTTCTGACGGCCCTGAGGCCAGGGAAAGGCCCCCGGAGGCCGAAGACGTAGAAACACATGTCCCGCCACGAGTTCTCCATGACCGTATGCAGTCAGCGGCTTGCATAAGGAACACGTACTTTTCAAATGGGGCTCGGTCGTTCCTTAGGTTTGCGTGCGCAACGTACCCTTCCTTATGCGGTATGTATCATTAACCGCTCCTTGTGCGCTGCTCCTTCGGAAAAAAGGGACTTCTTTCCTAATTGTTCGTTCCTTAGGTCAGGTCGATGGCCGTAGCCTTATGTCGGGCGTGTCCCCGTACAGGGGGATTTTCGACGAAAAACAAACAAAAAACCCAAACGTACGCCAAAAGTATCACGAAATCTTCAAACAATAGTTCCCAGATTATTGTTGTACTATTTTTGGGTTTGTTTTATTTTTCGTCGGAAATCCCCCTGTGGGGGGATAGGCCTGACTTAACCGTAGCCGCCTGGCCCGGGCAGGCCGAGCGCCGCCGTGCCCCGCCGAGCGGCCGCCGGGCGGGCAGTGCGCCTCGCGCCGAGGCTGCCGCGCCGAGGCTGCCGCGCCGAGGCTGCCGCGCGCCAGACCTCGCGCGGGGTGCCCAGGGCCGCGCGCGAGGGGCAGCGGGCGCGGCCCGCCATGGCGAGCGCGGCCGCGCCCGGGGACGCGGAGGGCGCCGCGGAGGGGTCCTCAGGGGCAACGTCAGGGGGGGGGTCTCTATCAAGCAGTGGCGAAGCGTCCTGGCTCGCTTGTGGGCCCACCAACAAGAGTGTTATGAGGACCAGCTCGTGGTCTGCACGAGGTGTTCTTGGAACATTTCTGGCTGGGGTCGTTCTGTGTTTTGACACGTCGGGCCTACGTTCTAAGAACATAGTTGTTGTTATTAGAGCATGAGAGCATTTCTGGGTTCTAAGGACATTTCGTGGTAGGCCAATGGGAATGCCGGGACGATCGGTCCCTGCTCAGCTCTAGGCCTCCCAGATGGCGGTCCGAGTAGATGGGGTCGGAGGATCGTGCCGCATCGCCGATGCTTCGGCGATGCGGCTCGATGCGGGGCCAGACTCTCTCCACGCCGATGGCGCGGATGCACCGCCGACGTCGCCAGCGCATGGCCGACGCGTGTCCGAGGCATCGCCGAGGTATCGGCGGCGCGGCGCGATGCTCCCACCCCATCTGCTCGGACCCCATCCAGGAGGTCTCTGGGCTCAGGGGGGCACTGGGCTCGGGGGGGGGGGGGCGAAGCTTCGAGGTTCGAGGTCCGAGGGGTGTGCGGGCGCCTCCGTGGGTTCTCGGCGGCCTCTCCAGCCTCGGGGCGCCCTCCGGCCCCCGGCACCCGCGCCTCGCCGAGAGCGCTCCGGGGGTGCCCGGACAGTTCCGAACGGCCGCCATGACCCAGAGGCCATCAGGGTGCAGGCCCGCTCAGGGGGGATGCATCGACCCCCAATCGCCCATTCAACGCCGAGAGGGGCCCGATAGCCCCACTCTACCCGGGAGCGGGCGGACTCGCCGTCGCGGGCCTATCGCCGATCTACCGGCGATGCATCGCCGATAGATCGGGAGGAGGAGGATGAGGTGGAGGAGGAGGAGGAGGAGGAGAAGGCAGGAGGAGGAGGAGGAGGAGGAGGAGAAAGGAGGAGGAGGAGGAGGAGGAGCACAGAGGAGGAGGCAGAGGAGGAGGCAAGGAGGAGGAGGAGGAGGAGGAGGGAGGAGGAGGCAGAGGAGGAAGAGGAGGAGGAGGAGGAGGAGGAGAGAGGAGCAGAGGATGAGGAGGAGGAGAGGAGGTGGAGGAGAGGAGGAGGTGGAGGAGGAGGAGGAGGAGGATGCAGAGGAGGAGGAGGGAGGAGGAGCAGAGGAGCAGAGGGGAGGAGGATGAGGAGGAGGTGGAGGAGGACGACGATGCAGAGGAGGACGAGTAGGAGGAGGAGGAGGAGGAGAGGAGGAGGAGGAGGAGGAGGAGGAGGGAGGAGGAGGAGGAGGAGGAGGCGGAGGAGGAGGAGGAGGAGAAGGAGGAGGAGGCAGAGGAGGAAGAGGAGGAAGAGGAGGAGGAGGATGAGGAGGAGGAAGCAGAGGAAAGGAGGAGGAGGAGGAGGAGGAAGGAAGAAGAGGAGGAGGTGGAGGAGGAGGAGGTGGAGGAGGAGGAGGATGCAGAGGAGGAGGAGGATGCAGAGGAGGAGGAGGAGCAGAGGAGGAGAGGCGGAGGAGGAGGGAGGGAGGAGGCAGAGGAGGCGAGGAGGAGGGAGGAGGAGGAGAGGAGGAGGAGGAGGCAGAGGAGAGGAGATGAGGAGAGGAGGAGGACGACGAGCAGAGGAGGACGAGTAGGAGGAGGAGGAGGAGGAGGAGGAGGAGGAGGAGGAGGAGAGAGGAGGAGGAGGCAGAGGAGGAGGAGGAGGAGGAGGAGGAGGAGGAGGAGGAGGAGGAGGAGGAGGAGGCAGAGGAGGAGGAGGACGAGGATGAGGAGGACGAGGAGGAGGAGGAGGAGGAGGAGGAGGAGGAGAAGCAGGAGGTTGTGGCGATGCTCCGTCCCCTGAGCCCGCCCCCCCTATCGTTGCCCCTCACCTCCGCCCCTGCGGCCGGCACCCAGGGCGAGCCCTGCTCTAGCCGGAGGGGGGCCCCGTCGAGGGCACGGCGGCCCTCTCCTCGGCGCTGGGCCCCCCCCGGCGGCGCCTCCGGCGCCGCCCCTGGCGCGCTCCGCGCGCCAGGGAGGGGGGTCCAGCGCGGATCCAAGAAGTCCACGCGCAGCGCCAAAAGTCGATGTTTATGGCGTTTCTTCTTCTTCGATCTCGCGCGCGCGTCTCGCTCCCGTGCTGGGCCTCCCGGAGGCCCCCTCGTCGCCATGGCTGGATCCGCGCCGATCGCCCAGAGATCCGACGCTCGAACTAAAGTTGGAGCGGCGGGACTTCGGCGGGGGCCCTCGCCGGGCCTCGGGAGCGTCAACGAAACGACTCGGGACGAAAAACCGGCCCCGGGAAGGGGGTCTGGACCTCCGGGGCCCGCGCATCGAAAAAGTGTGGAGCAGCCGGATGTCTGGAGCAGGAGGGCCCACGAGGGGCCGATGTGGAGCGCACCTGGGCTGGGCCGGAGAGCCGCCGGTGCCTCTGCCGGCCCTCCTCCGGTCCGTCTGCCTGGAGCCCGTGCGCCAGGCGGGCGCCGCCATGTACTGCGACGGCGCGGCGGGCGTACGGCACCAGTTCCACGGCCAGTGCCTGGGGGAGTGGGTGCAGGCCTGCGTCGAGAGCTCGCGCGCGCCGAGCTGCCCGAACTGCCGCGCCCCCGTGGCGGTGCACCGGCAGCGGCTCGCCTCCCAGATCGGCACCGCGGCGCCCGTGCAGGAGAGAGCTGGGCCTCAATGCTGCGCTGTGGGGCTTCGGGCTTCGTTTTTGTTTCGCTTTGGCGGGGAGGCCCAGGAGAGCGGGCAGAAGGGGTCGAAAAGCACAGCGGAAAGCGAAGCGAAAAACACCGTTCCCAGGCATCCGGCTGCTCCAGTTTTTTCCATGTGTGGGCCCAGGAGGTCCAGACCACTTCCCTGCTGGGGCCGGTTTTTCACCCCGAGTCCTCTTTTGACGCACCCGAGGCCCGGCGAGGGCCCCCAGAGGCCGAAGACGGTCCCAGACCTCCGACGCCATGATTTTTTCACAACGCCGACCCCCAAGGGTCTCGACCCATTCCCCAGGGCCGGCTTCTCATCCTGAGTCGTTTTTTGACGGTCCCGAGGCCCAGTACAGTGGAGACTCATGCCAAGAAACACCCCGCTTGCCTCCAGGGTGCCATGAGTTTCTTCGGGTTCGATAGTTCTGCTATGTAAAGCGTGACGCTCCCACACCATGAATCGATGGACGTCCTGGGGTCTCAGGGCTGGGATTATTGTGGAAGGCTTCTTGTGGACTGGGATCCACTGTACAGTGCCGTTTTTTATACATGCTCCGCGTGCGGACCATGTATTAAAAAATGCAGGGATTTAGTACTAAAGACAACGATGAGTTCATGCATACATTTAATCATAGATTACTCATGCCTTAAAAATCCTATGTTTTTGAACATCCTGTGTGTTAGAAACTGCCCTGTAAGTGCCCCCAGAGGCCGAAAAAATAGAGAAGAGCCTTCCGTCGCGAGTTCTGTCGGCCCTCGGCGGGGTCTGCGGCCCTGGGTGGCAGGAGGTCCCGCGGACGGCATCTGTGTACACCACAGCACCGTGCCTGGCCAGGGCCAGCCTGGGCCCCACTGTTCGGAGGTTGATAAGCCTCCTGTCAGGAGGGGACAAAAACGCACAGACACAATTAATCGTCGATTCCCCCGAAGATAGAGGGAAATATGGGAAGTGTGGGGGAAGACAGAAACCCCGAAAATATGAGAAAATATGGGGGATAGGTTTATTTGTGTGTATTTATTTGTGTGTCCCAGGGCCCCTTCATCCTACCCTGACACGTCGATGAGCGAATTTGCCGGTCTCGGTTCGCGGGAGGGCGTCGGGCCATTTTTGCGGGTCCAGGTCTGTCGGTTTCGGTCCCAGGCCGTTGTCATTGAAGGGTGGTAACCTACAGAGAGGTTTGTCCACCGCCGAACTGCAGTGTATACGCCCTCCTGGCATCGGCCAGTCGGGTGTACACACCATGCCAGGGCCCAGGCTGCCCCTTGCCAGCCACGGTGGTGGTGCATGGATTAGGGGAACGAAAAATGGCATGAACATAACAACTGGGAGGTCCGCGCGGACTTCTTGGATCCGCGCTGGACCCCCCGCGCCAGAGGCGGCGCCGAAGGCGCCGCCAGGGGCCCCCAGCGCCGATCCGAGAAATCCGCGCGGACCTCCGAGTTTATGCTCATGTCATTGTCCGTTCCCCTAAGGGCTGGCCCTGGCCAGCCACGGTGGTGGTGCGCAGATGCATTCTGCGCAGAAGTTCCTCGCGCAGCGGGACCTTTTTCCCGGGACCGGTTTCTCATCCTGAGTCGTTTTTGGACGGTCCCGAGGCCCGGGAAGGGACCCTGGAGGCCGAAGATCGTGAAAAACCTTCCGTCGTGATTTCTTCGCAGCGCGAGAGGCTCTGGCAAATGCTCTCTGCGCAGGAGTTCCTCACGCAGCACGCCACGCAGGGGCTGGGCGAGGACGAGGAGGCCCCTCGCGGCTGGGTGCCCGTGGGTGGCCGGCGCGGGCGGGGCACGCGGATAGACCCGAGCCCCTTGCAGACGGGGCGTCGGCGAACGGGGCGGCAGCTAAGGGGCCTCTTGCAGCATCGGTCAACCGACCCCCACCCCCCTGGCCCATCCCCATCCTGTAAATGTGTTCCTCTCCGCACCACCATCGCGCCGCCTCTGCTGCTACTCCTTATGCACGGGCTGGTCATCTGCAGCCACCCAGACTCGAGAGGTATAGGAAGCAGGAGCGAGCTAGCGCGCGCGCACGCCGAGGGTCGTCCCCTCGTCGTCGTCGTGTAGTCGGCCGGCCCGCCCCCTCCCTACCACACATTTCTCTGATCCGCCTAACGGAATCTACCTTCCAAGCCATGGCCTTGTCGAAGCCCCCATGAGCATTCCTCACGAAACTCATCTTGTCAGTATCGTTCAACCGACCCCCATCCCCATGGCCCATCCCCATCCGGACCCCCACCATCTCGCCCCCCCAGCTGGGGATATAGACCCTTCAAAGTCTGACAGAAGCTGCCTACATCCCCATCGGGGGGGTCAACCGGCCAGTGGGGCCCAGGCCACGCGAGTGGGGATAGGGATCGGTCAAAAGATGCTCACCCTTCAAGCGAGAACAGGGCGACAGCGCATTCACCTCGCACGAAATCGTGATAAACCGGGGCGACAAAAGCGTCGACACATCATCACAACTCTGGGCGGGCGGGGGCGGTCCTCGCCTTTGTGCGCGGCAAATCAGTTGTTCGCTTGAAAACACAATTGAAAATATACCTTTTTAACTACCGGCCCGTAAACCAACGCCCCGTTTGCAAGGGCTTGGATAGACCAGATGCGCGAGCTGTTCGACCAGCTGGACCAGGCGTTGCTGCGGCGGCGCGCCCTCGCAGGCGGAGGTTCCGAGGAGGAACACCTGGAGATCCTGATGTTTCAATTATTGCAGGCTGGGCGTTGTCGTTCTTTTCGGGCGCCCCTACCCTCGCAGATCGATCCGCCTCGAAAAACGGCGCGGAAAAATGGGGTCGGGCCCCAGGCGTGATATTTTGCGATGTTGCAATGTTTTCGCTTCGTCGGATCTCAGGCTACACGCATTCATTTTTATACCCCTGGGTAGGTGTATGTGTGGCCGGTTGGGCGCTGGCATGTGCGTGCAAGTGTTTTGCGTGTTCCAAGTATGTGCCCGGCATGTGCGGGCCTGCGCGCCCGGGCGTGTGCAAGGCCGTGTGCGCTGTGTATGCCCGCACATGCCGGCGCACATGCCCGCACACGCTGGTATTGCTACCCTTCCCGCGCTTTCCCATTTTCGGGCCCCCTGGGAAGCCCTCGTCGCCACCGCCGGATTCGCTTCGAAATTTTGGTCAGAACGCACCCAGGAAGATGTTCAGGAAGTAGTGGTATCGGTACCTTGTGGTTTCTCCAGAGGCGCCCCCACGGATGCAGGAGTTTCGCACGGTGGGATTGCTGACGATCCCATTGAGAGCGCTGACGGTCCCGCAGAGCCGGAGTGGGCTTCGCAGTGGGAGAGCAGGGTGCCCGTAGACGTCGATAGCGCTGCCTGCAGGAGCGAGCACCAGTTCGGGCCCGTGACAGTGATGTTCCCGTTCGAGCACGCGTTCCAGCCCCAACAGGAGGTGATGCAGGGCGTCGTGCGGGCGGTGTTGCAGTCTCGCCACATAGTCATCGAGTCCCCCACCGGCACAGGCAAGACAGTGTCCCTCCTCTGCGCTGTGCTCGCCGCTCAGCGGCACCTCTGCGAGCGGCACGGGCGTGCGCCTCGCATCGTGTACTGCACGCGCACGCACACGCAGATCAAGCAGGTCGTGCGGGAGGCGCGGCGGTGCCCGTACAGGCCTTGGCTCCAGGTCGTCGGGAGCCGTGAGCAGGGGCTCTGCAGCGAGCCCAGCGTGCTGTCACAGGCGCGGCTCCTGGAGCGGAAGTCCTCGCAGGTGTGCAAGCTGGCGCGGGGCAGGGCCGACCGCCCAGAGGAGCACGACTCGCAGAGCGACGTCTCCGCGTGCCGCGTCTGGCCAACCGCCGGTGACGCTGGCGCGGTAGAGCGCGCCCACGGCGCGATGCGCGCGGGGGGCGGGTCCGACGCGCAGCCTGTCGGCAGCCACGGGATGCTCGACATCGAGGACCTGGCGGCCCTCGGGCGCGATCTGGGGACGTGCCCCTTCTTCCTGTCCCGGGCGGCGCTGCCCGCAGCCGAGCTCGTGGTGTGCCCGTACAACTACGTGCTCGACCCTGAGGTGGGCAAGAGGCTGGGCGTCCTGGACGGCAAGAGCATCGTCGTCATCGACGAGGGCCACAATCTCGAGGCCCAGTGCTGCGATGCAGGCACGGTGAGTATGCTCAGGGGAACCTTGATGGACATCAACATGCAGGTCGAGGAGACCAGGCAGTATTTCCACAACCCCGCTGCAGCCGACATGGTGTCTGACACCATCCGCGCTATCGTCGACTTCTGTTCCCTGAAGATGAATGAGAAGCTGCGCGAGATTCGCCGGGACCCTTCGGCTCCTGTCCAGGAGGACAGGCTGTCTTGTGCGACGTGGAGCACCACGGTCGAGACGGGTCCCAATGTCGCTGACTTCCTATCTGCATGCCGCGTGCCAGAGGAGCTTCTGTCCACGATCGGCACCCTCGAGGAGGTGGTCGAGGCACAAGCCTCGTCTGGTGGCCGCATGGTGGGCCTTTCCATACACGTGGGCCAGGCCCTCGGCAACCTACGGCGGCTCGCGGAGGCCCTGGACAGCTGCCGAAGGCGGCCCAGCCAGTTCAAGATCCACCTGGAGCTGCTTGCGCCCGACCAGGCAACGCCAGGCACCCCGCGCCGCCGATCGCGCGTCAGCGGAGCGGGCGAGCTCTCCCCTCGGGGGTCGCCGGGAGGGCCGGCGGGCGGGTCGCCCGCGCAGCAGCAGGGCGGCGGCGGCCCGGAGCCCGCAGCGCCGCGCCAGGGCGGTCGCGGGGCCCAGGGCGCCACGGGCTGGACCTTCGAGCTGAGCGTGGTGATGGTGACCCCGGAGGCCTAGCTGCCTCGATGCGCCTGTTTCACACGCACCGTGCTCAAGACGTCCGTGCCAATACGTCATACGCTGCGCGCTGGCTCCACGTATTGGCCCAGGTTCTGGCGCCTACGTTTTCAGGCTACGTGTTTCCGTATCAAAACGTGGTGCGTGTTGGGTATCGAGGCAGCTAAGCCCAGAGGCGGTCATGGAGCCCCTGGTGGAGGCTCGGTGTCATCCCAACACACTAATGCTGGGTGTGCGTCGCCCCCCCAGGGGCGACGCGCGCGCCGAGAAATCTTGCAGAAAAAGCTCCGTGCCAGGCGCTTTCTGCCCATGCCGCTCGGGAAACGATGTACTACAAGATGGGAATACTATACATACGAGTCGAACGCACGCCTCCAAGGAGGACATATTGTCCCAGGCCCCTGACGTCGACCGCTTCCCCGGGACCGGCTTTTCATCCTGAGTCGTTTTTGACGGTCCCGAGGCCCGGTGAGGGCCCCCGGAGGCCGAAAACGGTGCAAAACCTCCCGTCGTGATGTTTTGCAAAGCGCGGGGGTCTGGGATACTAGCATGTCCTCGTGCGCCTCAGAGGCGGCTCACTGCGTCATCATCGCCAGCGGCACTCTCGCCCCTGCAGCCTGGTTCACCGCGGAGCTCGGCGCCGCCTTCGCGGGCCGCGCACTGGAGGGCCCACCAGTGCAGGCGGGGCACATCATCCAGTGATGGGCGTGTTTTCCGCCTCCAACACCGTAAGTTGGAGGGGGAGGAGGGTCCTCCTCCACCTCCTCCTCCTCCTCCTCCTCCTCCTCCTCCTCCTCTTCGTCCTCCTCCTCCTCCTCCTCGTCCTCCTCCTCCTTCCCCCCTCCAATGTATGGTGGTGGTGGTGGAAAACAGGCCCATCATCCAGCCCTCGCAGCTGGGGCTTGTCTTCGTGGGCCGCGCGAGCAGCGGGCGGGAGCTGAGGTGCGTCCGCGAGAGCATGACGCACAGGGCATTCGCCCAGGCGCTGGGCCAGACGCTCGTGGAGCTGATCTCGGCCATCCCGGGAGGCGTCTTGGTCTTCTTGCCTTCTCGGCAACGCGCAAGAGGGATGCTTCGCGGGAGTGACCGCTGGTGCGGGCGCACAGGGATCCCCCGAGGCACTGGCCTGTGCGCTTGCACTTGGCCTGCTGCGGCCCCCGAAAGCCGCGCACCAAAGGTCAACATTCGGGTTGCCCCAAAAGGGGGTCCAGCGCCAAGGGGTTGGCGCAATAGATTTGTGGGCTTGCACTAAATTTGGGGCGTGCAGTACATTCGGGGGCGCAAAGGTATTGCTGAATTCTCGCGAGCAATACATTACTGGCAATGCTATACAATTCTCCGGCGCAATACATTTGCAAGGCAATTGCCCCAAATCTATTGCACCACCCCCTTTCAGCTGGACCCCCTCTTGGGCCACCCGAAAACATTGCCTAGGGTCACTCCTGCGTGTAGCCGACCATCGCGGGCGATGTTGGACGCCGTCAACCGGTTCTGGAGCGATGCGCCCGCGGGGGCGGGCAGGTCTGTGTGGCAGGCCCTACAAGACTCCAAAGGCCACCTCGTCATCGAGGGCAGCGGTGCCGACGCCAGGCGCGCCCTGGACGACCACCAGAGGGCTGTGGAACGCGACGGCAGCTGCGTGTTCTTCGGCGTCTACCGCGGCCGCGCCAGCGAGGGGATCTCCCTCTCCGACGACTCGGTGCGCGGCGTGGTCTGCGTCGGCATACCGCTGGCCCCGCTGCGGCCCGAGGTGCGCCTTCGCAGGGACTACCGCAACGCGCTGGCACAGGCGGCCCCAGCGCCAGGCGCGCCGCGGGGCCCGGCCCAGGCGAGGCTCAGTGGCGACGACTGGTACCAGCTCCAGGCGCACCGCGCGGTGAACCAGGCGCTGGGGCGGGTCATACGGCACCGCGAAGACTACGGCGTTTGCGCCCTGGTAGACTGGCGCTGGACCGCCAGAGGATCGCTGAGGGCGGTGCGGTACCTGCCCCTCTGGCTGCGCCAGCTCGTCGGCATCCACGACGGCGTGCGCGGAGAGAACGCGGATTTTGCATTGGAGCATGTTGTGCGACAGGTGCGTGGGCATTTCGCGAACCATCTGCACCGAAGTTCTCAAGGCTACGCAGCAGGAGCAGACGCCCCAGGGGTGCTTTCGGGAGAGGACGCCTCCAGGCAGGTGCGGCCCCGCCGACACTAGCGTGGGGCTGCCACGCTAGGTACTGCCAACGTGGCGTCCCTTCCTGTGCAGAGCTTTCTCCAGCAGCTCTGGAGGAACAAGCAGTGCGATCAGCATATCCTTTCGGAGATGTGTGCGGACTTCTTGGGTCGGCCCGGGCCCCCCCTGTCCCACACTTTTGGGCGGCGGATCGGGCTTCGCCCATGGCGCGCTCCGCGCCCCTGGAAGGGAGTGACGGGAGGAGAAGCCAAGCGCTGACACAAGAAATCTGTTCGAATATTTGACAGTTTGTGTCTACGTAATCCGGGCGTGCTAAGTAGGAGCACGAATTGTCGGAGCACCATGCTTGGAGAGGCGCCACCGACGGGGTCGACGGGAGGCGCATAGACGCCCTGTCTGATTGATCGAAGACGCCTACGGCGAGTCACCGCCGCGCCCTGCCTGTCTGGGAAAAATATATTACCCATCGGTCGTTGAAAGTACATATTTTTGGATTCCCAGATTCCAATCTACTTTCAGCGCCTTCCTACTTCAAGAGTCGAGTGTTTTTCCTTCTTCCTTCCTCTTCAGGAGGCGTGCGGAAACCCAATCTATTTCCAACGCCTTCCTACTTCATGTTTCTACCTACTTCTTCCGACCGATGGGTATATGAATGAATACCGCCCCCCCCGGCCCTGGGTCCCACACCGCCCCGGAACATCTCGGGAACGCTGCCAGTACCGCTCCCCCGGCCTTTCTGGGGAGCCTCCACAGCGCCCCAGGAGGGCCCAAGACGCCGCCCAGGAGCCCCCAGAATGCGAAAGGATGGCCCAAGACGTTCCCAAGCAGCCCAAGTCAGCCTTCCGGCGGCTCTCGAGGCTTCCAGGTGGCCTCCAAGAGACCCCAAGAGAGAGGTCCGAGAGGCGTCCCGGCACGGCCCGAAGAGGCCAAAATCGTAGATTTTCATTTGTGTTTACCATATGTCTCGCTTCTCGCGTTTTCGAGCTTCCAACGCTCCAAGAACGCCGAAGAGCCGCCCAAGACCGCCCCAAGAACACCCAAGAGACCCTCAGGACGGCCCCAAGACGGGCCAAGAAGGCTCCAAGATTGCCGAAGAGACGCCCAGGACAGCCCCATACCACCCCAGAATAGGCCCAAGATGGGCCCAAGAGCGGGAGCAGGAGGCTCCCAGAGACCTCCGAGAGGCCTCCGGGACCCCCAGAGGCCCCCAACACACCCTCGATCCTTGAGAGGCCCCAAAAAGACTCGGACGAGGCTCCAAGAGCAGCCCAAGAGAGCTGCGAGAGCCGTTCTGAGCGAGCCCGAAGAGAGACAATCGTGGATTCCCATGGTTTTTCTAATGTTCTTCGCCTTCTCACGTTTTCCCGCTTCCAACCCTGGAAGATCGAGGATTCTGAAGAAGAACAGAACAAATCTTGTTTTTTTCAGAGTGGACTCCTACTCGGAGATCCCACACATCCCCTGACATCTGGTCGGCACCGCGCCTCCCGGCTTCCCGGGGGGCCCCCAAGACGCCCAAGGACAGCCCAAGGCGACCCCAAGGAGCCCCCAGAACGTAGAGAACGGCCCAAGACGCTCCCGCGCAGCCCGAGACACCCTTCCGACGGCTCTCCAGGCCTCCAGAAGGCCTCCAGAACCCCCAGGGGTTCCGGAAGATCCCACACCCCTGAGGGGCCCGGCTAACAAAACCCGCGAGGCACAAACAAAAACAGCGCCGAACAGCGCCGAGGAACTGGAAAAAAAAAGGAAATCCCACAATTCTTTTTTCCCAAGTTTGGCCCCCGGTCTACTCTTGCACAACAGACCACAATTCAGACCCCCCTCACCTCCCCCCAAAAAACACAGGAGGCCTTTGAGGGCCCCAAATCGTGGAATACATGAAGGGAATTAATGATTTCTGTATTTCTGCATTTCCCCTTCTATGCGATTCCGAGGCTTGCGCAGGGCCTCCAAGGGAGTCCCTGGACGCAAGAAGCGACCAAAATGATATTACATGAGTTGGTCTATCATGCCTTGCTAGAACGTGAGCGCGCGCGAAGCGCGCGCGATGGTTCTAGTACATATTGATGTGGCCTAACGCTGGGCAAAAGCTTGGCCAAGCAATTCGACGATGCGTTTCCCAAGCCGTGGAGGAGGAGGAGGAGGAGGAGGAGGAGGAGGAGGAGTAGGAGGAGGAGGAGGAGGACAGGAAGCATTACCACCCAAAGGATTACCCAAGGCCGACCCTGTTGGGAAGGAGAACAAGAAGGGGAAGTCCGAGGAGGAGCAGCGGGCCTCTTGGAGGCCCTCTTGGAGCCTCCTGGGAGCCTTTTGGGGGGCTGTCGTTGGCATCTTGGGGCCATATGAGGCCGTCCTGGATGTGATCACTTTCACATATTATGGATATATATATATATATATATACATATATATATATATGTATGTGTATATACATATATTGTATGTATGTATGTGTGCGTGTGCTTTCCAGCGTGTGCCCCAAACAGTGACGAGAATAATGCGAAGAAGGCGAGAAAAGCACCCAGTGCCTGAGGCACTGTGACGGATTGGTCAGTACCATCTTTGTTTCACCACCTATTTGCGGCACGTGCTTCTCCACCTCAGTTCGGGGCAGCGCCGGCGCCCGCAAAAGGAAGCAGTGTATTGATTCCGCCGCCATCTCACCCCCATCAGCGCACCCCTCCAACTCCTCCTCATCCCTCCTCCTTCCTTCTCCCCCACCCTCTCTACTCTCTGGGCGCTGGCGATGAACCCACTCATCAAAGCGATGCAGTCCCACCTGGAACCGCACCCGCTGTCGCACCTTGGCGTGTGTGCCGACGACGGCGCTGGATGCGACCTTCACGATCGACGCTTGCTCGTCGGCCGTGGGACTACAGTCAAAGCAGCTGAGGTAATCGCAGACCTTTGTCTCAGAGTTCACATGCGCGTCGCCATCCCCCTTCAAGATTGCGTATTTACTCCTATTCTTTCTCCTCCTCTGAGGAGATGTCGCTCCTCCCCGTAATTACATGAGCTGTATCCCTTCGGATGGTGAGCCCCCACTTGTTGTTTCGTACAGCGGGCGTGTCGCCCTTCCACCTTGGACAGGTCCCCAGGTGCAGTCATATCCCCTCATATTCTTTCCTCCTTCAGGAGAGGCTATATCAGTGCGTGCACGGGAAGGTTGTGAGCGAAATGACTTGATGAGACAGGTCAGAAACGAACCAATTTAAATGGGGGACCCCTGGACTCCATAGCCTTTCTTCGGTTCGAGATGGCCCAGGCCCCTGCGGGCCACTGGGCTGTCCTCGCGCTGGGGCTCTCCCACATCTCCTCGCTTTTCTCGCCCGCGGAACCGCGCCCATCGGCAGGACGGCCGCCCTGCGTGCTGGAGGTTGTGTGCCTGCCCGCGTGGCTGCCGACTGGGAACAGCGGAGACGCTCGTCATCCTGGTCCCGAGGCGCCGCCTCGCGTGGCGTCTCCCGCCGTCTGCCCGGTCCCCGAGCTGACCCAGGCTCAGGCGGAGCCTGAGGCGGATTCGCTCGGCGCCCTCGCGGCGGCGGTCCCTGGCGTGCTGGTGGCGCGCAGCTGGAGGCGTGCCGCGCCTTGCGAGGCTGCTGTGGCCGAATGCCCCAGGCTGCGGAGGCCTCGATCGGGGGGCGTGATGGCGCTACCCCCGCGAGACGTGCGGCTGGAGGGGTGGAAGGAGCTCCTGCCGGGCCAGCGGCTCAGCGTAGGATATAGTGACGATCCGGTGAAGCAGGAGGGCGTGCTCCTCCACCCGAGCTGGCCGCCAGGCGCCCGGGCCGCGTTGACGTCTGACGCCGCCGAGTACGAGGAGGACGACACCGACGTGAGCCCGCAGGCGTGGCCCGTGGGCGCGGCCCAGATGCCAGCAGGAGGAGGCGCGCTCGAGGGCTGGCCGCGGACGTCCCGCCGCTGTCGGGCGGCCCTCTCGGAGGAGGAGCTCGGGGCGGCGATCGTGCACAGCCGCGTGCTGGTGGAGGAGCGTCTGCCGGGCCTCGCGCCCGGGCCGCCTGCTAAGGTAGCGGGCCCGGGCGCCAGGCGGGCGGAGGGGGCGGACTTCTTCGGCGAGGCGAGGCGATTAGCGCTGGGGGTCGAGTACGACGCGCAGGGGGAGATTTGCGAGCCCATCAGGACCGCCTGCCGAGAGAGTTCGCAAGAGGCTTTCCCTGCCCGGCCCAGCGAGGGGCCTGTGTCGGCCTTGACGGTATGCAGGAACATGGAGCGCACGAACAGCGACCCCAGGTCCTGGCGGGGGGACTTCCTGAGGCCCAGAGGCGTCGGCGACAGTGACAGAGTGACGCATGAGATGCACTTTCTCTGCGACATCCTCCTCTGGGCCGTGGTTTGCACCCAGATGGATCTAGGCGACTCGATGTGCCTGGAGACGGCGGCCAGGAGGATCACGGAGCTGGTGGAGGTGTACTTCGATCCAGCCAAGCCTGTGTGGGACGGCTCCCGCCTGTACCCTGGCGCTGTGTCCTCGGATGACAGCGCGGATCAGACCTTGCTGCAGTTCGCCACCAGGAGGATCAGGGAGCAGCGGGAGGCCCAGGCGGAGCCCTCGTATGACAAGGGCCCGCAGCGCACTGAGGGCGACGGCACCACCGACGGCGGCGGCAGGGATCGGCAGAGGCGCCCGCCATCGAAGGACGCGAAGAGAGGCGTGGGGGGGGCTGGCGCCCCCCCCAAGGGGCAATGACGGCCCTTGCGGCCGGGGGGAACCCCGTCCCCGGCCGTGACTCAGGGGTGGCGCGGGGTCGGCTTGCCGCCTCGCGCAGTGCCAGGGAGCTGTTTCCGCTGCCGCGCTGGCGCCTGCCTGAGCTGCATGTGGCCGGCTCCGTTCGGAGCAGAGCCCTGCGGCGGCGTGAGAGGCTGGTGTTCAAGATGGGTAACGAGGCGGTGGACGCTCGGAACTGGCTTGCTGGTTGTCGGGGCGGACCGGCCTACTTCGATCCCGACCCGATGCAGTTTGAAGTTTTGGAGCGGATCTGCGAATTAGCCTCACGGCGGTACCCAGGTCCCGATGCTCTCAGTGAACGCGCGGCCGTCCGCCGGCTGCTGCGCGGGCATACACCGTACGATGGGACGGGATGCCTCACCCGTGTCGCGCCTTTCAGAAAGGGCCTCGTTTCGTTACCCGAGACAGTGGAGGGCTGCCCGCCGTTTGAGGACGTGGCCCCTCCAGAGGCCCAGAGATTCCTGAAGGGGCATCCCGAGCGCATGCTGCGCGCTGACAGTCCCTCTTCTACTGCGGCACCTTACTTTGACCCCGCGCTGAAGCGCAGCGTGAAGACCTACAGGCAGTTCATCAGCGACCTACGCCGACGCGGATTGGTCGGCTGGACCATGCGCCCGCGCTGCCAGGTCGGCCCTTTCTTTGTTGAGAAGGACGGAGGTCAGCGGCTCAGGCTCATCCTTGACGCCAGGCCCGCGATCCTTCTTTTCGAGCCGCCGCCGGGCGTCAGCCTCCTGAGCGCGGAGGGCCTCAGCCGAGTCGAGATCGCCCTGCCGGATGGCCTGGACCCCTGGAGCGAGGAGGCGGAGCGGCTACTCAGCAGCTCAGCTACTCTCTGCATGTGGGCCTGGCCGATGTGAAGGGTTGCTTCCACAGGTTGCGACTTCCTGGATGGCTCTCCGAGTACTTCTGCCTACCCGTCGTGCCAGCGTACTTGCTGGGCGTGGAGGGCGAGATCTGGGAAGGCAGGACTCTGGGGAGGCACGATCTGGTGAGTCCGTGCTGGGCCGTCTTTCCGATGGGTTTCACGTGGAGCTTGCGGGCTGCCCAGCGGATCAACGAGTGCCAGGCGAGTTCCCTCTGCCCGCAGCTGCGCGAGAGCCCCCTTTCTGACCGTGGCAGGCCCCCCGTCTTCGGCCCCAGCGTCCCCAAGGGCCACGTCTCGCACTACGTGTACGCCGACAACCTGGGGGTGGCCTCCACCGACCAGCCCATCGTCACCGATGCGATCGCACAGCTGGTTGAGGGCTTCGACCAGCGCGGGCTCCTCCTCCACGGCAGCTCCGCGGGCACCGAGGTCGAGACGCTGGGCGCAGGTTTCGGGGGCCCTCTGGAGGACGAGAGTGACGCAGAAGCGGTTCTGGCTCATTCGACAGGCCCTGAACGGCCTCCTGCGACGCCGCCGCCTCACAGGCTGGGCGGTCGAGGTCCTGGTGGGCCACTGCACGTTTGCGGGATTGCTGAGCAGGGGTACGTTGAGCGTATTCCACACGGTCTACGCCTTCATGCGGAAGTCATACGCCGAGCCCAGTGTGCTGTGGCACGAGGCCCGCCAGGAGCTCGAGACGTTCCGAGGCCTCCTTGTCTTCTTGGAGAGCGATTGGACGCTGCAGTGGAACGATCTGGCGGCGGCGACCGACAGCAGCTTGGAGGCAGGAGCTGTCGCGACCACCCGATGGCCTCGTTCGCTGGTGGCCGAAGTGGGCCGCGTGCAGGAGCGCGCCCACTTTCGGGGGCCCGCGGCGGCCGAGACCGACGGCGCTGCCGGGGCCGCTCCTGCTGCCCGCCGCGGCGCGCGAGAGGCGGCGCTGGAGGCGGCGGGCTTCTGGCGCGACGCCGATGGCGAGTGGCGGCTGGCCGAGGGCGTGATCGACGACGACGAGCAGGCCGCTGCGTGGGAGGCGGACCCCTCCTTCCCGGAGGTGCCCGCCGCGGGCCTGGCGAGCAGCCGCTGGCGCACCAAGCAGGTGCAGCGCTGGCGATTCGAGGAGGGCATCCTTATTAAGGAGGCCCGAGCACTGGCGATGGGCGTTCGACGCGTTGCCCAGTCTGTGTTCGGCGCCGCCTGCCGCCAGCTGATTCTGTCTGACAACATGTCAGTTGTACTGTCTTTTAACAGGAGTCGTGCTAAAGAGTTTGCTCTCCTCGTCCAGGTCCGCAGGTTGCAAGCCTACTGTCTCGCAAGGAATCTGAAGGTGTCTGCGAGGTGGGTTCCCTCTGAGTTGAACCCCGCCGATTATGGGTCTCGCGTTTTTGATAAGAAAGGGGCTAAGGAGTCTCTTGGTGCACTTCTTCCTGATACACTTTTTTCAGAGGAGTCCAGATCTAAAGGTCCCCCTGAGGTTCGCGCTCCCTTCCATTTCCACCCGTCCGAGAATTCTGTGCAGCACCCGTTGCAGTGTTCCCCTCAGAGAGCTCTGTCTGTTCTGCCCCTAGTGCCCGAGGAATCTGACTGGTCCCTTGATGCCCGTGTTTGCTCTGAACCTGTGTACTCAAGGTGCGGCCTGACTTCCTCGTATCCCGTTTCGGCTCAAACCTGTTTGCAGGCACACCCCCTCGACGGGCCTTCGCCCTCGCATGCTGCGCCGAGGACGGCTGCGGGAGACCCCGCCGCCTCCGCCCGGGACTCCAGCGCGGCGGCCGCGCCTGCGGGTGAGGGCTGCGTCGGCCGAGCCTGCCGCGCCGATCTCCCGACAGTTCGCGGCGCGAGAGTCGGGCAGCAGGGCCCCCCAAGGGCCGCAGCTCTTGCCGAAGCTCACCGCGGCCCGGCGGGCGCAGGACTGGAGGGCCAGGCTGAGCTTGGCCGAGCTGCCGTCAGCGCCCAAACTGCCCAGGCGCGAGCGGGACCTCCAAGCCCTCCCCCAGGACTGGTCGCACCCGATCGTGGCCAGCAGCGTCGACGGCGGCAGCACCTCCGACGATCAGCAGGTCGAGCCAGCCAGCGAGAGGCGCGAGGGGGAGCCGCTGAAAGAGGCAGCTCGGGGGCGGGCCTTGACCATGGCCCCAGGGATGGGCGAGGCGATGGCCGGGCACGTGAACCATCTGTCCTTCGAGGGCCCCGAGAACGCCAAGGGCTGTCAGGAGAGGGCAGGCCTCATGCACGGGTTCGGGGAGTTCTTGAGGCAGGACAAAGCCATGACACCTCGGGCGTGGAAGGGCCTCCAGGGACGGCGCAGGCTGGCGCCCCGGCGGGGCCGCCGCGCAAGGCCGTTGGCCCTCAGGTGCGGGCTCGCCTGGCGCATGGGGGTGCAGAATGCGCTGCCGATGGCGGTGCTCCTGCTCGCGATGGTCTCCGGCTACTTCTGGCCCAGTCGTCGGCTGAAGTTGGCGAGAGGCAACATCATCGCTTCTGCGATGGGAGAGTGCCGTCGGTGGTCGCTGCTGCTGTTGCTGGACAACAGGCCCCAGAGAAGCGAGACGAGGCTCTCGGGCGTGGGGGTGATGCTGGACAACGGACGCATTCGGTGTGCCATGCTTATCTTCCGAGAGCTCGCCCGAGGGGATCACGAAGAAGAGGGGCGGGCGTTCAGTTACTTTCAGTTTCGGGCAGCGCTGAAGGAGGAGGCGATCGACCCGCAGATCCGAGAGCACATTGTCCCTTGTCCAGCCAGACGCTCAGGACCCAGTATGGGCAACGCTCGACGGTACCGAACGATCGCAGAGATGCAAGAGAGAGGACAGTGGAGGCATGCCATGTCGATGCAACGTTACGTGAGGACGGCGAAGCCGGGTCAAAGCAGACCTCTCACGCCGTCCCGGCCGCCAGGTATTTTGACACAGTGCGAGTTACATCTAGAGGACATACTGCTCGGAAAAATTGCCGAGACAATTATCCTGTGAGGCGGCGCGGCCGCCAGCGTAAGTACATTCTTGATTTGTTCTCGGGTTCGAACTCGATAGGTAAGGCTGCTCTAAGGCGGGGCTTCAACTACCATGGTTTTGACGGCCTCAATGGGCCCAACGAGGACCTCGCTAGACCTGTCGTGCTTGCGCGTGTTAGGGCCGCTATATCTAGGCATGAGGTGATAGCCGCTTCTCTTGGGCCTCCTTGTGCGTCTTGGGGAACAGCGGCCGATCGGGGGCGTCAGCCGGGCCGCTTAAAGAATTTGCCCTGGGGCCTGCCCGACGCCTCTGAATACACAGCTAGGAGAGCTTTACAGGGAAACGCCACCTTTCGTGCAGCGCTAAAATTAATGCAGGCGCTTGCCCGATCGCAGGTCCCCTTTGTTTTCGAGCATCCGATCAATAGTAGAGCCTGGCACACGCCTGAACTAAAGTCTTTTACCGAGCGATATTGCATGCATTCTCGTGTGTGTGATCAGTGCCAATTCGGGGCCCGCTGGAGAAAGCGCACACGTTTTTTGTTTTTCGGAGTGGACCCCCAGGACACTTTGAAAGTCCAAAGACGGTGCCACAGTGATGGCGGGGTTTGCTCGGCTTCAGGGAAGCCCCACATCATCCTGGAAGGCAAGGCCCCCTCTGGGGCCACGTGGACGTCTCTAGCAGCTTCGTATCCTCCGAAGCTGGCTGACTGCATTGTTAACTGTTTACTCTGCCGCCAGAGGGGCCAAGAGGCGGCATCCTTCCTTCAACCCGCCTCGCCCTCCCAGGGAACCCTTTGGGACTTTGGGCTGTCAATTGCGTCCCAGCTCCGCCAAGACGAGTGGCACGTGGTAGCAAAAACGTTCCCCACCGAATGTAGCAGTTAACCTGTCAGTGCGTGCACGGGAAGGTTGTGAGCGAAATGACTTGATGAGACAGGTCAGAAACGAACCAATTTAAATGGGGGACCCCTGGACTCCATAGCCTTTCTTCGGTTCCCGCCCCCCCTTGTCTCCCTCTGTGCTCTGTCGCCAGGCTGTCAATTGCGTCCCAGCTCCGCCAAGACGAGTGGCACCTTGTAGCAAAAACGTTCCCCACCGAATGTAGCAGTTAACCTATCCATACGGAGTAAATCTATACGGCATGCTCGGACTCCGTCTGGCCTTACTCCGTCTGGATGTAGCCTATCCTGGCCGGATGCTAAGTCCACACGGGAACAAAGAAAAACATACGGCGGATTCGGTATCCATCTGGGCGCTGTCTGGACTTAGCCTTTCCTGAATCATCCTCCTCACCATCACCACCATCATCATCATGATCATCATCACCTGCATCATCATCATCAGCATCATCATCATCATCCTCATCTTCATCTTCATCTTCATCTGTATCTTCATCATCCCCCTCGTTCGCCGCGCACATTCGTTTCTAATTGTTCGCAAGAGTTTCATTGATTTCCACGGCTAACGTACCAGGATATGGCGGGTTGGACCAACTCCGGATCGCCATGGCGCAACAGTTACGTTGATTCGTTGTGTTGAAGCCCCAGGAATGGCATGCTGGCACGATTCAGGACCGTCAAGACGCAACAGTCAGTTGATTCGTAGCGTTGAAGTTCCGACAGTGGTGTTTTGGCACGCTTCAGGATCTTCAAGCGCTTGTCTCCCAACGGGGCACTTCCCTCAGTGAAAGCGAATCCTTGTATGGGGGCCAAACAAGAGCGAGCTCGGAGGAAATGTTTATTCCAGCAGCGTTGATACGTCTTGGGTTTACACTCCTCCTCCTCCTCCTCTTCCTCCTCCCTCCTCCTTCTCCTCCTCCTCCTCTTCTCACTCCTCCTCCTCCTCCTCCTCCTCCTCCTCCTCTTCCTCCTCCTCCTCCTCCTCCTCCTCCTCCCCTCCTCCTCCTCCTCCTCCTCCTCCCTCCTCCTCCTCCTCCTCCTCCTCCTCCTCCTCCTCCTCCTCTCCTCCTCCTCCTCCTCCTCCTCCTCCTCCCCTCCTCCTCCTCCTCCTCCCCTCCTCCTCCTCCTCCTTCCTCCTCCCTCCTCCTCCTCCTCCCTCCTCCTCCTCCTCCTCCTCCTCCTCCTCCTCCTCCTCCTCCTCCCTCCTCCTCCTCCTCTCCTCCTCCTCCTCTCCTCTCCTCCTCCTCCTCCTCCTCCTCCTCCTCCTCCTCCTCTTCCTCCTCCTCCCCTCCTCCTCCTCCTCCTCCTCCTCCTCCTCCTCCTCCTCCTCCTCCTCACCTCCTCCTCCTTTTCCTCCTCCCCCTCCTCCTCCTCCTCCTCCTCCTCCTCCTCCTCCTCCTCCTCCTCCTCCTCCTCCTCCTCCTCCTCCTCCTCCTTTCCCCCCTCCTCCTGCCCCCCAGCCCGCTCGGGTGCCCAGGAGGGCACGCCCAGCCCCGGCCTGCGGGAGCCCCCCCCGCCGAATGCGGCGCCCCACATGGCGGGAGCGGGGCGGCCGCCACGAGCCTGGGGCCCGGGGCGCCTCGCGGCGGCGTCGCTACTGCGGCTCGGACCTCGGGGCGGCGCCAGGGGGGCGGAGGGGGGGGGGGGGCGGCGGTCTCGAGGTCCGAGGGCTTCGGACGTCTGCGTCGCTTCGCGGCGGCTTGCCAGCCTCGGGGTGCGGATCGTCGCGGCCGCGCCCGGCCAAGAGCGTGCTGCAGGCTGCCCAGCTCGTCCCGAGCGGCGGCCGGAGGTCCGAGCGATGGCCCGAACGGGGAGCCTTGCGACGGGGAGGTCCGTGCAGACGGGGGTCGGCCAGAGCGCTGGGTCCAGCAGGATCCTGCAGGGCCAGGGCTGCCTTGGCCCGGGCGGGCGCGCAGGGAGACCTGCAGGACACCCTGCAGGATCTCGCAGGATCCTGCAAACCTCGACTGACCCGGGCTTGGATTGACCCAGATCGTCCGTGGATCCCCGACCGAAAAACACCAGGGGATCGGCTCCGAGGGGCCGGCGCCGCTCGTGGCTTTCGGCGCGCCCTCGCGGCGCGAGGTCTTCGGATGCGCGTCTGTGGCTCCTGGGGCCGTCCGCGCGGCGGGGTGCTTTTTCCTGCAGCGGCGCCCCGCCGGGGGCGTTCGGGGGGCCGAGTTAGGACCCGAAGGCCAGGCAGTCTTCGCGTCGTGCCAAGAGTCACAGCGGAGGGGGGCGGGGGGGGGGGAGGAGGAGGAGAGGAGGAGGAGGAGGAGGAGGAGGATGAGGAGGAGGAGGAGGAGGAGGAGGAGGAGGAGGAGGAGGAGGAGGAGGACAGGAGGAGGAACAGGAGGAGGAACAGGAGGAGGAACAGGAGGAGGAGGAGGATAATGGAGACGAGGAGTAGGAGGACGAGGACGCGGATGAGGACGAGGACGAGCCGCCCAGGAGCTCTCTCCCGGCCGCGGGGCCGGGAGCAAAGACGGTCCAGGATACGGAGCCAGACCTGGGGAGCAGTCGGCCACGCGCAAGGGTGCCCTCTGGTGCGGGCACAGCGGGTCCCCCGATCGTTGAGCATGACGCGGCAGCACAGGCGTGCCCGTTGGGGGGTGGCCCCCCTCAAGCTGCGCACCAGAGGTCGCTCATGCCCTGGGCGGAATTTGGCAGAACTGAATATCTGCCTGAGACGCAATACAGTGGAGACCCATGCCAAGAAACACCCTGCTTGCCTCCAGGGTGCCATGGGTTTCTTGGGTTTCGATGTATTGGCTATGGAAAGCGTGACGTTCCCACACCAAAAATCAATGGATGTCCTGGGGCCTCAGGGTTGGGTCTCTTGTGGTAGGTTTCTCGTGGTCGAGCCCCTGCTGTACGTGTTGGGCTCAGGCTGGGGGCGAGCCGCAGATCCACCGCCCCGGGAGCCGGTCGTCCCAGGGCCCCAGGAGGCGGCGGATGTGGACATGCTCGCTCTTTCGGGGGGGGGGGGGGGGGGCCCACCTGGGCCGCTGGGGGGCGAGGATCAGAGGAGGGAAAGGTACCCATACATCTAATTACCCTTCCCTGGTTTTCCCCCTTTTTGGGCCTCCTGGGCGGCCCTCGTCGCCATCGCTGGATTCGCCTCGAAACCCTGGTCAGAACGCACCCCGGGAGAGATCTGGGGAGCAGCGGTATCGGTAATGACCTTTTGATGGCGCATGTTTGGCAAGATTCAGCGCAGTCCATCGCAGCCTGGCAAACGGCCGTCACGCGGCATTGCGAAGCCCTCTGAGGTTGTTTCTTGTTCAACAACAACAACAACAACAACAACAACAACAACAACAACAACAACAACAACAACAGCAACAGCAACAGCAACAACCAACAACCAACAACCAACAACCAACAACCAACAACCAACAACCAACAACCAACAACCAACAACCAACAACCAACAACGACAACGACAACGACAACAACAACAACAACAACAACAACAACAACAACAGCAGCAGCAGCAGCAGCAGCAGCAACAGCAACAGCAACAGCAATCACAACAGCAGCAGCAACAACAACATCAACAACAACAGCAGCAGCAACAGCAACAAACCCTCTGAGGTTGTTTCTCGTGTGCTCCTGGGCGTTGTTACACTCGGCTTCTCTCTCTCTCTCTCTCTCTCTCCTGGGTCGCCCTCGCTCACGCAGACCAAGGATCAGGAGGGAAAAAACACAGACACCATGAATCGTCGATCCCCCCGAAAATGTGGGAACACATGGGAGGTGAGAGGGGGAAGACAGAAACCCAGAAAGCATGTTGGAACATATGGGGCATCTTGTTGCCCGTGTCTATTTATTCGATCGCTTCGCTCAGTCCGCCGGCCCTGGAACGCTGTTTGGGGCCTCTTGGGGCCGTCTTGGGGGCCTCTTGGGGGCTTCTTGGGAGCGCCTTGGGGCTCCTCGGCGGCGTCTTGGGGCATCCTGTTGCCCGTGTCTGCTTGTTCGTGTGTGCCCCAGGGCCCCATTCAAAGGATGGGGATACGCCGCTCCGGAGCGCCCCCCGGGGCGCTCGGGAGCTGCTGCGCGGCGCCCGGTGCCTCTCCGCCGGACCCGCCGGCTCTCGGAGGCTGCCTTCGCTCAGCTCCGCCCTGCCCTCGCGACGCCCGCGGGCGGGCTCTGCGGGTCGCACGCCGCCTCCTCCTCCTCCTCCTCCTCCTCCTCCTCCTCCTCCTCCTCCTCCTCCTCCTCGCCTCCTCCTCCTCCTCCTCCTCCTCCTCCTCCTCCTCCTCCTCCTCCTCCTCTTTCTCCTCCTCCTCCTCCTCCTCCTCCTCCTTCTCCTCCTCCTTCTGGGAGGACGCGGCCTCGGGCGTCCGCGCATGGTCTCTGCGCCCAGCGCGCGAAGGCCCTCGCCCCCGCCGAGCGGTAAGTCGGGCATGTCCCTCGACAGGAGGAGCGCTCAAAGCTAATCAAGAGATCGTTTGGGGACGAGTTTGGGGGAATTTTTGATATTTGGGGGTATTTGGGGGGTCTGTTTTATCTTTCGCCCAAAAGCCCCCTTTAGGGGGACACTCCCGACGTTTGCCGAGCGCAGGAGGAGGAGGACCCCACCCGCCGAGGGACACCGAGCGCCACCTGCCACGGGCTGCGCAGGTCACACGAGGCTCGGGTCGGACGAGGACCCTCAGCTCGAAGAGGCTCGAGGCCTCCAGGCGTTCTTGGGCCCCCTTGGGCCAGGCTCCTCGTCGCCTGCCGAGGGGCACTGAGCGCCATCTGCCACGGGTTGCGTAGGTCGCACAAGGCTCGGGTCGGACGAGGGCCCTCAGTTCGAAGAGGCTCGAGGCCCCCAGGCGTTCTTGGGCCAGGCTCCTCGTCGCCTCGGTTGGATTCCTCTCGACGCTGCTGGGCAGAGGGCTGCGGGTCGGACGGCAGGGCCGATTCTGGCAGAGGGTGGTACGAAATCTGCTGCGTGCAGCTGGTTGTAAGTCGGGCGTTGCCCTCTACAGGAGGAATATTCAAAAATAATCATAAAATAGTTAGGGGACGGTTTTTTATTATTTCTGAATATTGGGGAGTATTTTTCGGTCTTCTATCTTGAATTGTTTGTCCAAAATCTCCCTGTAGGGGGACGTGCCCGGCTTAAAGCTGCTTCCGGCCCCGCCGCAGGGCGTCGCCTTCGGCGCAGCGGCGCCGGGAGGCGCCCAGAAAGCCAGCCGCGCGAGCTGGCTCGCGGACCCCCCCATCTGCTGTTGAGTCGGGCCTGTCCCTCTACAGGAGGGATATGCAGAAACAGCGAGTAGACGGTCTGGGGACGATGTGTTGAGCATTGTTTTGTGTGTTTGAACATTTCTGGGTATGTTTTTCGTCTTTCGTCCAGAATCCGCCCGCAGGGGGACATGCCCAGCCTGAATATACTGCCCCACCTCTGTCCGACCCGACGGGCCCCCCGCGTGCGGCCAGGTCGTGTCCCCAGTCTGCATGCACCACAGACTTGCGCCACAGGTCGCGCCCGACCCCCCCTCCCCCCTCCTCCCTCCTCCCTCCTCCTCCCTCCTCCCTTCCATCACTCAAGCCACTTGGGCTCCAACCTGTTTGGGGCCGGCTCTGGTACCTGCGCGCGGTGCTTGAGGCATTACGTACATTTTTTTTCTCCCAAAAGATTTGCACGTCAACTAAAGCCAGAGTTGTATCATGACCGTTTCTCGTCTCTGGAGCCGTTGCAGCTCCTGCAGCCGAGCAGAGTGGAACGACATTCTCAGCCGTCAGCAGTGCTTCTGCTCGTGCGGCAAGAAGGTGAAGCTGTTCGTTCCGTCCAGCGCCAAGAAGGAGCTCGCCGCAGCCCATCGGCAGCCACCGTGGCGGGCTGGCGCTGAGGATGCTCCTCCGCAACCGCCATCGTCGGTCGCGGGGCACATGGCAGCGGCGCTGGCAGCCAGTGATGACCCAGAGCTCAAGAAGATCCTGCAGGCCAAGATCGAGGAGCTCAAGGCCGCTCCTGCTGCCCGTGCAGCTCCGCCGCCGTCGGAGGCAGTCATGGTCTCCAAGGCGGAGGGCGTGTGGAAGAACTGCAACCACAAGCACGACCAGGCTGTGGCCAACGTGCGCCACCTCAGGGCCGCGCTGCAGGTTGCAGAAGAGAAGGAGCAGCTTGCCGCGCGCTCCCTGGCCTCAGCCGAGATCGGCAAGAGGCAGGCGGCGGAGGCGCTTGCGAGGGCTGCGGGTTTGCAGCCTAGCCCCGAGGAGAGCGGCCCCAAGCCTGCGTTCGAGGTCACGTGGGATGGGGGGCTCTTCCATGACCTTGAGAGTGTCGAGGTTGAGGAGGGCGAGCGGGCCCGGCTCCGCTCCATCAAGGAGGACTTGGAGAAGGTGAAGCTCCAGTTCACCACGAAGAAGGCTGAAGTGCAGGCCTGGTTGGATAAGGCCGCTCAGGTCAGGAAAGAGGTCAAGGAGCGCGCCGCCAAGAAACGGCGCAACGCCAACGGCCAGGCTGTCCCTCAGGAGGACCCCGCGGTGGCGCCTGGCGGGGGCACGGCTGGGGGCGGCAGCGACGGCGGGACCGCGGCCGCGGCTCCCGAGGCGACCCAGTCGCCTGCCGAAGTTGCCGCCGATGCGGCTGCTGTGGAGCAGGAGGCGGCGAGGATCTCGGCGGCGAAGTTCGAGGCAGCGGCCAAGGCCGAGGCGCAGAAGGTGTCGGCTGGCAAGGGCGCGGCCAAGGGCGTCAAGGCTGCGGCTTGACACGCAGCGCCTGGGGCCGAGCGTCCTGCTGACGCTGAGGCGCCGTGCTACCAGGCGCCAGTTTTGGATCAGACTGCTGCTGGGGCGTCCACCAGCCGCATTTTCTTCGGCAGCGTCACGGCCATGGGGGAGGCCATTTGGACGTACATAGATTCCGTCGCCTCGGCTCACGAGTACATCGGGGTTGCAGAGACTCACGTTCCTGAGTCACAGCTGCGCAAGTGGGATGCTCGTGCGCGAGGCGCTGGTCTTCGTCTCTTGCCTAATCCAGCGCGGCCCAGCGGCCGACACCAATCACTTCATACTGCTGACAAAGCCAATGAGGGAGGGGAATGGGTCCTCTCACGTGGGCATTTGCAAGTGGAGATGCTACATGAGGCTCGGTCTACTATGGCTCTTCGAGCCCCTGGATCGAATGCGCTCGACGGGTTCGTAGCCACGGTCATCCACTGCTCAGGCTTCTCATTGGTTCTGTGCATCTGCTATGGTTTCACTTCGCAAGGCCTATCAGGCCGTAACTTAGCCAGATTCGATCGGCTAATCGGATTTCTCTGCAGTCTCAAGTTGCCCTGGGCTTGCTTGGGCGATTGGAACGTCGAGCCGCCCGCCATCATCCAGTCGGGCTTCCTTGACAGGGTGATGGGCCGCATCATCACGCCAGAGGGGGTCTCCTACACGCGTGACTCTAGCAAGCTGGGGAGCATGCTGGACTACGCGATCGTCAGCGAGGCTGCCATTCCATATATTGTTTCCCTACACCCAGTACTCGACATCCCGTGGAGGCCGCACATCGGCATCTCCATGACCATCCGCAGTCGTGGGCAACAACTGCTGACCCGCAGACGCGTCTGCCCCAGCCGCCTCCCGCAGGTGGCGCGCCCATGTACTCTACCCGTGCCGGGCTCCAAGTCTTCCATAGCCAAGTTAGCTAAGCAGGCTAAGGTTGCAGCAGCTAGGGCCACTCGTAATGAACAGATAGGCGTTCTCTTCGGTGCGCACGTCGGGAGCCAGGAGAGCCCCCAGCAAGACCCAGCTCAGTTGGTGCACTCTGTCGGCACCACTGCTGGCGATCCATTTTGCGGAGAGGCCGACGGTGACGGTGCGGCCTGGCCTGAGGAGGAGGAGGACCCATGAGGTCTCGAGGCCAATTTCTGTGGTGCCCAGGAAAAATGAGCCTTCGGTCGTCAGCATCGTCCTTTCACGTGATAAGGTTGACGCGTTGCCTCATGATTTTCAGGCCGCCAGTGCTAATAGTGTCTTTCAGGGATCGACCCCCCCAGCCAAAGGATGTACCTCGCATGCAACCCCTGATTTAAGTTCGGGAGTCCCGTCGTCTCAGGGTGAGCCATCGTTCCGCATCCCGTCTGAGCTGTGGGCACAGTGTCGTGCTAGAAATCAGGGTCTCACTGCTGCCCCCCCTCCTGCTTTCTGTTCCTCCTCCGTAGCCTTTAAGCTCAGCCCACAGCACGTGGGATCAGCGAGCTCTTGGTACGCGCAGTGGGTTACCACACTCGAGCAGGTCATCTTCTTGCATCATCAGCTGCCTGCCGCTGGCGGCCCAAGTCGGGCCGAGGGTTGCAGTTTCGTGACCGAGCCTGTCAGGCATAGTGGACGGCAGCGTGAGACGGCCCTCCGCGACAAGGTCACAAGTTGGTGGAAGCGAGCGCCATCCGTATTGCAGCAGATTGTCAATCACTTGGGCCGCGATAGCGGGCTCAAGCAGCTGGCCCAGCTTCATCGCGCCAGGCGTCGAGCCCACGGCTGAGGAGTGGATTAGCTTGCTGCTCAACGTCGGTGGGTGCACGGCCAGGGTGTTGGAGAGTTTTCAGCAGCTGGCTGATCGCATCGAACAGCGAGCCCACCGTCGTGCCGTTCGTGAGTCTCGCACGGATTTCAAGTCTTGGCTCGCCGACGCGACTCGCACTGGTGCCGTCTATCGGTCCCTGCGAGAAGATCCACTTCCCAAGAAGGAGGTCATCGTCGGCGAGGTTACCCTCACACACCCGAAGGACATCCTCGACGCCAAGGGTAGCCAGTGGAGTTCGATTTGGAACGCTCGGCCGCACGACCCCGAGAAGCTGAGCCAGGCTTTTGCGGCAGCCCGCGAGGCGGCTCTTGATGAGCCCCTGCCTCCCATCACTGGATCGGAGGTGCGTGCTGCAGCCAGGCGCATGAAGAGCAAGACGGGGCTTGGGGCAGACCGCCTCACGCCAGCCGATTTCGAGAGGTGCCAAGTGAAGGGCTGGATGAGTTAGCTGCTATGCTCAACTACTTTGAGTCGGCTCTGGTTTGGCCCCACCAGACACAATTGATCATCGGGAAGTTACTTCCGAAGAAAACCGACGGGGATAGGATCATAGGCCTCACTTCGGTCATGGGCCGCCTATGGTCTCTCGCGCGAGAAACTCAGGTCCGTGAATGGGCCAGCGTCGTTGAGGAGGGCTGGGACGCGGCGGTGCTCGGCAACGCCTCCCTCCAGGAGGCCTTCTTCCGCACGCTGGGCGACGAGGTTGCGGCAGCCATGCGGGTTGCCTTGGCTCATGGCATGCTGGACGTCCGCGGTTTTTATGACGCGATTCAGTGGGATCTACTGCTGATGGCGGCTTTGCGCCTCGGGTATCCACCTGCTGTCTTGGTTCTCGAGATGGAGCGGTGCGCTGCCCCACGGACACTGGAACCATTTGGAGCTGTATGCGAACCTTTCTCCGTCGCTCACTCCATCAGCCAGGGTTTGCGAGGAGGCGCAAGATTTGCCAAATGTATGGTTCACTTTGTGTTAGCTAAGATTTCTTGTGTACACGTTCAGCTCAGTCATCGGATCTGGGTTGATGATCTATCGCAGCGTACGCATGGGCCCAGTTCAGCTTTGCGGTCTCAGGTCACAGCCTGTCTTGCAAATACTTGTGACGAATTGGCCAAGTGGAAGTTGGACGCCTCACATAAATCAGTTATCGCGTGTTCAGTTCACGGTGATGCTGTTGAGATCTCGCGACGACTTCGGCTTCGTGGGTTTCAAGTGCGCGCCGTACATCAAGCCCCCTTCCTAGGCATCGACCAAGGAGGGGGAGTTCGCCATGCGCGACATACTCGCAGGAAGCGGGTGGTCAAGCATGCGAAGTTACATGGGAAGGTGCTCAAGTACGCGCGGGTTTCCAAGCCCTATCGCGTCACCAGCCGTCTGGAGCGCACCAGCGCAGCGGCCGCTGGCAATTACGGGCATCACGTCTACGGCACGTTCGGCTCCCAGCTGGAGTATTTTCGCCGCAGTCTTGCAGCTGTGGTCGGCAATGGAGGGCGCGGGCTATGCAAGACTTCGCTCTTGGCCATCAGGGGGCCGTCGCAGGATCCTTGCGTCAAGTATCCCCATGAGTGCGTGGAGTTCTGGCTGAAGCAGTGGTTCACATCCCCTGCTATTCGAGCTGGCGTTCACCGTGTGTGGAGCTCGGTCGTCGCTCGGCTGCGGGCGATGCCAGCAAACAGGCGCTCACGACATGTTCGCGGGCCCATGTCCGCCGTCATCGTGTACTTGCTGGAGCGGAACTGGGACCCAATGTCGCCAACATGCTGGATAATGCCTGACGGCACGGAGTGGCAGTTCCCTGAACACCGCTACTCGGACATCATGGCATTGAATGGGTTGAAGTACTTTTTTGCTGACTTCGATCGGGCCTCTGAGGCATTGCTGTGGCAGCTCGCGGAGCAGCATTTCTGCGGCGGTGGCCTCAGCGCCGGGGCTGACATGTCGTCGCTGCGGCAGCTTCTCGGCCAGCTGGAGGCGGCACCGAGGGGCAAGCGCCTCGTGGAGCTGCTGGTTACAGTTGCCGCTGGAGGGAGCTGGCCTCGCCAGCGACGCGCTGATGCAGCTTCGACAGTGAAGGTGGACCCCATTTGCCCACGGTGCAGGCGCTGCCCCGAGACGGCTTTCCACCGCATTTGGGGCTGCGAGGCCAATTGCGGCGAGGTCGTCTACGAGCGGTCGGACTACCTCGTCGGGCAGGCCCACGCGCAGCACGAGGCCGACGAGGCCATGTGGCTGCGCGGTCTGCTCCCTGCTGATCGCGTTCAGGTGCTTCCGCCTGCAGCCGAGGAGAGCTGGTGGGACACCAGCTTTGACGAGGGCATCTTCCAGGCCTGCCTGGGTGCGGGCTCTCCCGAGAGGCCCGTTTTGCTTTTCGGGGATGCCAGTGGAGGAGCCGACACATCGTCGCCGCTCTTCCGACGCGTGGGCGTGGGGCTCGCGCAGTTCGACGACGAGGCTAATATGCATATCCTCAGGACGGTCTCTGGTGTGCTCCCAGGCCCGCAGCAGTCTGTACCCCGAGGAGAGTTATTCATGTTTTTGTGTGCTCTGAAGTGGGCCTCCAATTATGTCATATACATCACTGACAACAAAGCTGTTTTTGATGGGTGGCACAGCGGTCGTGAGATGTCCCCCTCAGGGGAGAATGGAGATCTTTGGGCTGAGGTCGGCCGAGTAATGGCCACCCGTGTGAAAGGTCATGTAACTGTTCTCTTCACGCACAGTCATATGGGGGCCAAAGAGGTGTTTGAAGGGAAGGCGCAATCTTGGTTGGTCCGTGGGAATCTCACTGCCGATGAGCTTGCGAGTTGGGGGGCTGGCCAGCACCGTTTCCCTCAGCACGTCCGTGGCCCAATCCTGAAGTTAGAGCAGCAGGTGTTTTGGATTCGCATGCGTATTTTGAGGGCAACTTTGGATGCGCTCGAGGCGGAAAAAAACCTTTCTGAGTGAGTCCGCACTTGCTGTGAGTAGAGGTCGGCACAGGCGGCGGGGGGGGAAGGCTCCTGTGGGGCCTGTGAGCGGCGTGAGCACTGGTGAAGGAACTGCCCTCCATCCTGCTTTCGGCGCGCCCGTCCTGGGGGTGCCCCCTCCGCCGTCGGCCGAGGCCGTTTCAATTTTCGAGACCAGTCACGCTTTGGACGATTCGGGGCGTCGATGCCGCCTTTGTCGAGGTTCAGCCGCAGCGTCCATGGTCCGAGCGTGGCGGAAAACTCCATGTTTCAAGCTTGTTGCAATTGATGGCTCCCTTAGAGGACTTCCCGAGGGGGCGAGGATACACATTGCTGGGGGGCTCACCCACCCTCCCATAAAATGCGGCTGCATCAGGACCTGGGAATATGGTTCTGCGCGTCTTGTGGGATGTATGGGGATCAGCAGTTGCGAGGGCTCGGTAAGCTGTGCCCCAATCAGGTGACTGGCAACCGTACCGAGTATTTGAAGCGAATCGAGCGGGGCCTTTTTCCCAAGGTTTACAGTAAAGCCGAGCTCGCGGCTAGGGCTAAGAAGCCCAGGACCCACAAGGGGTCCTAAAGGTGGTTTTGATTCTGGACTTCGTCCTGGGACTCCTGACTCCTGACTCCTCCCTTCCATCAAGTCGTCCGCTGCCTCAGTGGCTGCAGCATTGCGCCATTGCACCGGACGCTCCGCTTTGCCCTGATACGCCCGTCTTGAGACGCAACGCGTACCGTGTGCAAAACGTCCGTGTTAACACGTTGCGTGTTGGCTCACTCTGTTGGTCCACGCTTTGGTGAATGTATCGCGCCAGACCTACGTGTTCCCTCTACGTGTTGAGCTCCGTGTCAACACGTTGCGGGTTGCGTGTCGCGGATCCGGCCAGCTAAATTCCTCAGTGGTTTTGTCTTCCCACATGCACCGGTTCCCCAGGGCACTCGCTGCTCAAGACATCCGCCCGACGGTCGATGTGTTCACCGACCAACCATGGGCGCGCTGCTCGCCAGGGAGGCATGCAGGAGGGCGGCCTGGGTGTCTAAAGCTCGTGTGAATGTGTGCTCCCCCGCCCTCTCCAGGAGTGCTCGCCCGGCTGCCGCGCCTGGTTCCCGCGCAGGAGGGCTCTACCGTGACGGCGGTCGACGACAGGCGAGCGACGCAAAAAGAAACCGGAAGCCGGGCAAGGGCTGCCAGATCCGTGGCTGCTGACATCGACCTCCGGGAAGCTGTCTTTGTCCTTCCGGGAAGAAGCCTGTTGACTGTTTCGCGTGCCGCGCCTCATTCTGGGAAGTTGTTGTTTTTTTTGTCCGGGAGGGCCGTTTTAGCAGCCACGGTTTTTGCAGCCCTCGCCCAGCTTTCGAGGGGTCGTCTGCGCCGGCACGGGCGCGTAGGCTTCCCGCGTAAGGTCGCGCGTAAGTGCCCTCGCCTCCAGCATAGCGTACCGCGCTGGCGGCCCGCGTAAGCCACCGCGTAAGCTCGCTATGCCATCTCGCGGGAGACATGTTCTTGATCGTCGTTCAGGTGGTCGGGTGAGGGCGCGAACGAGAGTTGCGTCTGGCCGACATGTGCCAAACACCGCGTGCCGTGCGAGACGAAGATGGTGGGCAGGTGCGTCGGGGTGCCGTGCATGACCAAGGGCGCGGTGTGCTACGTTGGGCGATGCTTCTGCCCAGAGGGCTACTGTGGAGAGCCGTACCTGCCACACATGGGGCGCTGCGTGCCACAGGTGGTCTACGAGGGGGCCACGCCTCCCAGCTTCGAGATGGGCGATTGGCTCAGGGTGTTCTCCTCCATGGGCGATCCCGACCGCTATCCACGGCTCTATGATCGGCAATTATCGTTCAATCCACCCCTTCGAGACCCCCACCAACTTACCCCCCAGTTGGGGATGCACCCCTCGAAACCCGAAGGGAACGGCCTGTATCCCCATATAGGGGGGGTAAATCGGCCAGAGGGGCCCAAGCCACGCGAGTGGGGATATGATCGGTGAAGCGATGCTCATACTACCAGCTTCAAGCTTGAAACGCGCATGGCCGCGCCGCTTGTTCCAGCACGCGGCCTTCCGTCTCAGGGAGGGCGCCCCAGCCACCGGCACAGACGCCGCCTCGGGCGCGGTGGGCCCGCCGTGGGTTTGCCGCGTGGCGGCCTCGTCTGCTCGGGGCGCGCGGCGCAGGGTTTGCAGCGGGTCTGCCGTGCTGTCGGCGCCGTCCACTTGGGCACGTCGAGAACAAACAGCGCGGCGACGCATCCCTGTCCTCATGTTTGGCATCACCTCACATCGATGCCGATGTTGAGGATGTCCTCGGTTTCCGAGGGCGCATCCCTAAGATTGTCGTCAACGTTGGCTTGCCTAACTTGGGGATGCGGATCAGTTCGAGTCTAGTTGCTCTAGGCCTCCCAGATGGGGTCCGAGCAGATGGGGTCGAAGGATCGCTCCGCATCGACGATGCGGCTCGATCTGGATCCAGAGTCTCTCCACGTAGATGGCGCCGAAGCATCACCGACGTCGCCGAGGCACCGCCAACGCATTGCCCATGGATTGACAATGCATCGGCGCTGCGGCGCGATCCTCCGACCCCAGGTGTCGGGCGACGCGGTCCATACACATCCACTGCCCCCCGGTCGGGCCCTCCCTGGGCCCACGAGCTGTGTACATGCCCCCCTGGCCAGGCCCGGAGGCCGTGGAGTACACGCCGCTGCTGGGTTCAGGGTGGGCCTGGCCAGGGAGCAGTGGACATGTATAGATCGGAGGCGAGCGAGGGGGAGGCGTGAGAAGGGGCGGGCCTTCTCGGGAGGCTCGGAAGCCCCCCCGGCCTTCCGAGGAGTCCCCTGAGCCTCCTCCGAAGACACGGAGAGCCCCCCGGGAGGCCGGAGGGCTTCGGAGGGCTTTCTCTCCCTTCATCCCTCCGCCCTCGCTCGCCGCCGAGTACAGCTGGAATTTGCTCGGGCCCCATTTGGGAGGCTCCCAGGCTCTGGGAGCTGAGGGACCGCTGGCACCAGCTGCCCCTGTCGCCCACCTGCAGGCCCGCGGCCGCGCTGCTCGTCGTCGGCCTGGCAGTGGCGCACCTCACCGGGGTCGCCATGTGCAACAGGTTTCGGCCACGCGCAGAGGGGGGGTAGGGGGAGGGGAGAAGGCTTCGTAGAAGCACCCTGCTCCATAGAAGGCATGGGCCTTGTCTGCAGATGTAAGGCCGGCGCCTTCTAAGAAGCAGCAACCTCACCGGGGTCGCCAAGTGCAACAGGCTTCGGCCACGCGCGGAAGGGGGGTGAGGGGAGCCCCTTGAACGCGGTCACCTGGGACGGGGCAGGCACGCGCATGACCTACCAGAACATGAAGGATGGGAACAATGGGGCCGGCTACACCATTCGAAGAAGAAAGTTCCGCATACTCCAGATTTCGTAATAAAAGGGAGGGGGTCTGGACCCTCCAAGACAAGTCATTTCAGACCTCCCCCGTGGGAGAACCCTCCAAAACATCGTCCCCAGACCCCCCAGGCCCTCCAAGATAGCCCGGAAGAGACCCCCCCCCGAAATGAGACCCCCCTCCCTTTATTACGAAATCTGGAGTAAGCATAGGCTTTCGCGGCTCCACGCGAAGCTCTTGGATCGGTGCTGGGCCCCCTGGCGGCGCTTTCGGCGCCGCCCCCGGCGCGCTCCGCGCGCCAGGAAGGGGGGCCCGGTGCCGATCCGAGAAGTCCACGCGGAGCTGCGATAGTTCGGGTTTCTGCAGATGTTGAACTCCTCCTCCTCCTCCTCCTCCTCCTCCTCCTCCTCCTCCTTCGTAGAAGCACCCTGTTTCTTAGAAGGTACGGGGCCTTGTCTGCAGATGTAAGGCCCGCGCCTTCTGAGAAGCAGCCTCCTTCTAACGAGGCTTCCCCCCTCTCCCGAAGCAGCCTCCTTCTGAGAAGCCTTCCCCCTCCCCCCTACCCCCTTGGGCGCGGCGTCAAAGGTTTCTCGATTGCGTATGGTGCTCGCGGAGAAGTCCCGACGGGCCCTTCGTCTTCTGCGCCGTGCAGCGGAGGAAGGACGAGTCCCCTAGCGAGAGATGGTCTCGAGGCGGGCGTCGGTGCATCTGGCCTGCTGGGGCAGCGGTCATGGTGTTTGTGATCTGCGCCGCGGGATTGGTGACTCGAAGCTCGAACTGGGAGAAGGGCGTCCACATAATTTCGGCGCAAGTGAGGCACTTGAGCGACAACTCCGCAAACCTGCTCAACCGAACGCAGCAGCTCAACGACACTGCTTCCAACTTGAGCACCGTAGTCCAAAAGATGGCGAAGTGCAAACGAAATCCGTTGATGTCGCACGTCGGCAGTAGGTTCGTCGACGCCACGACGGATCTCGCACACATGGTACACGTGTTTGACAAGAGCATTCGCGATGTCAAGAATGAAGCGATACGGTTCCGCGACAGACAACAGGAGCAAGGACATTATGTGTGGGTTTGGTGGATGTGTTTCCCGCTTGTGCTGATGTGCGTCCTCTCACTGGCTATGATGGTCGAGGTTGTCAGCGCCAGGTATTCGTTTTGTTTGTCCCGGCGTGCAGAGCGATCATCTGCTTTTTACGCGTTCTTTTTTGTACCTACCATCGGCTTGCTTGCCCTAATATTTGCATGCATGTTATCCTCCATCATTGGGCTTTCCCAGATTTGCCGCGACGTTGATGACAATTTCATTCGGTACGCCGAAGACCTGTCCATCTTGCACGGTGACCACGGCACTATAGCAAACGTAGCACGGTTCTATTTGCGTGGTGACATCTTCAACCCGCTCGACCATTATGCCGATCTGATAGAAAATTGTTGTCGCTTCGCGAATCCCCACCAGCCCATCCAGAAACGATGCCCAGAGGAATTGCCTCGATCAGAGAAGTGGGCAGCACACAGAGGAAGCCATTATGAGACATCTTGGGATATCTTGAGCCATCTTGGAGGTCATTTTGGGCTCTCCCAGACGCTCTTGGAGTCATCTTAATCCGTGCCCCCCCCCAAGAGGCCTCCATGTGGCTAAAACCTGTGTAGAATCAATGATTAGGCATTCTCGCCGAGGCCTCTTGGAGCATCTTGGGTGCATCTGGGGGGGCTCTTGGGGCCTCTTGGGGGTCTCTTGGGGGCCTCCGGGGGGCCTCTTGGGGGCCTCTTGGGGCCATTTTGGGGCCATCTTGGGACCTCTTGGGGCTTCCTGGGCGCTTCTTGGGGCCATCTTGGAGGAGAGTCGATCAAACAAGAGGGGGGGGTGAATTAGCGCCCCCCCTCGGAAGCCCCTAAAATCGCCTCTTGGACCCCTCTTGGAACGCTCTTGGAGTGCTCTTGGGCGCTCTTGGGGCCGTCTTGGGGCTCTTTTGGGGCTCTCTTGGGGCCCTCTTGGGCCATCTTGGAGCCATCTCCAGGCCTCGGATGGCCATCGGAAGCGAAAAGGCGAGAAAGCAAAAATCATTGATTTTCCTTAGGTTTTGGGACGATTTTGGCCTCTTCGGGGCCTCCTTGGGGAGCTGTTTGGCCACTTGGAGTTATCTTGGGGCCGTCTTTGGGCTTCTTGGAACCATCTTAGGAGCCATCTCGAGCGATCTTGCGCTATCTTGAGCCATCTTGGAGCTCATCTTGGGTTCTCTGAGGCGCTCTTGGAGCCGTCTTGGGCCATCTGGGACGCTCTAACTACCCGCGGCCCCCCCCGTCCAGGTCCAGGGGAGGGGGTAGGGGGAGGGGTAAACCCCTCCCCAAGGGGGAAGAGGGAGGGGTGGAAGAGGATCTGTTCTAGACCACCTACGCCCAGAGGGCTGGTGGGATTACATCGACGCGGTTCACGAAGTATACAAGGAGTTCAAGACCCTCGTTATCCAGTTGAGCCTGCGCGCGAACCCGTTTCCGCGCTTGGGTTGGCGCTTGGGGGAGGGGAGTGGGCGGGAGGGGGGGGGCAGGAGGAGGAGGCCCCGTGGAAGTTGTCACCCTGACTTCGGATTATGACACCGCCTGCGGTCTGGAAAGCCAGAAACGCAGGGACGTCGTCCAGAAAGTGAACGCCTGGTGGTCTCGATGCGCCGGGGGAGCTCAAGCCAACACGCCAACCGACACCAGTCGTTTCAAGCACGATGGCGGATCATTCCTCAGGGGTACACGTGTTCCGCTCTTCATGAGTTGGATGTTCCGGGGATTCACGCAGTCGTGAGGGCGGTAATTGGCACTGCCAGAGGCGTGCTGAACGCTACCAACGTCTATCCATATTACCAGGAATCCATTCGAGGCTACGTTTGCAACCATGTACCATCCGCCGTGGGCACGTTTCTGGTCTGGCAGGTGCTCGTGGGCCTCTTTTTCTTTCCACTGACCGCTGTGGCTACTCACCAGTATTTGCACCATGCCACTGCCCAGAAGGAGATGTTGATGAGAGGTGCCAGCGAAGGGGAAGCGTCTGACTCAGACAGCGACGATGTCGAGAATTCAGAGACGGTTCCGACCTATTTTACCAGGGTCACTTGATCAAGCAGTGACGTTGCACAAGTGCTAGGCCTCTCGATGCAATCCGTTTTAATGGAGGCAGTCTTGACGTTTCAGCTTGCTCGTGATGTTGTGCACGCGTTGATGAACGGGATGCTGGTTTGTAGCTACGGTTTTTTGTTTTCGGAGAGCAGCCAGCACGTACGCTACATCAATGTATCGTGGTTGCGATCGTTCTGGTAGACAGTTTGTCTGCAGATCAATGTTTGCCTATCGTGTGGCCGTGCAGGTTTCAATTGCGCTGGCACTGCCCTTTACGAGCGCACATTTCTTTTGAGCCCTTTGAAATCAATCGCGCTGAAGTCAGGGAGGATGGAGCGGGACTGGGGTGCATCTAGACGTAGGGAGATTGTACAGTACAGAAGCCCGCTGTGCGTGCTGGAGCGCGTGCGATGAGGCGTGCTTGTCTCAAATTAGTCACGGCTGCTAGAAATAAGGCGGTCAGCCCTGTATCTGCGACAGGATGGGCGTGCACCAAAACAATTGAGGGTGCCCGACGGCCAGGCGGAAGAGCTTGGCGCCTGCAGCGCAGGCGTTTAGCGAGGCTCCTCCTCCCGACGGCGAGGACCTACCTCGAGCTGGGTGCCTTCCTCTTCGAATAGGGGATCGACTTCAGAATTGATTTGCTCCAAAATTGGCACCCCGCCGAATATGCAAGAAACACGTAGAATGTTCGCAGATCTACGGCGCATTATGCGTAGTTGTTCGCAGGTTCGGCGACAAAATCCTTTCTGGGGTCAATCAATTCTGTAGTTGATCCCCTACTCGATCCCTGCCCCTCGCTCCGGTCCGCTTTTCGGTCCAAAGATGTATAGACCAGGATCCCGTATAATCCAGGATCCGCTTTCCTGTGCAAGTGTCAGTTGCAGGGCTGGAAAAAAAGCGTCGGTACATCCAGAGTTCGGTTCCTCCTTTGTTGGCTGCTCTTGTGCATTTTGGGGGGGAGGGCACCCTCGAACGTTTCTCAGTTTGCGCCGGCGGAGGGTCTCGTGTTCTCGGAGGATGCTCTTCTGCCCATTTGCCCCGGCTGTGAGGCGGGGGCGGGGGGGGCTGCGCAGCGCGCCGCGGGCGTCTCTCCGCGCACGCCCCCCGTGAGTTCTATCTGGCTCAAGTGGGGGAGCGCGGTGCGCCCACCGCAGCGCTGCAGCAACACGACATGGAAAAGGAGAGCGAGAGAGAGCGAGCGAGCTGGTGAGAGCGAGGGAAAGAAGTAATCCGAAAATGGGAAGAGTACAAAAACAAACGAGAAGCCAGAGATAGCTGATCGAGTGAGACAACGAGAGCGAGTGAAAGTGAGAGAGATAACGAAATATAACATGGAATCGGTATAAGAAATGACGAGACACCAAAGATACCCGATAGAGAAATTGGAGCACTGGCGTTTCTGAAACCAGCGAGGCCTGCTTCTGGAACGGGCGGCGCTTGTTTCCCGAACGGGAGAAGCCTGTTTCCAAGCCGGGCTTGTTTCCAGAACGGGCGAAACTTGTTTCCAGAACGGGCGAAACTTGTTTCCAGAACGTGCGAGATTTGTTTTTTGCCGAAACAGTTCCTGGAATGCCGAACTTGTTCCTGGAATGCCTGAATATTTCCCGTAATGTCACCCATTCTTAGGATTACAATATTTGTTCAAATTATACCACAACAAATTGCGATTACGGCAATACCAAGTTTGCGAGCACGTCACGACCCAGTCCGATTACAGCTCCACGAATTCCGATTACAGCAACACCATTCCCGACTACCGCAATACATTTTCCGAATACGGCAACACCTGTTCCGCGTACAGTATCACCAGCTCCGGCTACGCCATGATCATTCCCGACTATCAAGTGGCGCTTGGCCAATCCAGCCACCATGCGTGGGTTGGGGTTTTGTCCGAGCGCTCTCGGGAGCCTCTTGAGAACAGTTCGGGAGCTTCTTTTGGACCTCTTGAAGCCTCTTGGGGGACTGGAAATTTGTGGGTTCCTTGACAGGGGCTTCACCACCAAATATTCTACTGGTGCACTACGCTGAGACCAGCGGTTGCCCGATTCGAATCAGCATGCGTAGCAGTGGTAGAAGTCATCTCCGACAGTGCGAATGTCCATGCTTCCATCTCCCGCTCGTTGCCACCAATGCCACCACAACGGGAACGCAGTCCAGAACGACGTCAAGGTAGAGCCCCCAGACTAAGCCGACCAACGGATCTTGACGGACCTCCACCCCTTTTTCCAAGGAGCGGCAGCAAGGGGCGCACCCGAACCTCCAGAGAACGATAGTGCAATAATCGTACCTCTGCGTCCTGGCATGTTTGGCCCACCTCCCCAAAGGGTGGCGCCATCTCAGTGGTATCGACCTTCAGGAACACAGGAGCTCACACTCGTACGTGAAAGCAGTGTTCCGATGCACTCGTGATTCGCACGTCAGAACTCTTACGCATTTTTTGCCACGGTCCACAGTGTGACGGCACTCTCGATGGAACAGCGGAACAACGAGGACGATTATGCAGCGGCATGGGCTCTGTTGATCCTCCTCCCACGGTGGTCAAGCGGGTGAGCGAGAATTGGGAAGACACAACATGTTTTCGATGCGGGAAATTGGGATAGATGGATTGTCGCTGGCAATAACACGGTGAAGCCTCTGAATCCCGCCCACAATCAGCGTCTGAAGAACGGCATCACACGAATTGGGCCACGTTGCGCTGGAGCTTCCTTCTACAGGGCTGACTCTGGGCACCGATGCAACGCTTCAACGATTGCGCGGCCCACGCTTACGCCTGGAACTATTGGAGTTTTATCCCGATGCTCAGTTGTCTTAAATACAGTTATCTCTGCAATCGCGCTATTATGTTTAGAGTGCGGCGAAGAGTTGTATTGTCTGCGTGCGGCGGCAGATCTTCTAGCCAAAGCTGCGTGCTAAGATCGATCGCGTGTCAGTTGCGGATTTCGCCCATCTCAGTTTACGAAAGAGGGCGACCACCTACGGCCGCTGGAGACGCTTTGAGTCGGCTGGTAGTTGAGACGCCACCGAAACAATTCCACCAAGCTCTTCGCATAGCAGCTCACCCTGACAAGTCTGGCATCAGGGATCGTAGCTGGTCGGACGCCGCCATTCACCTCTTTTCGGTTCCTGGTGGAAGAATACGCTACAAATGTCATAACCAGCGCGGGCGGAGTGGTAGCGTTCGACCGCATCAAAAAGACATTCATGTTTGAACACCAGTTGACTGATTCCGCCCCGCATGGAAGGTGAAGTTTGCCCGCGCGTGGTGTTATAGACAGTCAGCATTTCAATGGCGGGATGCAACCAGGCGCGCACATACTATCCTACAGGCCAGTGGTGGTGAACAAGGCGACACATCAATGCCGGGGCCGTTTTGCTTCTATTTCGTAGCGCACCTAGACGACATACGTGGCACGTGAGTTTCAGACGTTACAGAAGCGTTGCAAAACGCACGCACACCATTCGTAAACACACGTAATATCGACATACGCGCAGCTATTATCGTTCATGTCTCAGCCCCCCTCTTCCACAGACAGCATGGCTCACGTTGTACTACTGCGCAGTTCCACGGTTGAACCACTTACTACGCACGCCACCACCATCGGAAGCCTTTCCGCAAGCGGCTGAACGTGCCAATGAGATTGTGGGTGTCAGATTCCGTGCGGCGCAGAACGGGGCCCATCAGTGCGCGGTACGGTGCGCCAGGCATGGCATTACAATTGCTTTTTCTTGTGCAACTATCTGGCATGGGGATGCGCGCTGCACAGCGGACCCCCACTGCAGCGCATTGGGCAAGCTGGGCAGAAGCACTCCAAAATCTACAGCAACGGTTCTCGATTCATTGTGCGGACGTATTACGATCTTTAGATAATGTCAGCAGCGGGAAGCCAAGCAGGTCCACGGCGCTCGGCTGTAAGAATTGTTCAACGCCGTTGGATAGACTGAACCGCCGCATTGGGATGATCTTGCCGTTGGGGGCCGCTCCTCAGGACGGCCCCAACACTGCCAAATTCTTGGCGAATGGCAGTACGGATGGCAGTTCCATTCGTCCGATAGGCTTGACACGTAAGCAGTCGCCCGCCCCCCACGACTACAGGCGCCATCGAGCACGCGCGCGAATGCCGCCTCAACTGGCAAAGCGCGGGATATCATCTGGCGGCGGGCTCTTCGCGGCAGCGCGGTCATTTGACGCGCCTTGCATGCGACCTTGCGCGGGCGCTCACCACTCGGAGCAACAATGCGCTGTGCACAAACGATTGGGAGTGCGCGCGTCGCAGGACGGACCGGACCAGCACGGCGATGCACGGTTTGCCTCCGCGACGGAACGCCGCGCGCACGCTCGGCGCGCAAAGCCCGCGGCGGCGTGGAGGCAGGTAGTTGCGGAGGCTGGGGGCGCGATCCCCGACTGTCAAGCAGTGGCGAAGCGTCCCCGCTCGCCTATAACCCCACCAAACAGCGTTCTAAGAATTTTTGCATCCAGCGAAATGTTCTTCGAACATTTCTGGCTGCGACTGTCTTGTTTTAACGCATCGGGCTTATGTTCTAAGAACATTGCATTTTTTAGACACCTCTGGGTTCTAAGAACATTCCGCGGCATTGCAATAGGAATGCCGGGACGGTCGGTTCCTGCCCAAGACGGGGGCGTCGAGCGAATGTTCAATCGGACCCATTCGCCAGTCCCCAGATGACCAAAGACGGATTGCGTCTGTGGCCCCCCTTGCGCGAACGTCGCCCATGTTGTTGTTTCGTTTTGCGACGTTGCAGATGCGCCATCGATGCCGGGCAACGGATTTCCCAGACCAGGTGCAAAGCAACGCAGGGGCACGAGAAACAACACAAACAAAAACACTCGGATTACGCGGCGGCTACACTTCCCGGGAGGACAACAACGACGATGAAGACGACGGCGAGAAACAGGGGGGAGGACGGGCGGCGGGGACAGGGGAGGGCGACGGAATGGCCCCGGGCAAACCCGCGTCGTGGGCCGAGGTTGCGCGCCCAGCGATCACAGATTCATTGCTCTAGGGGATGAGGTTCTTCGCTTCTACACTTGGCGTCGTTTTTGGTTACTAGAGTTGGCCTTGGTTTTGAGTCACTACCCTTGGCCTCGCTTTGCAATTACAGTCGGCCTCGCTTTTGAGTTACTACACCTGCATTTCGGTTGCTGCTGTTGGGTTCTTTTTTGAGCTACAACACTTGGTAGCGTTCCTGGTGTCTACGCGTGGCCTCGTTTTTGAGTTACTACAGTTGGCTCATTGTCATGGTTACTACAGTTGACCCACTGGACGACAGAGCGACAAGTTTCTACAGAGCACCCAGCAACACCACGGGCAGAAGGAACCTGAACAGATCCACCCTTTCTCGAACACCGAACTAATTGTCGCGCTTCGTCAGTTGAAGACAAACCAGGCACCAGACACCAACGGCAGATTGGCAGAGATGCTAAAGGCAGGAGGGGGCGCACTCAAGAGAGTCATGCTAGACACGTTCAACCACATACTACGTCCTGATTCACCTGCGCCCTCCAGCTGGAAGTACACTGCCATCAAAGTATTACACAAAAGCGGTGACCCGACGCGGCCAGAAAATTACCGACCTATCGCGACCATCCCGATGCTCTAAGAATTTCTCCAAGTGTTTGTGCAACCGTTTGTGTGTTCAGCTGGACTGTCACCAGAGCCCAGACCAAGCTGGCTTTGACCCAACAAGAGCACGATCGACCATTTATTCACAAGGGCTGTTCTGATCGAGATATCGGACGAATGGCAAATACCTCTCTGGATGGCGGCAATCGGCTTCAAGAAAGCATTTGACAGCGTCACGCACGAAGCCGTGCAGAAAGCCTTCGAAGACCAGCAGGTACCAGTTCCATATATAGCCCTGCTCCGGAAGTTACATCACCACCAGACGGCTTCCGTCAAGACCGACCGCTTCAGCAAGGAATTTAACATTGAACGTGGAACAAAACAAGGAGATCCATTGAGTTCACGATTCTTCAACTGCGTTTCAGAAGTATGAGACGGGTGAAGAACTTTTTGTTGCCAAGCGACTCGGGGCCCCACTATTCCCCAACAGCGACGACCTACTGAACAATTTACGATTTGCCGACGACGTCTTCTTCATCGCATGATCAAACAACGACATTACAAGTACGCTTTCCGACATCATCACCGAAGCGGCAGACGCCGGGCTACTAGTACACCCAGACAAAACGAAAATTGTGCATAACGGGCACAGAACAAAGCGAACGCAACAACCGCAGACCCACGTTTTGTCCACGACATGAAAATAGAGGTGCTCCTACCTTACCGAGATACAAAGTATTTGGGAAGCAAGCTCCAATGCAGCGACAGCCACAAAGCGGAAGTGGAGAACCGGATTGTTTCGGCATGGAGGAAATATCATCTTCTCAAGCAGGAACTAATGAGAACACATTATTCGACATGCGAGGACGCGAGGCATGGGCGACGAGAAAAGAGCTCGACATGCAAGGGGCGCAGCGACAAATGCTCTGGATGATCGTCAAGACACCTCGGCGAAGGTTAGCAGGCAGCCACGAGCCAGCGTACGAAGAGGACGACGCCAGCGGCAACAACGCCAGCGGCGGGGACAACGAGGACCCCAACAATTCAGGCACCGACAGCGGGGGAGATGTTCACAGTGGGCCACCATCCGTACCACCAGCAGCAGAAGACCTTGAGGATGCCGACCCCCTCGAGCCTCCTTGGCCAGACTGGCGCAAGCGAGCAACTCTGCATGCGGAAACCACGATATCAAAACTTGGTATTGTTGACTGGACCTGAACTATCAAACCGCGCAAATGGGAATGGGCACAGACGGTTGCCACCAGCGCTACAAAAGAGCGGGCGCGATCGGTTTTGCAATGGGAGCCCGGGCGCGATGTACACTTACAGCCACATCGACGATCTGGCCGTCCCAAAACAAAATGGTGGGACGATCTACTACGTTACACACAGCAGTGCGTGCCGGAAGCACCACATACGGTCACAGGTTTGTCACAAATTGCAACCACGGATATTTGGAACATATTAAATCGGGGCACGTCGTACAATGAGAGCCGGTGCGTCATAATTTATTGTTTATGCTTCATAATTGTATTTGCATTCACACATTGATTGGTTGACCTCTCTTCGTCCTCTGTGCGTGTGTCTCTCTTTCTCTCTCTCTCTCTCTCTTTCTCTCGTTCGCTTGTGCCTTGCGTCACGCCATCGATTTTCACCCGTAGCGGCGCCCTGGCGCCCCTTTGCTATGCCTTTTGCGGCATCTCGGCTGCAGGCCCAATGTCCGAATGTCCGAACTACACTTGGCCTCGCTTTTGAATTATTACACGTTCTTTTTGCGGCTGCTGCAGTTGACTTCGTTTTCTGAGCTATTACACGTGGTTTCGTTCCGGGTTTCTACGCATGGCTTCGTTTTTTAGTGACTGCCCTTGTGTTATCGTAATGTTCGCAACAGTTGATCGCGTTTTGAGTTACTACACTTGGGCCCTTTGTTCACAGCTTCGATCAAACCCAAATACTACAATAGTGAGCTGGCTCGCGGTTTTGGTCGGTTTACTATGGTTCTGCTTCATGAACTGGGCATTGGCATCGCTCTTGTGGTCAACGGGGAGATGCCCTTCGGAGTTCTGGGCTGGCTCGTCAACAACGTCAGCGATCGGAAGCATCTGCCCCTGGTGCTGCTCTGGAATGCGCACGTTGTAACTCTTGCAGAACACCACGCATGTCTCCTGGAATAACCCATGCGTATTCATCAACAGCCCGAGCCTCTCCAGCGCATCCCTTGCGCCTGTCCATCGCGACCTCGGGCATGGTCGGAAGCAACGTCCAGCCACCACCTTCACGAAATGAACGCAAACGTAATGAACCACCTCCTCGCAGTCGTATGGACCTGAGACATAAACTTCGAATGTATGTTTGTTGTCTCAATTACCATTGGCGCAGAGCTGCACGACGGCCCCATCGATGAAGGCGGAGTGGTTGCCAGGGTGGATCGGACAGAAGACGTCGAGCAGCTTAGCCCTGCGACGATCTGCAACGCAACCAGGCGAACCCCTGAGCACGACAAGTCGCGCACGAATGACTGCCCTGAGGGCGCGGCGAAATATTCGCATGGCCCCCGAAGCCTTCAACGATAAAGCTACGTTGGTAATTCCACTGACGTCGTCCTTCATAAACTTGTCCATCCCGTTGGAGGCAATCGCCGAAATGCGATGCAGCCTGCAGAAGCCCTGCGCCACGCCAACGCCGGGGCGCTTAGTAGCGAGGCGCCGCTCGCCCCGCAGCACAGCACCGTCAGAATCACTTATCACGTGCCGATCGCGCCGCATGAGTCTGGCAGAGATGTCGCCCAAGCCCTTCCTGCCCTGCCAGCCGAGGCAATGGGCGCAGGTCTCGCCCGTGGCTCTGTCCATGACCTGCAGCGGACAAGGGAACTCCAAACTGACGCCCTGGTAAATTGAGCCAGCCTTCACATCGAAATGTGAAACTCCGTCTGCCGAGTCTATGCTTTGGGCTCCTCCTGCGCAGCCGTGGCGATCCCATCATTGTCAAGACCTGGTTCCACTATTGCTGCGCCGTTTGCTCCGACATTCACGACGACGTTCTCTTCGGCGAGCACCCTCACTGGCAGAGGTGTCTCGTCGTAAGATGCGAACTCGCTGAAACAGATAATTTCTCCACCCGCCTCGACTACCTTGGCGCGCAAGCGGCGCGCCATCTGCAAACCTTGCCTCCACAACAGAAATAAGTGCAAGGCCGAAAAACGGACCAACGTGAATTTAGTTTTCCACTCGCTTTTGCCGTGGACCTCGCTAAGGGACATCATCGACATGAACGATGAGGACGAGGCGACCGCTGTGATCATCGACTCCGAGACGGGATCAATCGTTGTGGGGCGCTTGCTGAACCCATTGCTCTTAATCAGCCACGCCATCGACTCAACCGCTCGACCAGACACCAACTCCGAAGGTTTCCCCCGCAACTCTTTGTGCAACGCCGTCAGAGCCCACCGCGATGATTCACGGTCGCATGCCACAATTGCTGTATCATTTGCTGGTGTATCATCTGCTGCTGTACCATTTGCTGTATCATCTGCAAACTCCGAGAGGTCTGCCTCTATCTGAGCGGCCTAAGTACTTGGCTCGGCAGCTGTATCATCTGCAAATTCCGAGAGGTCTGCCTCTATCTGAGCGGCCCAGGCACATTGCTCGGCAGTTGTATCAATTGGAAATTCTTCAATATTTGCCTCTATCTGAGCAGCCGGCTGCATTAAACGGAAATCGGCACATAATATATTTTGAGCCCAAACGGTTTTCATGGACACCGACATTCAATTATTGCAAGCATTGCGATGGGGAGAGTGGGCACTCATTGAACGCAAGCACTGCAAGGGGAAGTGGGCACTCTTTGAACGCAAGCATTGCGAGGGGAAAGCAACTCAAGGCCTACCGATCCTCCTCCTTCGCCTTCTCCTCCTCCTTCTCCTCCTCATTCGCCTCCTCCTCCTCCTTCTCCTCCTCGCGCGGCCCGCGCGCGCGCCGCCTGCGCAGTGAATATGTCCCCGTAATACGGGTCGCCGCCGCCGCGGCGGCGACGCCCCCCCGCGGCGGCGGCGGCGCTCCGTTCCTTCCTCGTCCTCCTCCTCCTCCTCCTCTTCGTCCTCCTCCCCTCCTCGTCCTTTTCCTCCTCCTCGTCCTCCTCCTCCCCTTCCCCCCCCCCCCCTTCCTCCTCAGCCTCCTCCTCCTGCACGGCGCTGGCACGGAAGGAGGAGGAGGGGGAGGAGGAGGTGGAGCCCGCGTAGCATAGCAGAAGATAGCATAGCATAGCATTGGACAACATAACATAGCATATAAGGACATGTGCAACCTTCGTTGCATTAAATTGCATTGCGTAGCATAGCGCCGTGCAGCATTGCATAGCGTAGCATACCATAGCTTAGCATATCATTGTTGCATTGCGTTGCATCGCATGGCATCGCATAGAATGGCGCCACGATGTGACACCGTTCTCTCCAAGACCCACCCGATGCCCACGCAAGATTTCTAAGCGAAAGCGATGAGGTCGTTGCAGGATGGCGCTGCTAGTGTGCTCACCGAAGGAGCGCCGAGCCCATTTTTCTAAGTATGGTTTGACACACCTTGAGTTTTTAACATAATGAAGCCCTAAATGTGGTTTTGGCCTGGTTAGTGGATTTCAACATAATCGTCCTCCTCTGAGACCGACCAGAACATAATGTTAGTGCGCGCGAGTACACTCGACATTCCTATCTGGAACGCTCCCTCCCGCTTCCTGGAAAACTTGTCGATTTGTCGCCATGCCGCTATCATGTCTTTATGTCGTGAAAATGTAGGTCTTTCCGTCGCAATTGCCAGCCGAGCATGCTCATGCGGATTTGGCCCATCGATCATACATGCCACACCCAGCCGTCGTCGCACAGCGCATTGCAGCAGATCGTTTGCAATAGTTAGCCCCTGTGTAGTTGGACATACGAGGAGCCAAATCGAGGCAAATACACCCATGCACGAATGTAAACGGGCCTTCCCGGTGGATATAGCATTCCGCCGCGCCCCCGGAGGTGCCAAATCTCGCTGTAGTTTTGCATGGGCTGCACGTTCGAGCGGCGCAGACGCATGATATTGCCATCTGTGGCGATGTTCTCCGAGGGACGCTTCAGTAGATTGGATTTCAGGCGGACGTGCTCCCGAGGCTAAGGCAGCCCACGTAGGGCGATCTTTCCACCCCGAAGCTTCATTGAGCCGGCCTCCGTGTTCAGCATTTCGTAGACATAGCGGACCCACCATTGTCTCATCAAGCGCCGTGGCGTGGAGCATCGTAAGTCGATGCAGTATTTGATTCCCCATCTCCGTGCATCACGTCTGCCCAGCTTTCCAAGTAGGCCGCCGTGTTCGTGCGGATTGCATTCCGTAACCCCATCCCGGCCAGCCTCAAAGGAAGAGTTGCTTGTAATAAGTTGTTTGTAATACCACAGTGTCGTAACGTATCCCATGTAACCTCACGTCCCGTGCCGTTTTTGATGGAATAGCGAATATGGACCAGAATGTCGTTAAGATATCTGCGTCGTGGGTTTCTGCCAGTGGGCGGACCAATTCGGGTGGTGTGGTGCGTAAGATATGGTTGAGCCTGCAAGCCACTTGCAGATCGGAGAGCTTCGTACGTAATGTAGGTAAGCAGCTTCGTCCTCTCTGCAGTTAGCTTAGCCGCAAAGCTAGTGATGTACTCAGGGCTACCAATTTGGGCTCCTAGCACGCGAATGCCCCTCTTCCAGTGGTTTGTCGGACCGCCTAGCGTCTGGAGCCTCAGCAGCAAGCGTTTCTGGACACGCACTGGCTGTGTGGCCCCACAATGCCAATTTCCCCATGTTGACATCAATACAACATGTTCGCAACAACTCCTCCTTGACATCATGGAGTATGGATGTAATCTCGTCAATGTAAATGTCGTCCAAATATGCAAGAAATTCTGCCCTTGGTGGGAGATGATCGCGAATCCGGCATAATGCAGCATGCAGTACCAGACAGAATAATGTTCATCCCCTTCTTCCTTTCCGTCTCCTTGCAAAATCGCGTGCGCATGTCCATTGTCATCCCGTCACAGAAATTGAGAGTGGATGCCATACCAGTGAAGGGTAATAATCCATGCAACGATTGGTCGTCCATTAGTTGTTCGAACATCCGGGCTTTACTTACATGATCGAACGCTCCGACAACACCGATGCTCATAATAACCTTGTGTGGGTAAGTTTCCGCAACATACCGCAGGTAGTGAATAGTTGCGTCCGTGCCGCTCGCATTGCATATTCCAGAATTCAGCGGCGAAACAGCAGTTTGAAGACTCTGGCCGTATTGTTTTGCAAGCGTATTCGCCACCAATCGGCGACATGTATCTCCAGCAGAGATTTCTTTGATCCGATTGCTTGGTTTGGTGAGAGCCGTGAAGGACGACAAGTGTAGAGCATCACGGATAGTATTGGAAATTTGTGCTTCATTCCGCTCGCAAAAGGCCTCGAAGGAAGTATCTAAAACAGATTTTGTAATGTTTAAATCGTGTTCGCCAGACCTCTTATCGGAATTATTGCTTCAAATGCTCTAGTTGCGGAGTCATTCTAATGCCTATCATTGTCAAACAATTTTTCAGTGTCCCGTCCGGCAGCAACCGTTTCGGAAAAAGTGTACAGCAGTTTCAGAAGAAGGCCGGTTTCAGAAAAAGGGCGTGCCGTTTCAGAAAAAGGCTGAGCAGTTTCAGGAAAAGGGCGCGTTGTTTCAGAAAAAGCGTGGGAGGTTTCAGAAAAAGTGCGCGCAGTTTCAGAAAAATGCCCCACCCCGAATTATTGCCCGGGCCGGGCCCTCGGACCTCCGACCTTGGACCGCGGGCCCTGGATTTTTGCACCCGGACCCCCGCCGTTTTTTTCTGAAACGGTCGTTGCTGCATGGCCCTGCTTTGCTTCGAGAGGAGCGCGGAGGAGGCTGGAGGAGGCAGGAGGAGGACGGGGGCGTGGAGCGGGCGTGAGTGAGATTGGGAGGGTTGGATTCGGGAGAGGCGCGGAACGAGTTCGCCTCTTCCGGCTTCGACTCCGGCTCCGGATTTTCGTCCGGTTCCGATTCCGATTCGGTTTTCCTCCGCTTCCGACTCCGATTCCGACTCCCGTTCCGGCCTCCTCCGGCTCCGACTCCGGCTCCGGATTTTCGTCCAGCTCCGATTCCGATTCCCGTTCGGTCCTCCTCCACTTCCGACTCCGATTCCGACTACCGTTCCGGCTCCGACTCCGGTTCCGGGTTTTCGTCTAGCGTTCGCCAGAGCGACTTTTGAGCTAGCAGTTCTTCTCCGCTACTGTCAACTTACGGCGAAGTAATGCCTAAGTTGTACTTAGAATTCTACGTTCTATTCCTAGGCGGGGGGGGGGCTTGCGTATACTTTGAAACAAAGGCAGCGTGGTGTCCTGATCGGTGATTTCCGGGGTCTTTTTCAAAAACGTGGCCTTTTTCATTTGACAGAAGACGGAGACGTCCTGTGTAGCCCCTAGCGTCAAACGGGCACGCAATCGGAGGGAAATCAGCCGGAGCATCGACGATAAAAGGATATTTTTGGCCAACGCGCGTGTGCGCAACCGAAATGGAAGGAATAATATGAAGAAGATATAAAAACGATAATGTCAAATATTTGTGCCTAAAAAATGCGCATCTCGGTGATCGCAAGGATTCATGTACGGATACGTGCAATTGTGGATGTAGACTGTAGATGGAAGGAAGTAGGTATATATCGGTAAGGAATCTGCGTAAAACTCCACATGTTGGGGACATGGGATAGGGGGTAGAATATGTAAAGAGACGTGGGGCGTATGGAGAGGTCAGACGCAAGAGGAGGTGGTAGGAGGTGCACGGGAAAATAATAAGAGAGTTCGAACCGATTATTTGAATTACGCATGTGAAAACTATTGCTCTATTAACTATTCGTATTTCTTCTTATGTTTGTGTACTAGGGCGACGAGATCTCTATACATATATATATATATATATATATATATATATATATCCATTGCTCCTGGCCAAGCCCATCCTGGGTCCAGGAGCGGTGTATATGTCCCCTGGCTAGGCCACGAGGGCGTATGCACTGCTCCCGGGTTCAGGATGGGCCTGGCCAGGAGCAGTGGATATGTATAGATTTCGTAGCCCTATGTACGCCCTCTTACTGCGTCTTGCGCGGTTAGTTCTGACCTCAACACTGCCGGAAACTAGACATTATCAAACCTTCAGACATATAAATAGATGTTAGCCATTTACGGTTGGCCTCAGGTAATCGCACGTTGTCCGGAACGGTTTCCGGTAATATGACCAGACCCGGCAGTATTCCATCTGAAATATTAGTAGAAGGACGTTCGAACGGTAATCACACATTGGTAGTGCACTGTATTTTGTCCAGATAAGCCCCGCATTATCTCCACGACGCCAAACTGATTTTCAATTCGAATGCCGCAGCCGTAGATTTAACAAAAAACGGCCGGGAAAACGAAAAGCACGGTAAGGTTTACACGATTATTGGTTACTCTTGCAGTGGTTTCCGAGATCTTTTCGGAGTCCAACATAAATTTAATAATGTAAGTGTATTAGCTCCGAAAAACGCAAATTCGCAATGCCAACCCGTCCCGCTTCATTCCAATATCATTTCCGAACGTGCCCGCTGAGTTTCCGCCGGGTATTCAAACGGCACTGCCCCGGAAATTGCACGTTTTTTTTGTGAAACGGGGACCGTTGCTTCTGAAACGACATTGTTTTTTTTTCTGAAACGGCCCCCGCTTTTTTTGAAGCGGCAAACGTTTTTTGCTGAAACGGTTATTGCGTTTTGTGAAACGGCATTTTTTCTGAAATTGCTGCGCGTTTTTCTTGAAACGGCGGTCTCCCGTATTCTCTCAATCTACGCAACTGTGATATTGCTCGCTAGTAACACTGATAGTTGCATAGTGACACGTAAACAGAAGGAGCCAGAGCAGATCCAAGAGCATCGGTATGATTCAAAAGCATTTGTGGGTCAAAAGTGTTTTGGTGGAAATCGGATGGACCTCGGCATGTATTGAATGGGCAATGCCGTGTCGGGGTTCGCATATCATCGAATGCCAGCGTTCCCAGAGCTGCATCAATAACATTCCCAATCAAATTCGGGGCTGGAGTCAAGACGAAATGTCGTTGCGAAGTGATCGATTGATCATGGGCGGAAGAGTCGGTAATCGGCGGAAGGATCCGGGTGCGGAGGAATCGGAGGACAAAAGGTTCGGAGAGCGGACGGAAGGATCGGGAAACGGAGGGATCGGAAGGCAAATCAGAGGCATTGGAAGGCGGAAAGATTGGAGGAAGGATGGGAAAGCGGTGGGATCGGAAGGGGGCGGGAATGCTTTTTGGAGAAAAGTTTCGGGACCCCGTGCTGCAGTAGAGATATTTCGTCATATTGGCCCAAAATTTTGCGCGGCTATTACGTCGTAGTGTAGCCTGAGTAGTTGTGGCAATTGCAATAACTATCGTCGGCAACGGCGTGGTTGTGTAAAGAATCGATCTCTTTAGCAATAAATTTGGTGCTGCGTCTGCCCATGTATGTTGTAGGAGGCCTCCAATAGAACCAAAGAAGGCTTGAAACCGATCTCGGAATACATGATTGGCCTCCCAGACATCGGAAAACCTTTCAAACGGCATTTGTAAAGATCCTAAGGGGATTCCGAGAGAGTATATATATTTTTTAGCGGTCTCTTTATTTATCGTCGTTCGCCCTGTCCTCCTTGATACTCATACCTGTTCTCCTCGAGCTGGGAATCACCGTCGGAATTTCCCTCCGGATGTCTGCTATTAGAATTGTTTTCAGCGATGCCGTGGGAACAACCGTCGGAACTGTCCGCATCAAAATTGGTGTTTTAGCCGCGGGATTCGCTGTTAGATTCCTTTGGGGAAGACCTCTTGTTGGAACAACCGCCCGAACCGCTGTCAAACCTGCTGCCGCCCAGGTCGAGATGAAAACCACTGTCGAAATTGCCGCCATTGGAACCGTTGCCGCAATTGTTGTCGAAGATCTTGCTGCTGGGGCTGCGGTGGGAGCCGGCGTCAGAATCAGAATTAAGGTTGGTGTTGATCATCTCGTCAGAATCAATCCCACCACCGTCTGCACCTCAAGTCCCATTGCCTGAGATTTCGTCGGAATTGTACCTGGACCTACCGTGCCTAGATCGCTCTGAAAATTTACGGCGAATGTGGGGACAGCATCCATTGTAGAATCGATTTGGTGCGAAAATTGCGGGTCAGGAACCAAAGCCGGTTTTAGGAGGTGGGTCAGAGATTGGAGTCGGAATAGGAGCCAGGGTCGAAATGCCGATTGTTTTTGAAATCGCCGCAAAAATGGGAGCAGAAGTAAGCGTAGTGCTGCGAGAAAATAAAGAGGACGGGTTGGAATGTCAAGAAAGAAAAATCATACCTGCCTCCTTCGCTCCTTTTCCTTGCAATCCGTGCCCAGCGTAGTGTGCCGATCCAATCGCAGAAATCCAATGCGTAACTGCATTTCCAAAACTGCATGGACACCATGCATCCATAATATGCTGAATGCCCGTCAAACCGTGTACCAATACCGGAATAATCGCAATAATTTGAGTCGGCATGAAGGCCCCCGTCGGAACCACAAACGGTGTGGGTAGCGCATGCCGGGCACTGGGCCCCCGAAGCTAGTAGGGAGCAAATCTCCTCCTTAGCCTCTGCCCTTCTCCAGGAAACTCCGTTGGAACTCCCCAACAAGCTTGCGGAGAAATTCGTGCTCCGATACCCCCGCGTTTTGGGCTATGTCGGCCAGCGCGTGCGCCCCCACCTCTCGATGTGATGGATAATTTCGAGCTTCGCGGCATCATCCTGATTCAACTGCGGTTGGAAGGCCAGACCCGGGGGGTATTGTATGCGATCCAAACTGTATGGATGTTTGCTGTGTGACCATCTGCCACACCCCAGGTTCAGAATCCCGATTGTCAATAATATGCACCAACCACCCCCTCGAGATACGCGCGAACCCTGGCCTTGTGGAATACTGTGGGTTCTCGCCGTTGCACACCGCAACAACGTGTGTGGCTGCCACGTGGCATTGGCGCGGAAGCCCTGTAAGGTACGGCCGCTCGTCCCCCGCACCACGAAGGAGCCCCATCCCCACAATGAGGAGCGGACGGAACCCCAATCCATCGCAGCAAACGCCCCAATAACCATCTCCCCCAGCCATTCCATCTGTCTGCTGATCGCCTGTCACAAACACCCGTCGGTCACACGCGTGGTCGCAAACAAAAAGAGAATCATATCAAATGACATGTGTAGGAAGTGAACGAGAGTAGGGTGGGGAGAAGTAGCAAATAAAATGATACAATTTGTTGAGCCGTATTTAGCACGTTTGCCTAAGTGGCATTATTTTCCCTGTCCGCCAATTCCAGTAATCGTCCACCATTCCACAACGAATACCTGCCTCCACGTTGTCACCACGTAGTGTTGGTACGCGTTCTGCCGCCGTCCCTGACGCAAATAAAGCGTGTCCATGGGGATCAAGCTCGTCAAAAAGCACTGCAATCCCGAGCAGCCGTCGCACTGCACATTGCAAGTCAGAATTGGTGAATCTTAATCACCCTGGAGCAGACCGGCCCATAACAGATTGGATTCTGGCCTTCGCGAGGCAAGCCGCATTTGCCTATAAGTAACGCAAACTGTCGGTTTAAACCTTTGTCGGTTTCTCGTTCTAAACCGTTGGAAACGCGGTGCTGCCACTTGTGCGGCCACTTGCACGTACCAAAATTACGGGTTTGGGAATCGGCGGGCGCGTCCCGACGGCCAAAGCAGGTCACGCAAACGCACTGGCCACTCAACGGCATGGCGTCACATTGGCGGCCTGCTTCTTCCGCTGCAGCCAGACACTCAGGACCTCTGTATGTGATATGTCTAACCATTCTTGAGAATTTCGGGTTGAATTATTGCAATACGTCGGCCGAACTAGTTCAGTAAACAGTGGCGGTAGTGGTCGAATTCCTGACCCCCCTCCAAGCGCAATGGTAATCGCGTTTGCGTCACTCTCGTATCGCACGTAACCCCGTGGAGAGATACTTTTTTGCAAATGGCCGATCCAAATAATAATCTATTTCCCGGAAGACCCTTGGTGACATAATTGCACGCATAATTCCATATGTGAGCACATAATTAATTGCACCTACAAGCACCTACAAATTTTTGTCCAGCTGCCCGTCGAAACGATCGGTGCATAGGCAATTTTGCGCAAACGTACCGCGAACAATACATTGCCAGAGTCGGAAGAATACCCGGATCAAGTCCATTTGAGTGGAAGTCTCCACTATTCAAGACAATCGCGATCACGATGGCTAGGGGCCTCCTAGAAATTTCTTTGGAGCCATTTGGGGGCATTGGGGAGCCTTTACCACATTCCTCGGGAATCTATTCAGCCGTCTGGAAGCCGTCTTGGGGGCCTTCGTGTTGGCCTCTGGGATCGTCTTGGAGACTTCTTCGGAACCTATTCGGCCGTTTTCGGGCCATCTCTTGGGCCATTTTGATGGCCTTTCGGGCGCTGCCAGAAGCCGTCTCCAAGGCCTCTTTTGGCCGGCTTGGGGTCCTTTTGAGGTGCTGCAAGGCCGTCTTGGAGGCCATTTTGGGCGTCTTGGAAGCTTAAATCGGGCGAACTATCGGATCAAATGGTTTGCGAATTTTCGGTCTTCTCCAGGAGAACGTTTTCAAGGGTCTCAGGCAATTTTGGAAGGCTTTGGCATGCATTTTCGGGCCTCTTGGACCGTCTTGGAGTCTTGTTGGGGCCCTCTTGGCCTGTCATTGGGCCATTTTGGAAGCCTCTTGGACGCTCTTGGGGCGATGTTGGGGGCCCCTTGGGCCGTCTTGGGCCGTTGGAAAGTTGGAAAGCCAACATCCTTTCAAACCATATGTAAAATCAATGGTTTGGGTTTCTTCGGGCCTTCCCGGTGGAGTTCTTGAAGGCCTGTTGGGGCTTCCTGGAGCACCACTTGGACACCTCTGGAGCAATCTTGGAACCTTGCACTTCTTCAGCCATTTTGGCCGACTCAACGGCCATCTTGGCCGTTTTGAAGCTCATCTTGACCGTGCTGGAAGCATCGTGGAGGTCATCTTGGCAGTCTTGGAGACCGTTTTAGGCGTCTTGGAGGCCTCGGGGGCCGTCTTGGCTCCCTGTTGGAGGGCTCTGGGACGCTCTGGGAGCGATTTTTCGGGCTCCTTGGGCCGTCCTGAGCCAGAACAAGAACCGAAATCCTTCATAAACTGGAAGAACAAATCTATGTTGACATCTTCGGGCTCTCACGGAAGACCTCTTGGAGACTTCTTGGGCCGTCTTCGAAGCCTCTTGGAAGCTTTTGAGGCCGTCTTGGGCCGTGTGAAAGGTTTCTTGTGCGAAGTTGGAGGCATCTTGAATTCTCTTGGGCCGTCTTGAAGGCCATCTTGGACCATCTTTGGGCGAACCTGGAAACCATTTTGGAAGCCATCTTGGAACCGTTTGGAGCCGAAAAGCCCTGTGGAACCATTTGTTACGCATTTCCGGTGGGACGGGGGGCCAAAACCCCCAGGGCGAGTTCTTTTGGAAAAGAACCAAAACCACAAGCGAAAGGGTCTGGCACGCCGGGCACCCCTGTGATGAATCAACAAGGAGCGGCGGATTTTAGTGGCCTTCGGCCCATCCCGCCACCTTGCTTGGGTTGTGGATACATATGAGGCCTCTTGTATAACAAGTTTCGTAGAGACTCTCGGGTGCCTCTTGGAGGCGGTTTGGGCGTCTCTTGGGGGCATTTTGGGGCATCTTAGGCTCTTAAACGCGTCTTGGGCGCCTCTTGGGGTTTCCTGGCGGCACACATATGTCGGTGTATGGTCCCTTGCTTGGGCCCCTCTTATGCCCCTCTTGGGCCGTCTTGGGCGCTTCTTGGACCTAGCGGAACCCTCTTGGGACGTCTTGGGGCCCCCTTGGAGGCGTTTTGGGCTGTCTTGGGGCGGTCTTTGGAGCTTTTTTGGGCCGTCTTGGAACGTCGGAAAGCCAAATATGTGAGAAGGCCAAAATTATTCGAACATTATTGTAAAATGTACGATATTGGCCTCAGGCCTCTTGGAGCGTTCTTGGGGTCTTTTTGAGCCCTCTTGGGCCGTTTTGGAATCATCTTCGGGCGCCTTGGAGCACTCTTGACCTCGCCAGTCGGCGTAATTTGCGAAGGCATGGCTTCGGGGGCGTGAATCTCGTACGAGAATTGTGCTGCTTGGGGACGCAAGAATTGTGTAATGAAGTTCATGGCCTCGGGTACGCGAACATGGTGTAATTTACGAAGGGTTATGGGGTCGGGCGCGCGAAACGAACTTCATGTACTTTTGCATGTCCCACAGCTCCCCAATAATCAATTCAAGGAGCGCGATCTGGGCGTGGTAACCATCTTTTCGGGCTCCCCATTCTCGCGCGGACTTGAACAGTTTATTGTGGGAAGCAGAAAGCTGGATTGTAACATTAAAGACTTGAAATTGCAAGTGGCGCAGTGAGCAGCAGCTTTGCCCGACAGCTTGCTCGGTGGCCCTAAAGGGGGGCTGGCGGACATTTACAAGCCTGTTGTAGCACATTCGATCTTTCACAATCGGTGAGAATATTTAAAGAAACTTTTGCGAGCGATCTAATGCATTGTTGTTGTTATTGTTGTTGTTGTTTCCAGCGCCCCAGAATCAGACCACGTGACAAGCGCCGAGCTCGAAAACCGAACCAAGGTGAAACCAAAAGCACCGCCGCCGTCGCAGTAAACAGCGATCCAGCCCACTACCGGAAGCTCATCCAGCGGGAAACTCGGCCTGATTTGTATAAGAGGCAAATCTCTGCATTCGTGCAACACTACATGACCCATTGATTTTTGAAGAGACGCTCCCAATATGCCCCACCATCATTGCAGTAGCCCCAACAGTTCCTCGGCGTATTCGTGCTGGTAGGTCCCGACGACGCTCTCGTGCGAGGGCTGGAACCACAAATGTCGATTGCTCTCTCCGTCGTCCGAAAACTTTGCAACTGCAACGCAAGCATTGCCCTGGATTTTTGCACCCGGACCCCCGCCGTTTTTTTCTGAAACGGTCGTTGCTGCATGGCCCTGCTTTGCTTCGAGAGGAGCGCGGAGGAGGCTGGAGGAGGCAGGAGGAGGACGGGGGCGTGGAGCGGGCGTGAATGAGATTGGGAGGGTTGGATTCGGGAGAGGCGCGGAACGAACTCGCCTCTTCCGGCTTCGACTCCGGCTCCGGATTTTCGTCCGGTTCCGATTCCGATTCGGTTTTCCTCCGCTTCCGACTCCGATTCCGACTCCCGTTCCGGCCTCCTCCGGCTCCGACTCCGGCTCCGGATTTTCGTCCAGCTCCGATTCCGATTCCCGTTCGGTCCTCCTCCACTTCCGACTCCGATTCCGACTACCGTTCCGGCTTCTTCCGGCTCCGACTCCGGTTCCGGGTTTTCGTCTAGCGTTCGCCAGAGCGACTTTTAAGCTAGCAGTTCTTCTCCGCTACTGTCAACTTACGGCGAAGTAATGCCTAACTTGTACTTAGAATTCTACGTTCTATTCCTAGGCGGGGGGGGGGGCTTGCGTATACTTTGAAACAAAGGCAGCGTGGTGTCCTGATCGGTGATTTCCGGGGTCTTTTTCAAAAAACGTGGCTTTTTTCATTTGACAGAAGACGGAGACGTCCTGTGTAGCCCTTAGCGTCAAACGGGCACGCAATCGGAGGGAAATCAGCCGGAGCATCGACGATAAAAGGATATTTTTGGCCAACGCGCGTGTGCGCAACCGAAATGGAAGGAACAATATGAAGAAGATATAAAAACGATAATGTCAAATATTTGTGCCTAAAAAATGCGCATCTCGGTGATCGCAAGGATTCATGTACGGATACGTGCAATTGTGGATGTAGAGTGTAGATGGAAGGAAGTAGGTATATATCGGTAAGGAATCTGCGTAAAACTCCACATGTTGGGGACATGGGATAGGGGGTAGAATATGTAAAGAGACGTGGGGCGTATGGAGAGGTCAGACGCAAGAGGAGGTGGTAGGAGGTGCACGGGAAAATAATAAGAGAGTTCGAACCGATTATTTGAATTACGTATGTGAAAACTATTGCTCTATTAACTATTCGTATTTCTTCTTATGTTTGTGTACTAGGGCGACGAGATCTCTATACATATATATATATATATATATCCATTGCTCCTGGCCAAGCCCATCCTGGGTCCAGGAGCGGTGTATATGTCCCCTGGCTAGGCCACGAGGGCGTATGCACTGCTCCCGGGTTCAGGATGGGCCTGGCCAGGAGCAGTGGATATGTATAGATTTCGTAGCCCTATGTACGCCCTCTTACTGCGTCTTGCGCGGTTGGTTCTGACCTCAACACTGCCGGAAACTAGACATTATCAAACCTTCAGACATATAAATAGATGTTAGCCATTTACGGTTGGCCTCAGGTAATCGCACGTTGTCCGGAACGGTTTCCGGTAATATGACCAGACCCGGCAGTATTCCATCTGAAATATTAGTAGTAGGACGTTCGAACGGTAATCACACATTGGTAGTGCACTGTATTTTGTCCAGATAAGCCCCGCATTATCTCCACGACGCCAAACTGATTTTCAATTCGAATGCCGCAGCCGTAGATTTAACAAAAAACGGCCGGGAAAACGAAAAGCACGGTAAGGTTTACACGATTATTGGTTACTCTTGCAGTGGTTTCCGAGATCTTTTCGGAGTCCAACATAAATTTAATAATGTAAGTGTATTAGCTCCGAAAAACGCAAATTCGCAATGCCAACCCGTCCCGCTTTATTCCAATATCACTTCCGAACGTGCCCGCTGAGTTTCCGCCGGGTATTCAAACGGCACTGCCCAGGAAATTGCACGTTTTTTTGTGAAACGGGGACCGTTGCTTCTCAAACGACAATTGTTTTTTTTCTGAAACGGCCCCCGCTTTTTTTGAAGCGGCAAACGTTTTTTGCTGAAACGGTTATTGCGTTTTGTGAAACGGCATTTTTTCTGAAATTGCTGCGCGTTTTTCTTGAAACGGCGGTCTCCCGTATTCTCTCAATCTACGCAACTGTGATATTGCTCGCTAGTAACACTGATAGTTGCATAGTGACACGTAAACAGAAGGAGCCAGAGCAGATCCAAGAGCATCGGTATGATTCAAAAGCATTTGTGGGTCAAAAGTGTTTTGGTGGAAATCGGATGGACCTCGGCATGTATTGAATGGTCAATGCCGTGTCGGGGTTCGCATCTCATCGAATGCCAGCGTTCCCAGAGCTGCATCAATAACATTCCCAATCAAATTCGGGGCTGGAGTCAAGACGAAATGTCGTTGCGAAGTGATCGATTGATCATGGGCGGAAGAGTCGGTAATCGGCGGAAGGATCCGGGTGCGGAGGAATCGGAGGACAAAAGGTTCGGAGAGCGGACGGAAGGATCGGGAAACGGAGGGATCGGAAGGCAAATCAGAGGCATTGGAAGGCGGAAAGATTGGAGGAAGGATGGGAAAGCGGTGGGATCGGAAGGGGGCGGGAATGCTTTTTGGAGAAAAGTTTCGGGACCCCGTGCTGCAGTTGAGATATTTCGCCATATTGGCCCAAAATTTTGCGCGGCTATTACGTCGTAGTGTAGCCTGAGTAGTTGTGGCAATTGCAATAACTATCGTCGGCAACGGCGTGGTTGTGTAAAGAATCGATCTCTTTAGCAATAAATTTGGTGCTGCGTCTGCCCATGTATGTTGTAGGAGGCCTCCAATAGAACCAAAGAAGGCTTGAAACCGATCTCGGAATACATGATTGGCCTCCCAGACATCGGAAAACCTTTCAAACGGCATTTGTAAAGATCCTAAGGGGATTCCGAGAGAGTATATATATTTTTTAGCGGTCTCTTTATTTATCGTCGTTCGCCCTGTCCTCCTTGATACTCATACCTGTTCTCCTCGAGCTGGGAATCACCGTCGGAATTTCCCTCCGGATGTCTGCTATTAGAATTGTTTTCAGCGATGCCGTGGGAACAACCGTCGGAACTGTCCGCATCAAAATTGGTGTTTTAGCCGCGGGATTCGCTGTTAGATTCCTTTGGGGAAGACCTCTTGTTGGAACAACCGCCCGAACCGCTGTCAAACCTGCTGCCGCCCAGGTCGAGATGAAAACCACTGTCGAAATTGCCGCCATTGGAACCGTTGCCGCAATTGTTGTCGAAGATCTTGCTGCTGGGGCTGCGGTGGGAGCCGGCGTCAGAATCAGAATTAAGGTTGGTGTTGATCATCTCGTCAGAATCAATCCCACCACCGTCTGCACCTCAAGTCCCATTGCCTGAGATTTCGTCGGAATTGTACCTGGACCTACCGTGCCTAGATCGCTCTGAAAATTTACGGCGAATGTGGGGACAACATCCATTGTAGAATCGATTTGGTGCGAAAATTGCGGGTCAGGAACCAAAACCGGTTTTAGGAGGTGGGTCAGAGATTGGAGTCGGAATAGGAGCCAGGGTCGAAATGCCGATTGTTTTTGAAATCGCCGCAAAAATGGGAGCAGAAGTAAGCGTAGTGCTGCGAGAAAATAAAGAAGACGGGTTGGAATGTCAAGAAAGAAAAATCATACCTGCCTCCTTCGCTCCTTTTCCTTGCAATCCGTGCCCAGCGTAGTGTGCCGATCCAATCGCAGAAATCCAATGCGTAACTGCATTTCCAAAACTGCATGGACACCATGCATCCATAATATGCTGAATGCCCGTCAAACCGTGTACCAATACCGGAATAATCGCAATAATTTGAGTCGGCATGAAGGCCCCCGTCGGAACCACAAACGGTGTGGGTAGCGCATGCCGGGCACTGGGCCCCCGAAGCTAGTAGGGAGCAAATCTCCTCCTTAGCCTCTGCCCCTCTCCAGGAAACTCCGTTGGAACTCCCCAACAAGCTTGCGGAGAAATTCGTGCTCCGATACCCCCGCGTTTTGGGCTATGTCGGCCAGCGCGTGCGCCCCCACCTCTCGATGTGATGGATAATTTCGAGCTTCGCGGCATCATCCTGATTCAACTGCGGTTGGAAGGCCAGACCCGGGGGGTATTGTATGCGATCCAAAATGTATGGATGTTTGCTGTATGACCATCTGCCACACCCCAGGTTCAGAATCCCGATTGTCAATAATATGCACCAACCACCCCCTCGAGATACGCGCGAACCCTGGCCTTGTGGAATACTGTGGGTTCTCGCCGTTGCACACCGCAACAACGTGTGTGGCTGCCACGTGGCATTGGCGCGGAAGCCCTGTAAGGTACGGCCGCTCGTCCCCCGCACCACGAAGGAGCCCCATCCCCACAATGAGGAGCGGACGGAACCCCAATCCATCGCAGCAAACGCCCCAATAACCATCTCCCCCAGCCATTCCATCTGTCTGCTGATCGCCTGTCACAAACACCCGTCGGTCACACGCGTGGTCGCAAACAAAAAGAGAATCATATCAAATGACATGTGTAGGAAGTGAACGAGAGTAGGGTGGGGAGAAGTAGCAAATAAAATGATACAATTTGTTGAGCCGTATTTAGCACGTTTGCCTAAGTGGCATTATTTTCCCTGTCCGCCAATTCCAGTAATCGCCCACCATTCCACAACGAATACCTGCCTCCACGTTGTCACCACGTAGTGTTGGTACGCGTTCTGCCGCCGTCCCTGACGCAAATAAAGCGTGTCCATGGGGATCAAGCTCGTCAAAAAGCACTGCAATCCCGAGCAGCCGTCGCACTGCACATTGCAAGTCAGAATTGGTGAATCTTAATCACCCTGGAGCAGACCGGCCCATAACAGATTGGATTCTGGCCTTCGCGAGGCAAGCCGCATTTGCCTATAAGTAACGCAAACTGTCGGTTTAAACCTTTGTCGGTTTCTCGTTCTAAACCGTTGGAAACGCGGTGCTGCCACCCGTGCGGCCACTTGCACGTACCAAAATTACGGGTTTGGGAATCGGCGGGCGCGTCCCGACGGCCAAAGCAGGTCACGCAAACGCACTGGCCACTCAACGGCATGGCGTCACATTGGCGGCCTGCTTCTTCCGCTGCAGCCAGACACTCAGGACCTCTGTATGTGATATGTCTAACCATTCTTGAGAATTTCGGGTTGAATTATTGCAATACGTCGGCCGAACTAGCTCAGTAAACAGTGGCGGTAGTGGTCGAATTCCTGACCCCCCTCCAAGCGCAACGGTAATCGCGTTTGCGTCACTCTCGTATCGCACGTAACCCCGTGGAGAGATACTTTTTTGCAAATGGCCGATCCAAATAATAATCTATTTCCCGGAAGACCCTTGGTGACATAATTGCACGCATAATTCCATATGTGAGCACAGAATTAATTGCACCTACAAGCACCTACAAATTTTTGTCCAGCTGCCCGTCGAAACGATCGGTGCATAGGCAATTTTGCGCAAACTTACCGCGAACAATACATTGCCAGAGTCGGAAGAATACCCGGATCAAGTCCATTTGAGTGGAAGTCTCCACTATTCAAGACAATCGCGATCACGATGGCTAGGGGCCTCCTAGAAATTTCTTTGGAGCCATTTGGGGGCATTGGGGAGCCTTTACCACATTCCTCGGGAATCTATTCAGCCGTCTGGAAGCCGTCTTGGGGGCCTTCGTGTTGGCCTCTGGGATCGTCTTGGAGACTTCTTCGGAACCTATTCGGCCGTTTTCGGGCCATCTCTTGGGCCATTTTGATGGCCTTTCGGGCGCTGCCAGAAGCCGTCTCCAAGGCCTCTTTTGGCCGGCTTGGGGTCCTTTTGAGGTGCTGCAAGGCCGTCTTGGAGGCCATCTTGGGCGTCTTGGAAGCTTAAGTCGGGCGAACTATCGGATCAAATGGTTTGCGAATTTTCGGTCTTCTCCAGGAGAACGTTTTCAAGGGTCTCAGGCAATTTTGGAAGGCTTTGGCATGCATTTTCGGGCCTCTTGGACCGTCTTGGAGTCTTGTTGGGGCCCTCTTGGCCTGTCATTGGGCCATTTTGGAAGCCTCTTGGACGCTCTTGGGGCGATGTTGGGGGCCCCTTGGGCCGTCTTGGGCCGTTGGAAAGCTGGAAAGCCAACATCCTTTCAAACCATATGTAAAATCAATGGTTTGGGTTTCTTCGGGCCTTCCCGGTGGAGTTCTTGAAGGCCTGTTGGGGCTTCCTGGAGCACCACTTGGACACCTCTGGAGCAATCTTGGAACCTGGCACTTCTTCAGCCATCTTGGCCGACTCAACGGCCATCTTGGCCGTTTTGAAGCTCATCTTGACCGTGCTGGAAGCATCGTGGAGGTCATCTTGGCAGTCTTGGAGACCGTTTTAGGCGTCTTGGAGGCCTCGGGGGCCGTCTTGGCTCCCTGTTGGAGGGCTCTGGGACGCTCTGGGAGCGATTTTTCGGGCTCCTGGGGCCGTCCTGAGCCAGAACAAGAACCGAAATCCTTCATAAACTGGAAGAACAAATCTATGTTGACATCTTCGGGCTCTCACGGAAGACCTCTTGGAGACTTCTTGGGCCGTCTTCGAAGCCTCTTGGAAGCCTTTGAGGCCGTCTTGGGCCGTGTGAAAGGTTTCTTGTGCGAAGTTGGAGGCATCTTGAATTCTCTTGGGCCGTCTTGAAGGCCATCTTGGACCATCTTTGGGCGAACCTGGAAACCATCTTGGAAGCCATCTTGGAACCGTTTGGAGCCGAAAAGCCCTGTGGAACCATTTGTTACGCATTTCCGGTGGGACGGGCCAAAACCCCCAGGGCGAGTTCTTTTGGAAAAGAACCAAAACCACAAGCGAAAGGGTCTGGCACGCCGGGCACCCCTGTGATGAATCAACAAGGGGCGGCGGATTTTAGTGGCCTTCGGCCCATCCCGCCACCTTGCCTGGGTTGTGGATACATATGAGGCCTCTTGTATAACAAGTTTCGTAGAGACTCTCGGGTGCCTCTTGGAGGCGGTTTGGGCGTCTCTTGGGGGCATTTTGGGGCATCTTAGGCTCTTAAACGCGTCTTGGGCGCCTCTTGGGGTTTCCTGGCGGCACACATATGTCGGTGTATGGTCCCCTGCTTGGGCCCCTCTTATGCCCCTCTTGGGCCGTCTTGGGCGCTTCTTGGACCTAGCGGAACCCTCTTGGGACGTCTTGGGGCCCCCTTGGAGGCGTTTTGGGCTGTCTTGGGGCGGTCTTTGGAGCTTTTTTGGGCCGTCTTGGAACGTCGGAAAGCCAAATATGTGAGAAGGCCAAAATTATTCGAACATTGTTGTAAAATGTACGATATTGGCCTCAGGCCTCTTGAAGCGTTCTTGGGGTCTTTTTGAGCCCTCTTGGGCCGTTTTGGAATCATCTTCGGGCGCCTTGGAGCACTCTTGACCTCGCCAGTCGGCGTAATTTGCGAAGGCATGGCTTCGGGGGCGTGAATCTCGTACGAGAATTGTGCTGCTTGGGGACGCAAGAATTGTGTAATGAGGTTCATGGCCTCGGGTACGCGAACATGGTGTAATTTACGAAGGGTTATGGGGTCGGGCGCGCGAAACGAACTTCATGTACTTTTGCATGTCCCACAGCTCCCCAATAATCAATTCAAGGAGCGCGATCTGGGCGTGGTAACCATCTTTTCGGGCTCCCCATTCTCGCGCGGACTTGAACAATTTATTGTGGGAAGTAGAAAGCTGGATTGTAACATTGAAGACTTGAAATTGCAAGTGGCGCAGTGACCAGCAGCTTTGCCCGACAGCTTGCTCGGTGGCCCCAAAGGGGGGCTGGCGGATATTTACAAGCCTGTTGTAACACATTCGATCTTTCACAATCGGTGAGAATATTTAAAGAAACTTTTGCGAGCGATCTAATGCATTGTTGTTGTTATTGTTGTTGTTGTTTCCAGCGCCCCAGAATCAGACCACGTGACAAGCGCCGAGCTCGAAAACCGAACCAAGGTGAAACCAAAAGCACCGCCGCCGTCGCAGTAAACAGCGATCCAGCCCACTACCGGAAGCTCATCCAGCGGGAAACTCGGCCTGATTTGTATAAGAGGCAAATCTCTGCATTCGTGCAGCACTACATGACCCATTGATTTTTGAAGAGACGCTCCCAATATGCCCCACCATCATTGCAGTAGCCCCAACAGTTCCTCGGCGTATTCGTGCTGGTAGGTCCCGACGACGCTCTCGTGCGAGGGCTGGAACCACAAATGTCGATTGCTCTCTCCGTCGTCCGAAAACTTTGCAACTGCAACGCAAGCATTGCAAGGATCCCATGCCCGATGTAAATAATGACTTCGTGATCGGTATTGCCATTGTCCCGCTCCGCCAACTAGAATCATCTCTCTCCCCTGTTCTCCCAAGTCGGGGTTCCCCAGTCCCCGTGATAGGAATTAACATTATTACGTCGCAGAAGATGAGAACAAGGACCGGGACCATTTGCTACGCACGACCCGGCACATGCAGGCACGAGCAGCGTCCATACATACGACAATAATGTGTTCAATGTCTTGAATCACATTTTCTATGCTCCAAATTCGGACGGAAGATTGTTTTGCTCTGGGGGAGTGTGGGTGGCAATTCCACGCCTCTGACCCAATCGAAAGACAGGCACACAATATACGACTGTCAACTTTGGGAGGGGGTATTTCATGTTGTGACGCAGTCACGGTGGGGAAAACTAAAATATGTTTTGCATGTGTGCCTCACGATTTGCCCGACTACGGATGGCGGGCTATTCCTCTTTGAGAATGGTGCGGGGTTGAACGCGCGGCATACGATGATAATTCTCCAAATAACTTGCTTTATAGGAGTCCTAGCTCATCATAAATAATCAGTCTTTTAGGATGCCCCCTCTTTACCAATGCCCCCCCCTTTTTCTAACGACGTCACCCCCTTTCTCCAATGCCACTTGCTTGCTTGCTCTTGCGTGCTTGCTCTCTCTTGCTTGCTCTTGCTTGCCTTTACTGCTTGTTTGTATTGATCGCTGGCTCTTGCTTGCTTTGCTCGCTTACGCTTGCTTGCTTCCGCTTGCTTATTTGCGCTTGCTTGATTTTGCTGCTCCCGTTCCCCTCCCGTCCTGATCCCGTCCTCCTTTCGTCCTCCTCCCATGCTCCTCTCGTCCTCCTCCTGTCCTCCTATCTATTTGGAGTCAACGCTGCCTGATATTTCAGATCGGCCCCATGTGCTCATTGAGGCGGGAATGGCGATTCCAGACAGAAATATTGAACGAATGTTGAATCGCATTCTATGGGACCTTACCCCAATACAGCCAGGCGACACGAGACACACGAGAAAATTCGACCTGATAGTGCCAAGATTGCGTGTCGCCTGGTCTTCCAGTGTTTTGTGATGTCACGGTTATGGAGAGGCCACGGCTTTTGGCCTGGACAGGGATGTCATGACACACATTCTGAGATTCGTTTTGTTTTGGGCAAAGGAAATCGCCCAACGCAACGGCCAGACTTGCGATGCCCGCGACACCAAGCTGCCCACAAAAACAACCACCACTTTCACGAGAATGCACCGCCTTCACATTCACGAATCCAGCAGCGGCGACGAGCCGATGTAACATGGGTTACCCGAGCGAAGGGCAACGGATGCGGCATCCAAACAAAAACTTAACTTGTCGGTATCCACCGGCACCGGTTTGGGTATCCACCGACACCAGTTTGGGCATCCCCCCCCACTGGTATCCACTGTTACCGGTTTCCGTATCCACCCACATTGATTTCGGTATCCACCTTTACCAGTGTCGGTATCCACCCACACCAGCTTCGGTTGGTGGCGGGTCGTAATTTCTTCACTCATGTTCATGTTGTCCTTTCTTTTTTTCCGTCCTTTCCCCCCTCCCCTCGTCGCATTTTGTCTTGAACGCGGGCTGTGTTCGCGTTTCCCACATCAGTTTGAGGATCGATATTCTGAGGTGGAACATTTAAGCCCAAATTCATCCACGTCTGGTAAAAGTTCATACGCATATAAAGCCGCACGTGCTTGCATGTAGAAACATAACATGCCACAAGTTTTGGCACAAACGCTCGCATAATAACACAATAACAGGACTTATTTTGATTCGGGCTTGGGGTCCCTGCAATGGTTGGGCTGCGACGTGTGTGGACGATGGGGAGAATCCCACCAGCCCTCTGGACGCATGTGGTCTAGAACGTTTCCTTTTCCAACCTCCTTCGTTTCCCTGGGGGCCCACGATAGCTCCAAGAGGATTTTGGATAGCCCAAGATGGCCTCCAAGATGGCCCAAGAAAATTCGATATGGCTCAAGATAGCCTCCGACCCACGTCCAACAAGTCCCCAGACGGCCCCAAGACGGTTTCAAGTGCCCTCCGAGCCTTCCAAGGACCCCCCAAAAGGCCAACATGAATTCGAAACCGAAGGAACACCAATGATTGTTCCTTTTCCTTTTTCGCTTCCAATGGTCTCTTGAGGCGTCAAGATGGCCCCAAGATGGCCCAACATAGCCCAAAGAGCGGCCCAAGAGGGCCTCAAGACGGCCCCAAGAGCGCCCCAAGAGCGGTCCAAGAGAACACCAAGTGGCCTCCCAGATCCCCGAAGATCTTTCAACAGAGCCCCCAAATGGCATTACAAGTCTTCGAAGAACCCTTCACAACGACCTCGTCTGCGTTCTCGTCCTCCTCGTCCTCTTCGTCGTCCTCCTCCTCCCCCTCCTCCTCCTCCTCCTCCTCCTCCTCCTACTTCCGCTTCCCCTCGCCCCCACGCAGCACCCAGGGATGGCCCGAAGAGGCCTTCCAAGGCCACCCCCTTGCTCGCTTTGTTTCCCTAGATGTGTTTCTTCGTTCCTTGTCCTGTCAGCTCTGAAGGACAGGGGTTCTGCATGGGTTGCTGGGGACACGCGCAACGTCAAGAATTCTGAACTCGCAGAATTCTGAATTCGCAACGTGTGGGGGAGGAACGCTCGACGTTCCCAGGCGAACTGTCATCAAGCTCACCACGAGCTCGCACAAGGCGTTCCCGAAGAAGCTGAACCGCACCGGAAGTGGAATCCGTCGAGATCGAACCGAATCGGAGGAACCGAAATGAGCACTGCTCTTACGTGTACTCCAGATTTCGTAATATTATCCCGGCAAAGCAACCTAACAGCGATGTGTAGGAGCATATCTGGAAGCATTCCCCTTAAGATTCAGATAAGAATCCTGTTGTCGTGGTCGCATTCGCGATGGCAGTCGCAGTGGCAACAGCAGTCGCAGTCACAGCCTCAGCCTCAGCCTGCCTCAGCCTCAGCCTCAGCCTGCCTCAGCCTCAGCCCGCCTCAGCCTCGCCCTCAGCCTGCTTCAGCCTCAACATCAGTCTGCCTTCAGCCTCGGCCTCAGCCTGCCTCAGCCTCACCCTCAGCCTGCATCAGCCTCAGCCTGCCTCAGCCTCGCCCTCAGCCTGCTTCAGCCTCAACATCAGTCTGCCTTCAGCCTCGGCCTCAGCCTGCCTCAGCCTCACCCTGCATCAGCCTCAGCCTCAGCCTCAGCCTGCCTCAGCATCAGCCTGCCTCAGCCTCAGCCTCAGCCTGCCTCTGCCTCAGCCTCAGCCTGCTTCAGCCTCAGCCTCAGTCTGCCTTCAGCCTCGGCAGCCTCAGGCCCTCAGCCTCAGCCTGCATCAGCCTCAGCCTCAGCCTCAGCCTGCCTCAGCCTCAGCCTGCCTCAGCCTCAGCCTCAGCCTCAGCCTCAGCCTCAGCCTCAGTCTGCCTTCAGCCTCGGCCTCAGCCTCAGCCTCAGCCTCAGCCATCAGCCTCAGCCTCAGCCTCAGCCTGCCTCAGCATCAGCCTGCAGCCTCAGCCTCAGCCTCAGCCTGCCTCAGCCTCAGCCTCAGCCTGCTTCAGCCTCAGCCTGAGTTTGCCTGCAGCCTCGGCCTCAGCCTCAGCCTGCCTCAGCCTCAGCCTGCATCAGCCTCAGCCTCAGCCTCAGCCTGCCTCAGCATCAGCCTGCCTCAGCCTCAGCCTCAGCCTGCCTCAGCCTCAGCCTCAGCCTGCTTCAGCCTCAGCCTCAGTCTGCCTTCAGCCTCGGCCTCAGCCTCAGCCTGCCTCAGCCTCAGCCTGCATCAGCCTCAGCCTCAGCCTCAGCCTGCCTCAGCATCAGCCTGCCTCAGCCTCAGCCTCAGCCTCAGCCTCAGCCTGCTTCAGCCTCAGCCTCAGTCTGCCTTCAGCCTCGGCCTCAGCCTCAGCCTGCCTCAGCCTCAGCCTGCCTCAGCCTCAGCCTCAGCCTCAGCCTTCAGCCTCAGCCTCAGCTGCCTTCAGCCTCAGGCCTCAGCCTCAGCCTGCCTCAGCCTCAGCCTGCATCAGCCTCAGCCTCAGCCTCAGCCTGCCTCAGCATCAGCCTGCTTCAGCCTCAGCCTCAGCCTGCCTCAGCCTCAGCCTCAGCCTCAGCCTGCTTCAGCCTCAGCCTCAGTCTGCCTTCAGCCTCGGCCTCAGCCTCAGCCTGCCTCAGCCTCAGCCTGCATCAGCCTCAGCCTCAGCCTCAGCCTGCCTCAGCATCAGCCTCAGCCTCAGCCTCAGCCTGCCTCAGCCTCAGCCTCAGCCTGCTTCAGCCTCAGCCTCAGTCTGCCTTCAGCCTCGGCCTCAGCCTCAGCCTGCCTCAGCCTCAGCCTGCATCAGCCTCAGCCTCAGCCTCAGCCTGCCTCAGCATCAGCCTGCCTCAGCCTCAGCCTCAGCCTGCCTCAGCCTCAGCCTCAGCCTGCTTCAGCCTCAGCCTCAGTCTGCCTTCAGCCTCGTCCTCAGCTTCAGTCTGCCTTCAGCCTCAGCCTGCCTCAGCCTCAGCATCAGCCTGCCTCAGCATTCAAAGTGTGGCCCGGGAATGGAGTTCTGGGAACTCGAAGAACACGAAGTGGCCTACAGTTGGCTCCGGGCATTCAAAATCATGCCCAGGGAATGGAGTTCTGGGAACTCGAACACCACGAAGTGGCCTACAGTTGGCTCCGGGCATTCAAAATGTGGCCCGGGAATGGAGTTCTGGGAAGTCGAAGAGCACGAAGTGGCCTACAGTTGGCTCCGGGCATTCAAAATGTGGCCCGGGAATGGAGTTCTGGGAAGTCGAAGAGCACGAAGTGGCCTACAGTTGGCTCCGGGCATTCAGAATGTGGCCCGGGAATGGAGTTCTGGGAAATCGAAAAGCACGAAGTGTGTGACTGTATGCGAAAAACGTTCCCCTCCGGCAAACCCCAACGGCCCCCCAACGGCTCCCCATCGGCTGCCCAGACCCCCCTGTGGAGTAATGTGCTGATCTCTTTTTATACCACTAGAAACCTATCAGTCTTCGCTGTTAGGTAAAAAGGGAGGGGGTCTCAACCCTGCCAGACGAGAAGTTTTAGACCCCCCCCGTGGGAGAACCCTCCCAAACATCGTCCCCAGACCCCCCCAGGCCCTCCAAGATAGCCTGGAAGAGACCCCCTCCGAAATGAGACCCCCCTCCCTTTATTACGAAATCTGGAGTAATGGGCTCATGGCGGTCCAGGGGCGCCCAGACACCCCCGACGGCAAGGACGGCAGCGGCGGCGGCGACGAGGAGGCGGCGGCGAAGATCGAGGCCCTCGGCAGCGCCGCGCAAGCTCGCGGCGGCCGCCCCCGGGGAGCGCGAGCAACGCGCGCGCGCGCGCTGCCCGCGAAAAGGGGTCACTCAGCGGCTCCTTGGGGGGGGGGGGGGGGAAGGGGGGGCGCAGGATGTCCTCCCCCCTCCCCCCCCTCCCCCCTTCTCCTGCGTCCTCGTCCCTCCTCGTCCCTGCTCTTCCCCCTTCTTCTCCTCAGCCTTCTTCCTCCTCTTCCCTCCTCCTCCTCCTCCTCCCCCTCCTCTCCTCCTCACCCGTCTTTCTCTCTTCCTCTTTTCCATCAGCCGTTTGCTGGCGTCAAATCCTTCATTCCTCCTCCTCCTCCTGCTCATCCCCCTCCTCTCCTCTTTTCCGCGAACCCATCGCTGGCATGAACACCGTCATCGTTCCTCTTCCTCCTCCTCCTCTTTTCCGTCAACCGTTCCTCCTCCTGAGGAGGAGGGGGACGACGAGGGGGAGGAGGAGGAGGAGGAGGAGGAGGATGAAGATGAGTCGACAACTCGACGACGATGACGACGACCACCGACACCAAGTCGACGAACGGCGGTTCGAACCGCGGAGCCAGCCGCCGAGTCCTTCGCCGGCGGCTCCGCCCACCTGCGGGGGCTGCCCACGGGGTGATGATCGGCTCAGGAGCGCCCGCTCCTTCGGCTGGGGCTGGCTGCCGAGGTCGCCGCCGCCGCGTCGCCGCCGCCGCATCGCCGTCGTGGTCGTCGTCGTCGTCGGTCGTAGTGCGTGGTGGTGGTGGTCGTCGTCGCGGTCGTCGCCTGAGTCGTCGCCGTCGCCTCCGTTTCGCCGTCGTGCTCGTGCTCGTCATCGTCGGTCGCGGTCGGCGTCGACGTGGTCGTCATCGGCGAGGTCGTCATCGGCATGGTGGTCATCTTCGTTTTCGCATTCGTCGTATCTGCCTCCGTTGTCATCGGTCGTGGTCATAATCGTCACGATCGTAGTCGTGGTCGTGGTCGTGGCCGTCGTTTTCCTCACCATTCCTACTCTTTCCCTTATCCTCCTTTTTCCTCCATCCTCCTCCTCCCACTCCTCCTCTGCTTCTTACCACTTCACGCAGGCGGGGAGGGGGGGAGAGATAGGGAGAGAGGCATCAGGAGGAGAAATAGGAAATAAGAAGAATGAGGGGAAGGAGGCAATCAGGCAGTGAGGAGTAAGGATGAGGGGGGGAGGGGCGATGGTATTTAATCGTCAATGCCGTCGTCCCCGTTCTCTTCCTCTTCGTGTCCTCGCCCTCCTTTTGTCGAGCTTTCTAGCGGGAGGGGGGACAAGGGGAGGTCCAGCATGGAGATGGGCGCATGGGGGAAGAAGGGGCGGGGGTGACCAGTGGGAGAGGGAAGGAGATGGGGAAGAGCGGGAGGCTGAGAAGCGAGGACGAGGAGGAGGAGGAGGAGGAGGATGAGAAGGGGGGAGAGAGGAGGAGGAGGAGGAGCAGGAGGAGGAGGAGAGAGGAGGAGGAGAGGAGGAGGAGGAGGAGGAGGAGGAGGAGGAGGAGGAGGAGGAGGAGGAGGAGGAGGAGGCGGGCGCGAGACGGCGCGAGGGTGATGATGGCGGTAAAGCATCGCCGTCGTCGTCGTCGTGGCGGTGGCCGTCGAGGGCGCCGGGCGGCGTCGAGAGGCACAGCACTGCGTCCCGGGGCCCCCGTCGGCGCGCGGCCGCCCTGCGGCGGCGGCCTCGCTCCGCGACGACGTCGGCGCTGGTCTGCGGCGCGCCGCATGGGCGGCGCGGCCCGCGGCGCTCCAAGAGATCGGCGCGGCACTCCGACACTTGAGACAACAACTACTTTGTATGCTCATGCCGCATGTCTGTCGCCGCGTCACTGGTTCTGCGCGCGCCCACGCAGAAGAAGCCGACGCCACGGCAGCCCCGCGGCAGACGCCGCGTCCGAGGCGGAGCTTGCCCCGGTGGCCGAGGCGCCCTCCCCAGGACGTGTGAGGCCGCCCATCGGGACAAACGGCGCGGCGGCATGCGCCGCTTTGTGTCTCTCGGGGCCACGGCGCCCCGATCCCGATCCGCTGTCTAACGGTAGCGATGGCCACCCTCGACCCCGAGAGCCTGCAAAGTGAGACAGCAAGACCGAGGGATCAGACGCGCGACAGATGATTAACAATTACCAGAAGCGTTCTGGCCGACATTTTATTGTATACGTATACGTAAACGTATGCATACATATATATATGTATATATATGATATGTTTCGAACTTATATGACATTTTTTCTTTTCATCTCTTGTTTTACTTCCGCATCCTTCCGCCGACCTTCTGCCAACGTAACTGGTGTTGTCAATTGGCTTCCGAGCTGTTTCCGGGAAATTTCCGCCAACCTTCCGCCACCCCGAACTGACGTTGACGGTTGGCTCCTTCCGCGAACCTTCCGCCACCCTGTAGATGCGCCCATATGTATGCCTTTACATGAACACTCATGGCATCATGCGTAACCTTCTCTGCGAAGAACACATCGGAACACATCAAGTGCATTCGCACTGGCGATGGACGCAGCGCTTATGAACATTTCTTTAGAACAACAAAAAGCACAGTGTACATATGGCGGGAACTACCACCCAACCAACCAAACCTCTCTTTTTCTCATATAGCATGCTCGCTTCAGCCAACATCCGCCAATGCTTCCGCGCCCCATCCAACAGGATTTGATTGTAATATGGACTCATCAATATTCAACATAATAGTAGTTGTAGTCGTAGTAGTCGTAGTAGTCGTAGTAGTCGTAGTAGTAGTAGTAGTAGTAGTAGTAGTAGTAGTAGTAGTAGTAGTAGTAGTAGTAGTAGTAGTAGTTAATAGTAGTAGTAGTAGTAGTAGTAGTAGTAGTAGTAGTAGTAGCAGTAGTAGTAGTAGTAGAAACCCTTCCAAAAAACTTAGTAGTAGTAGTTAGTAGTAGTAGTAGTCGTGGTAGTAGTAGTAGTAGAAGTCGTACTAGTAGTAGTAGTAGTAGTAGTAGTAGTAGGTAGTAGAGTTATAGTAGTAGTACTAGTAGTAGTTAGTCGTAGTTAGTTAGTAGTAGTAGTAGTAGTGCAGTAGTGTAGTAGTAGTCGTTAGTAGTAGTGTAGTAGTAGTAGTAGTAGTAGTAGTAGTAGTAGTTTAGTAGTTAGTAGTAGTAGAAGTATGTAGTAGTAGTAGTAGTAGTAGCAGTAGTAGTAATAGTAGATAGTAGTAGTCGTAGTAGTAGTCGTCGTCGTCGTAGTAGTAGTAGTAGTAGTAGTAGTAGTAGTAGTAGTAGTAGTAGTAGTAGTAGTAGTAGCGTAGTAGTAGTAGTAGTAGTAGTAGTAGTAGTAGTAGTAGTAGTAGTAGTAGTAGTAGTCGTAGTAGTAATAGTAATAGTAGTATAGTAGTAGTAGTAGTAGTAGTAGTAGTTGTTGTAGTAGTAGTAGTAGTAGTAGTAGTAGCAGTAGTAGTAGTAGTAGTAGTAGTAGTAGTAGTAGTAGTAGTAGTAGTAGTAGTAGTAGTAGTAGTAGTAGTAGTAGTAGTAGTAGTAGTAGTAGTAGTAGTAGTAGTAGTAGTAGTAGTAGTAGTAGTAGTAGTAGTAGTAGTAGTAGTAGCAGTAGTAGTAGTAGTAGTAGTAGTAGTAGCAGTAGTAGCAGTAGCAGCAGTAGTAGTAGTAGTAGTAGTAGTAGTAGTAGTAGTAGTAGTAGTAGTAGTAGTAGTAGTCGTAGTCGTAGTCGGAGTCGTAGTTGTTGCAGTAGTAGTTGTAATTGTAGTAGTAGCAGTCGTTGTAGGGGGACTTCTCAGAAAGCCGGGGCCTTCCTTGGGAGCGCTCGGAATTTTTGCAAGAAGGCCTCTTGGAAGCCGGGAGGGCATCTAGAAGCCATCGTACCTTCCTAGAAACTGGCTTTTGGGCTATGACTCGAACCTCCGGCCTCCGTCCAAGACGATTTGGGCACCCCAGAACGCCCCCGGCGTGTCGAAACTGACGGAAAGCACAGTGGGGGCCGAACAGATGACTGAAAGCACCCCGAAATCTTGGGGACCCTGCTTGCGAGCACCGACAACCTTGGGCAATGCTTCATGGGTGGGCGGCGAAGGACCGTGCCCCTCTTGGGTCCCAGAGGTGCACGAGATGAGCACATTTCTTCAGTACCCCTTTTACTTGCCATCGCTGGGGCGTCCATTCCCCGTGCATGTTTCGTTTCGTGTGTCCTCTTTTTCGAGCAATGGTCCAACATGCGTCTCGATGGTCCTCGCCGGGAAAAACTATCCTGGCGAAAGACCGGCCATATGCAACTGTGGGTACCCACGAGCACGAGCACGAAGCCATACGCCGTCCGGCGCGTAGGCGGGAAAAGTCTGAATTCAAGCTCTCACAGCCAGCGCGCCTGCTAAACAGGACAGGAGGAGGAGGAGGAGGAGGAGGAGGGAGGAGGAGGAGGAGGAGGAGGAGGAGGAGGAGGAGGAGGAGGAGGGGGAGGAAGAGGGAGGAGGAGGAGGAGGAGGAGGAGGAGGAGGAGGAGGAGGAGGAGGAGGAGGAGGAGGAGAGAGCGAGAGAATACAGATGGAGCCATCGGTGGAGCCATCCGACATCGGCGGAGCTCCCGACATCGGTGGAGCTCCCGACGGAGCCGCGAAATGCGCGAAGGGAGCGCCGAAACGGGGCCGGGCCGCCAGGCGGGCACTGCCGCCAGGGCAGCCCCGCATGGGGGCGCGGAGGTCGGCCGGAACGGGGTGTGCCAAACTGAAGGGATGGTGGCATGCGGGCGCAGCCACTGGGGCCTTACGTGGAGCTCCGGATGGGGCCACGAAGCGTGTGAGAGGTGTGCCAAAATGAAGGGGGGGGATAAACGAGCGAATCAGGGTCACGCCGACGCGGCATCCGCGCCGTGCCGAGGCGGAGGAGGAACCGAAGGAGGGCAGGATGAGGAGAAATCAGACGGGGCGATAAGGCGCTCCAAGCGTGGACACACGCTCGTGTTCCAAGCTGTACACATGAAGGGCCCGAAGCTCGACAACGTGAAGGAGAACACAGGTGATCTGGAAGGGGGGGGGCGGCATGCGGGCGCAGCCAATGGGGCCTTAGGTGGAGTTGGTGTGTGTGTATGCCAAAATCAAGGAGTGTCGGTGTGCGGGCGCAGCTACCGGGGCCTCAGGTGGAGCTCCATATGGGGCCTCGATACGTGTGGTGTGTGAGTGTGCTAGAAACAAAGAGTGGCGGCATGTGGGTGCAACCACTGGGCCTTAGGTGGAGCTCCCTATGGGGCCACGAAGCGTGAGAGGGGTGTACCAAAATGAAGGGGTGGCGACATGCGGGCGCATCCACTGGGGCCTTAGGTGTAGCTCCCTATGGGACCACGAAGCGTGTGAGAGGTGTACCAAACTGATGGGCGGGGCATGCAGGCGCAGCCACTGGGGCCTAGGTGGAGCTCCCTATGGGGCCACGAAGCGTGTGAGGGGTGTGCCAAAGTGAGGGGGGTGACGGGAGTGCCGAACTGGTTGACATGCGGAGGGCAGACGCAAGGGTGGGAGGAGGGAGGGGCGAGAGGAGGAGGAGGAGAGGAGAGGAATGGGAGGAGAGGAGAGTGGACGCTGGGATTGTCTCGTCAAAACGAGGACCCAACACCACAGGATAGTTAGGAAAAACACACTTCCGAGCGATGCCAAACTTATCGCCCCCCCACTGCGCAACGCCCGACGACCAACTTCTGCCACCGCGCGCCGGGCGGGACGGGGCCCTGGCAGCAAAACACCTGCGACGCAAGGGATCGCAGTAAAGCAATCCTACTCCTCCTCCTCCGCCTCCTCTTCCTCCTCCTCCTCCTCCTGTTCTTTCTCCCCCTCCCCCTCGTCCCCCTCCTCCTCTTCCTCATCCTCTTCCTCCTCTTTTTCCTCCTTCTGCTAGTGTTCCTCCTCCTCATCTTCCTCGTCCTCGTCCTCGTCGACGTCGTGTTTGGGGGGGGGGGGTCTCCAGCGGCGCGGTGACGTACTTCTGGCACGCCGCCGCCACGAGCCTCGGCAGCCGCGCGGGCCGCTCTGCCGCAGAGGGCTTCTGCCGGGCAGGGCCAGCCGGCTGTGCGGGTCCCTGTCTTTCGGTGGCAACCCCTGGGAGCCCGCCATGCCATCTTGCTGGCTCTTGCGAATCGACGCTGGTCGACGCTAGTCGATGCTAACCGACGCCTGTCGACGCTAAATCGGCGCTATCTCATCGACGACCAGACTCTAGTCGACGCTAGTGCGCTGCAAAAGCCCGATTGCAAAGGTATACAGGCCTCCCAGGACTTGCTGCCGCATTTTTTGAAGCGCCGAAAGGATTCTTGTCGGTGGCGATGTGGGGCACGAAACGCAGGGTGGAAACGCTGGGCCTCGTTTTTTTCGGGACCTGCAGGCCTCCTTTGGGGCCCTTTTCGGGACCCGCAGGCCCCCTTTGGGGCCCCAAAGGGCTCCTTTCAGGGGCCCTCTAAGGGCATCACTTCTGCAGCCCTCGCTGCGCTCCCCCCGCATCTATTGCCCCCCCATGGCGCAACGCCCAAACACAGCTCGGGCGCAGGGCGCCAGCGTCGGAGAGCGGACGCGGAGGAGGAGGAGGATGAGGAGGAGGAGGAGGAAGAGGAGGATATGATGATGATGATGATGATGATGATGATGATGATGATGATGCTGATGATGATGATGCTGATGCTGACGCTGACGATGACGATGACGATGACGATGACGATGATGATGATGATGATGATGATGATGATGATGATGATGATGATGATGCTGATGCTGATGCTGATGCTGATGCTGATGCTGATGCTGATGCTGATGATGATGATGCTGCTGCTGCTGATGATGATGATGATGATGATGATGATGATGATGATGATGATGATTTGATGAGGAGGATGATGAGGAAGGAAGAGGAGGAAGAGGAGGAGGATGAGGGAGGAGGTGGAGTGGGAAGGGGAGGAGGAGGACACTGATGATGATGAAGATGAGGAGGAGGAGGAGGAGGAGGTGTTCAATTTTCGATTGGAAGTGGAAGGATGTATCCTCACCCTATAGGCCTGCCTGTCGTGCAGCGCCTGGTCTTCGAAGGGGCGGGTGCCGTCGGAGAAGCCGCCTGCGTACTCCTGAATCGGCGCTCTGTCTCATCGCGCCGCTGTTTGCGTCGAATCCACGTCAAACGTCCGCGTCGAATCCGCGTCGAAGTCCTCGCCGAGTCCACGCCAGATATCGACCACGAAAGCGCCATTGACAGGACAGACAAGGGTCCCACGAAGACGCTCCTTATGGAAGCCGCCCCCCCCCGGCCCAGGCCCATTCTGCCCGCAGGCGGCTCTTTTTCCAGCGCCGCAGGGGCAGAGCGGGTCCGCAGTGAGGCTCCCCGAAGGTCGGAGCTCGCGCGCGGCCGGAAAACACGAGGCCTGCAGGCGGCAGCGCGTGATGCAAGCGCGGTGGGTGCCGGCATCAGGAGGCGGGTCCGGAGGGAAACGGGTCCCGGACCCTGGAGGAGACGAAGGCAGGATGCGGAGAAATCTGCATAAATCTGGCCGGGGCTGAAGCGGGGATCTCCGAGAGCCGGCGACCCTGGAGGATGTATCAGACGCCGCGGCCGTTCCACAGAGCTCCGGAACGTGCTGGGAGCATCTCCGAACGCTCTGGATCGATGTGTCCTCATCCTACTGGCACGTAGGAAGTCTGCGCAGAAGAGATCTGGGGGCACGATTGTCGTCGAGCTTGTGAGCTGCTGCAGGAGGTGCCGCAGAGCTTCTGTGAGCCCCCGGGGCCATCGTGGCAACTGCTGGCAGGCTGGCTTCTGACTTGACGTGCAGGCCTGCCTGGGTGGGGCCTCGCCAAAGTCTTCGGTCGGGCCTGTCCTCCAACAGGGGGATTCGGGGGGGAAAATACAGACAACAGCGCAAAACATATCCGAGATTAGTCAACACATAATCGACACATCGTCCCCAAACTATCTTTTGACCATTTCTAAAATCTATCGTCAATGCCGCCCGCTCCGCCGGAGCGCGAGGGCGCGTGAGAGACGCCGCCCGCTCCCTGCAGAGCGCCAGATGGGTGACGCCATGAGGCAACGAGGCAACGACGTGGGGGAGAAAACCAGTCTCCTCAAATTTCACTGCCGCCGAAATCGATGCGCGATTTAGGGGCAACTGAATGTGTCTGCTGTAGAGGGACATGCCCGACTTGACCCCAAGTCCAGCTTTTCACCCCGAGCCGTTTCTTGACGGCCCCCCTGGGGCCACGGGACAGCCGCGTGGGAGCTGGGAGTCCGAGCGCGGGGAGGAAGCCCCTCCGGGGCTCCCTTCGCTCCAGGGGGCCCCCTTTTGCTTCATGGCGAGGGCTGGCGCTGCGCGCACGGCGGGGTTGCACGGGTTCCCCGGGGCCGTAGGCGACCCGAGGAGGAGGAGGAGGAGGAGGGAGGAGGAGGAGGAGGAGAGAGGAGGTTAGGGAGGGGGGAGGGGAGGAGGAGGAGGAGGAGGAGGAGGAGGAGGAGGAGGAGAGGAGGAGAAGTTGGAGGACGAGGAGGAGGAGGAGGAAGAGGAGGAGGAGGAGGAGGAGAGGAGGAGGAGGAGGAGGAGGACGGGTCGCCACAACCCTTCGAAGAACCCCCCAAGGGGGGTGGAGGGGTGGGTGTGCCTTCTGGAGAAGGTGCAGGACTTCCGGAGAAAGCCGTGGCCTGCTCGCGCCACCCCCGTGCGCGCGCCGCCAGGAGCAGGGGAACGCCAACTCTCCACACAGACCCGTCATTGCCAGACCGATCCCAGGCCCAGGATCCGATCCTTTCACGGCGCGAGGGCGTCTGCAGCTGCTCCATGTTGGAGGTGGCCGGGGGGTCTGAACTGGTTGGGGCCACAGAGAAAAACGCCGACCCTTCGGCGTGTGCGAGAGGCTTTGCCCTCGTCGTCGCCGCCGCCGCCGCCGCCACCCCCGTCGTCGTCGTCGTCGTCGCGTCGCCGCCGCCGCCGCCGCCACCCCCGTCGTCGTCGTCGTCGTCGTCGTCGTCGTCGTCGTCGTCGTCGTCGTCGTGATCACCAAGGAAGTCGAGCAACAAGGAAGAGCATAGTGGTTAATTGTTGACGCTTCGCGTCTCCCCATCAGCCCATCCAGAAACTATGCCCAGGGTAGTTGAGGTGATCAGGGAAGTGGGGGAGCATGCAGAAGAACAAAAGGCAGGGAAAGCCGTCTGATACCCCATGAGGGGGAGGATGGTGGAGGAGGAAGATGAGAAGGAAGAGGAGAAGGAGGAGGAGGAGGGCGATGAGGAGGAAGGAGGAAGAGACAGTGGACAAGGAGGAGGAGGAGGCGGAGGAGGAGGAGGAGGAGGAGGAGGAGGAGGAGGAGGAGGAGGAGGAGGAGGAGGAGAAGGAGCATCCTGGCGAGCCCAGGGGCTTCTTTGAGCGTCTTGGGTGCCTGGGAGATCCTCTTGAGGCCTTTTGGGGGCCTCTTGGGAGCCTCTTGGAGGCCTCTTGGGCGCCTTGTGGGTCTGTTTGGGCGGAAACAACGGGTACAATGCCCAACAACAGATGTTGTCCCAAACCAACAGCGGCCGCTGTTGGGCAGGCGGCCCTCTGTCTCGAATGTACACAGGCCGCGGCGACACCGACAGCGAGTTCTGTCCAAAATGAGCAAGAACTGCTGTCGGGCACTGTACTCCAGACTTCGTAATCAAAGGGAGGGGGTCTGGACCCTCCAAGACAAGCCATTTCAGACCTCCCCCGTGGGAGAACCCTCCAAAACGTCGTCCCCAGACCCCCCCAAGCCCTCCAAGATAGCCTGGAAGAGACCCCCCCCCGAAATGAGACCCCCCTCCCTTTATTACGAAATCTGGAGTACCCGTTCTTTCCGTGCCCATGTCGGGCGTCCACAAAAAGGCGAACGGCGGGTGGAGCGGCGGGAAGAAAGGGCGCCCCGGGTCGGCCGGCCGCCCCCCCTCCCGGGTCCCGGCGGGTCCAGGCGGGGATCTGGGGGGGCCGCCCGCAGGGCTCCTGGGGGATTCGGGGGCCACACGCGAGCCCTACCCCTTCCCCCCACGATCTCTGAGGGGGAGGGTGGGGTTCACTTCGCTGGGGAGCTCCCGAACGGAGTGAACCCCACCCTCCCCCTCAGAGATCGTGGGGGGTAGGGGTAGGGTTCGCATGTGGCCCCCTAGGGATGTCCAGCCTTCAGGGTCGGCGGCGCCGGCCGTAAGGCCCTCGCAGTCTGCCAAGAGGGGGGAGATGAAGCCAGATCCGCGCCCAATCGCTCCCCGGAAGCCTCCTGGGGGGTCCATCTGGAACGCTGTCTTCCGACGGATCCGTTTTTCACGGCCCCTGGGCTCGAGCACGGCGCCCAGAGGCCGAACGAGTAGAAGCGTTCCCGAACCCAGCGCCTCGAACCTGGCCCCCCTCCCTGCTGGTCGGAACCTAATGGCGGCGCGCACAGAGGGGTAGGGGGAGAGGGGGGAAGGCTTCTTTGACGCTTCGGGCGCTCGGGTGCGCTCAGCAGCCTGCGCAAGAAAAGGGAAGGCTTCTTGGAAGGAAACTGCTTCCGAGAGGGCGCCGGCTCCACATCTATAGACAAGGCCCGCGCCTTCTAAGAAGCAGCGGTGCTTCCGAGAAGCCTTCCCCCCCCCCCTGCCCCCCTTCTGCGAGTGGCCGAACCAATGCTGGGCCACCTCCGACCCCCAGGCGGTTCCGACCTGCAGCTGCTCCATGGGCTCTCGCCCATGCGAGGGCGCAGAACGCCGGCATCTAGCGCCCCCAGCGCCTGACCGAGGGGCCACCCTCGGCTGCACTCGGCACACCTGACGGCGCGTTAGTCGTCGTCGTCGCCGCCGCCGCCGCCGCCGCCGCTGCCGCCGCCTCTGCCGCCGCCGCCGCCGCCGCCGCCGCCGCCGCCGCCGCCGCCGTCGTCGTCGTCGTCGTCGTCGTCGTCGTCGTCGTCGTCGTCGTCGTCGTCGTCGTCGTCGTCGTCGTCGTGGTCGCGGAGGGCCTCGGCCGCGCCCTCTCCGTGCTGGAGCGGCCTCCTCACAGCAGGTGCTCCAGGGCCCGCACCCGGGCGAAGGCGTAGGGCGAGTAGTGCTGCTCCCTGCGGAGGTCGAAGCTGGCGCTCTCCTTCGTGGGGGGGGAAACTATGAAGGGGCCCTGGGACACACAAATAAATACACACAAATAAAAAGACTCCCCATATCTTCCCATATTTTCTGGGTTTTTGTCTTCCCCACCACTTCCCATATTTTCCCATATTTTCTGGGGAGTCGACGATTAATTGTGTCTGTGTTTTTTTCCCTTTCTGAAGCTAGAAAGGGCGTGGACACGCGCGGACTTCCTGGATCTCCCTAGGCGGCGAGCGAAGGGGGAAGTGAAAAGGGGCGGGGCTTCTCAAAGGCTCGGAAGTCCCCAGGCGTTCTGGAAAGTTTCAGGAGCCCCCCGAAGACACAGACAACTTCTCGGAAGGCGCGATGGCGTCTGAGAAGCCACGCCGCCTTCTGCGAAGGCCTTTTCCTTCTTGCCTCCCCCCTCGCTCGCCGCCGGAGCCGAAAACGGCGTGGGCACGCGCGGGCATCCTGGATCTTCCTGGGGCCCGAGGAACAACGGAGTGGCATGGAAGCAGTGACGAAGTCATATCCGATAGTCGCCACGGCCCGGAGCTTGACGAGGGGCGGGGCGGCACGGCGGGACCCCGGGATGCCAAGCGCAGGCAGTCATGAATAACGCCGCGCCACGAGCAGCACAGGGCTCCGCAGGCAGGGCACCCGGGAACTGGGCCGCACACGACTTTTTCGGGGGCCACAAGAAGGCCCCAAGAGGCCTCAAGAGTTATGTTGCTCCCATCGTAGTTAAGGACCACATGCCAGGAAACAATCGAGCACCCAGCAAGGTGTCCTAATAGTGTCGAGCGAGTATCGCCTCCCAGGGCCTGACACGTGAAAACCCTCAAGTTTCGATAGTTTCTTGGTGCTCGACGTTCTTTCTGGTGGTCAAAGCTAAAGTAGCTTGGAACGTCATAACTCAAGAGTGCCTCAAGAGGCTCTGCGAGAGAGCCCCCAATATGGATCCAATAGACCTCCGAGAAAACGCTCCCAAGGCGGCTGTTGCACTGCACTCCTCTACACTTCCCTGATCAAGGCAACTCGCCTGGCGTTCTGTTTATGGATGGGCTGGTGGGGATATTTTTTGGTATGCGTGCGCGCGAAGACAAGTCGAACGCCGAGCAAGCTAGGGCGGGCCGCGCCGTAGCAAAAGGGCTGGTGGGGATACTTTTGGTACGCGGGCATGCGAAGCAAGTCGAATGCCGTGCAAAGCTGGGGCGGGCCACGCCGAAGCAAAGGAAAACACAGCGAACGAGCGGCGCCCGGCTCAGGTGGGCACGACGCAGTCAAAACGGCGCGGGAGGCATCACAGACAGCACCGAGAGCTAGGGCTGGTGGGGATGTGGGAAGCGTCAATCATTAGACTGCGCACGACTTCCTCGCGTTTCACGGAGCAACCTCAAACGCATTCATGATTCAACTCTGCTTGCAATCTGCTGGGCTACCCGCTGGCGTCGGCTGCACGGGCGTGGCTGCTGCTGCCGCGGCCGCTGCCGCCCCCAACTCGCGCAGCAGGGATTTCAAGTCGGGCTGCGCCGTTACTGTGGCCGATCTTGGCCAGCGGAGAGCTGTGCCCCGATGTACCCACGCTCAACAGCTCCAAGACTGGATCGACTGGTGTCGAGCAACGCCGCGGAAGAACACGATATCCTGCAGGACCCGTGCCCGCTCGGCACTGGCTCGCCAACTCACTGCTCCCCGAACACTTCCACCGACTCCATGTGAAGAGGCATGCGAGGAGCCATGTGAGGAGCCATCGGAAGCATGCGAGGAACCATCGGAGGATGAGGCAACTTCCGGAACTCCTGGCCCCTCCTCGGTGACAGCATCCGCAGCTCCAGCCGCAGGACAGTCATCCCCCGCAGGGGCCCAGAAGGCATTGCCCGCGGCCAGCGGCTGGCATCACACCGCCTCGAGGGGCCCCAGGACGCTCGAGTACGCCACGGCAGCGCACGTGCACCGAAGGCCGGCGGGTTCCGTCACGGGGACCGCAGTGCCTGCGGCGGGAACGACATCCGCCGAATCGGCCCTCAGCGACGTCAAGGCAACGGCAGGCTCGGGCGAAGGCGCCTCCTGTTCCACCTGCACCGTCGCGTCGGCCGTGCCCGTCTGCGCCGCCGCCTCTGATTTGTTTTCCGTATGCCTCCGCCTCTGACTGTAAAACCCCTCGATTCTCGGCAGGGTCATCCCAGCTCGGGGCTCCTCATGCGCACCTGCGCTGCCCAGCCGCGGCCCGCGTGGGGCGGCGCGCAGCTCAGACGCCGATGCCTGGCTGGTGCGCCCAGTCAGGCCGCGCGCCTCGGCGTCAGGCGCCACGCTGCGCCGCAGGCGGGCCAGCCACTCGGGCGGTTGCCCTGAGGCAAGCTGCCTCAGGGCGGGCAGCACGGCAAGCACCCCGGCCGCCAGGTCGCCGTCGCCGCCCGCGATTGCACCGAGCGCCTCTTCGGCGAGCTGCAGTCGCTCGGCGAGGCCGGCGGCTCGGTCCTGAGCCCGCCGCACTGCTCTGCTGGCTGCTGCCACAGCGCGGGCACGCCACTCGCGTCGCGCCGCCGTGTTTCCACCCTGCGCTGCCGCCGAGGGGGCGCATCCCGCAGCCATCCCAGACAGCGCAGCGAGAAGGAGGAGGAGGAGGAGGAGGAGGAGGAGGAGGAGGAAGAGGAGGAGGAGGAGGAGGAGGACCGGTGTAAACCCAAGACTCATCAACGATGTTGAAATACACCCTCCCTCCAAAAATCCCCCTACACAGGGGCATTTCCTCTGAGGGAAGTGCCCCGTTGGGGGGCAACCGTGTAAGCATCTTGAGGCGTGCCAAAGCACCATTCTCAGGACTTCAACGCCACGAGCTCATCTGCTGACTGTTACGTCTTGGCGATCCTGAACCGTGCGAGAACACCATTCCCGGGATAGGAGGAGGAGGAGGAGGAGGAGGAGGAGGAGGAGGAGGAGGAGGAGGAGGAGGAGGAGGAGGAGGAGGAGGAGGAGGAGGAGGAGGAGGAGGACGAGGAGGAACAGGAGAAGGAGGAGGAGGAGGCAGAAGAACAACACGCAGCGTACACATGAACTGCCAGAGATCCGCGCGGACTTCCTGGACCTGCGCTGGATTTCCCTGGTGGTGCCTTCGGCGCCGCCCATTGGCGCGCTCCGCGCGCCAGACAGGGGGCTCAGCACCGGTGCAACAGAACACCGCGCCGACTTCCGACAGTGCAGTGATACGTCTGCAGGGGGAGCGCGGGACGGAGGAGGAGGAGGAGGAGGAGGAGAAGGGGAGGGCGGAGGAGGAGGCGGATGAGGAGGACCAGGAGGAGGAGGAGGCGGCCGAACGTCTGCGGGTCTCCCTGCGGTTCGGGCATATCGTTTCTGAGTCCATTAACGGGCAGGTTTCCCTCCATGGCCTGGGGGGGGAGCTGGAGGGGGAGGGAGGCCGGAGGAGGGACTCTGCTTCTGGCTCGCGGCGAGGCCCGCACGCGGGGGCCAGGCCCTCGGCGGAGAAAGCGACGACGACGACGACTGGACACGAGGCGTGGCCACGACGACGGCGGCGGCAAACGGGCACGCCTCGGGGGGGGCGGCTGCACAACGCCTGCCCGGGAGGGGCGCCACCCTGCAGGTGTTTCTTCCTTGGCTCCTGGGGGACCCTCAGCGACGTGAACTCGTAGCGCTCCCAGGTGAGGCGGCAGTTCTGCCGGGAGCCGTTCTTGCGGGCGTGCAGCAGCTTGAACTCCATGACGTAGTCGTTGCGCGCGTCGGTGTAGCGGACCGTCACCATCATGGATAGAAGGAAAAATCCGCCGACTCCTTGGGGCCATCGGCGTGTAAGATGCTTCCCCCTCCCCAAACCCCTCCCCCCAAAAAGCCTCCAGGAGGCCCCATGAGGCCGCCAAGAGGCCCCCAAGAGGCTCCAAGAGGCCCACTAGAGGCCCACCAGAGGCCCCAAGAGGCCCCAAACGGCATCAAGAGTGCTGCCAGGAGGCCCCCAAGAGATCTACCAGGAGCCCCCCAAGGTGTCGGCGGTGCAGTGTAAACCCAAGAATATCTGCGCAAACATAAACCTTCGGGGGTCCGCTCGGATGTCTTGGATTGGCGCCTGACTCCTTCCCTGGCGCGCTCCGCGCGGCAAGGGCGGCGACGGAGGCGCCGCCAAGGGGGAGCCCGGCGCCGATCCAAGAGATCCGTACGGACCTCCGAAAGTTCATGGTCACACAAAATGTTTTCCCCCCCGAGATGGAGTCACTGTCGCTGTCCAGGCCGTAAGTGCCAACCACAACCCGCTCCTGTTGGGCGTTGCTCCATGGGGGTGCGATAAGTGGGGGGCGAAAGAGAGCGCACTTGTCGTGCTCTCTGCTTTGGGTCCCAGAAAGCTCCTTTAGGACCCCTAAATTGCACGAGAGGTGCACCCCAAGGCATGCGATGTCTTGACTTGTTCAGCACGCGGTCACTGAAAGTCCCGACCCTTTCCCAAGGGCGGCTTCTCATCCCGAGTCGATTTCTCTGACGGTCCACGGCCGCAAACTTCCCGTCGCACTTCTTTACAACGCGAGCATGTCTCGGCCTGTCTTCGCCGCCTGTTTACATATCGCCCGCGGCGCTCTCGCTCCGCCCCCCAGGAGAGAAGAAGTCGAGGAGGAATCCGAGCCGAACCGCGAAGCGCGAATGACTTCGTGCCCCCGAGGGCGCCCTTATCTCTTCGCTCCCCACTGGCGCAACGCTCAACTCCTGCTGGGCGCGAATATTAGTGGGGGGGCGATGAGTGTGGGGGGGGGGGGAGAAAGGTGCCCTCTGTTCGGACTGCCCCCTTCTGGGCCCGAAAGGGCTCCCTTAGGGGGGCCGTGCAGGGCCCCTTGTCGGCAGCCCTCGCTGCCCCCTCACTCCACGCCCCTCCCACTTGCGCAGCGCCCAGCTCCTGGACCTTGCGCACGTGCCCGGGAGGCTCCGCCGCCAGCCGCGCGCCGGCCCGGCCCAGGGTCCCCTCCCGGCCCGCCGGGTGGGTCTTCAGGGCCTCCACGGCCACCTTTCCGGGACGCACGGGCCCCTGCTGAGAGTTGAGATCGTTCTACGGTGAGAGAATGGGCGTCACGCCAATTGTCTTCTTAAGCAGCTCTCCAGGCCCATCATACGAGAGAGATGCGAAAGAGGAGCTATGAGAAAACGCCCAGGGCCCGGTCCAGACTCTCTATTTTGTCCAGAACTGTTTTGTAAACGCCAATTGGCGGACTTCGAAAACCCTGAGCCCAAACACGTTTTCATCTCTTAAGGAATCGACTTTTGCTTCCGCCGACTTCCGCCGGCCTTCCGCCGGCTCCCGCAGGCGGAGGCGCCCTCGTTTTACTTCCGCCGCCTTCCGCCGAGGAAGAGATGGCAACGCCTTCGATCCTTGAAGGCAGGGCCCCCCTTGGGACGCTTCATTTACGGAGGTCGGGGTAGTTTTCCCTCCCATGATATAAAGACATACAATGCGGGCGCGGCCGCAAGAAACCCTCGCAAGAAACCCAACCCTGAGAATCCGTGCGCGAGGTGCACCTGAGGGGAAACCTGGAGCACCCTGAACGCAGCAGCCCTTTCACCGGCTGCGGGCAGTCACCGCGCAGCGCGAGGAGCGAAGAAACCCAGGATACCCTGACTAAGAGCATATGGTCTCTTGATGCGCGCCCGAACTGTACTAAGATGTGCCTCTGTTGGAGACACACGTCCAACCCGAACATATTCGGAGGCGGCCAAGAGGGGGGCGTCCAAGAGGGGGGGGCGCAAATCATGGCCGGCGGCATGTGCGCGGCCCAGGTGGTGGGGGGGGGCAGAGACGTGATGAAATAAGAAGAGGCGCCATGAAACCTGAGGAAATACCATGGCCAACGCCATGACATCCACCCGCCCCCTAGTCATTACCCCCCCCCCTCCTCTTGGCCGCCCCCGAACGTATAGTGCAGCATCTCTTGTACCCTAGCTTCCAAGGCGGCATGGCCACACAGCGCCCGCCACGGAAATTATGCTGTAAGATCTCCGAGCGTGCGCGCCGCCCTGGCGTGACCGACACATTTCCGTGTAAGAGTACTATACAGATACATATACGAACATGTGTATACATATATAAACAGACACACACACCTATATATACACATTCAAACACAATCATACATACACATACTTGCATCCATACAGCTATATACAGACATGTACGTATTTCTGTACTTACATACACACCTATATATACTGAATAAGAACTCATACCTATACATATATTTATTGTTATAGTTACACACAAGCATCCACAACATTACATATCGTGTAAGAATGTACAAATACATCTATGTATACATGTGTATAAATATACTGAAATACACATCTTTACACAATATCTATATATATATACATGGGTGATGCCGACCTTCAGGTCCCCCTCGTAGGTGAGGACGAGGACCCGCCGCCGCGGGCGCTGCAGGTCCTCCTCGGGGAGCACCCGCAGCAGCCTGAAGTACCGAATGTACAGCGACTCGCGCGCGTCGGCGATCGTCGGAGGAGGGGCCGGTCAAGCCACCGGCGGCCCTCCCAGGCTTAGCCGACCCGATGCGCAACACGCAACCCGCAGCGCGCTGACCTGGAGCTCAACACGCAGACTGAACACGTAGGTCTGGCGGTTCGCCCAAGCGTGGGCCAACACGTGGAGCCAACACGCAACGCCGTAGCACCGACGTTCTGAACACGGGACGCGCTGCGTTTCAAAACGGGCGCATCCAGGCAGCCGAGATCCCGGGCGTTCGCCGTTTCTTGGGGAGGGGCCTCCTGAAGGCCTCTCGACGCCACGGCCGGGCCCGTCTCGAAAAACGGGTCAGAAGGGACCCTGGAGGGGGGCGGGGGGACGACCTCGACGCGGGGATCTTCTGACCCGGGTCGCTCCAGACCCGAGTCAGTCAAGCCTTGCATGATCCTGTAAGATCCTGCAGGACCCTGCAAGATCCTGCGCCCAAGCACGGGTCAATGCATCCCTGGCTCTGCAGGGTCCTGCAAGATCCGGCGCTCTGGCTGACCCCCGTTTGCATGGGCCCCCGTCTCTTGAGCTCCGGTCGACCATAACCAGCTCGGGCCCAGCGGGAGATCGCCGCCGCTGCCTCGGCGCTGGCCCCTCCTCCGAAATAGAGGCGCCCTTCTGCACGCGGCGGCGGTAGCCACAATTGGCGACGCATCGGGAAACCAACAATGGCATAAACATAACACTTCGGAGGTCCGGGAGGATTTCTCAGATCGGCGCTGGGCCCCCCACCCTGGCGCGCGGAGCGCGCCAGGGGCGGCGCCAACGCGCCGTCAAGGGGCTCCAGCGCTGATCCGAGAAATCCGCGCGGATCCGCGGAAGTTTTTCCCTCACATCCTGAGTAGGGTTTGTGTTTTCTTTGGACACCCCGCGCAGGAACAATACTACCGCCACATCATCATCATCATCATCATCATCATCATCATCATCATCATCATCATCATCATCATCATCATCATCATCACCACCACCATCATCATCATCATCCTCATCCTCCTCATCATCATCATCATCGCCATCACCATCACCATCACCATCATCATCATCATCATCATCACAATCATCGCCGCCATCATCATCACGCCACCATCATCACCACATCATGTTCTCACACTCGCCATCACCATCACCATCACCATCACCATCACCATCACCATCACCATCACCACCAGCACCATCATCATCATCATCACCATCATCATCATCATCATCGGCATCATCATCATCATCATCATTATTATTATTATTATCATTATTATTATTACTACTACTACTATTATTCTTCTTATTATTATTATTAGTACTATCGTCATCATCATCATCACCAGCACCCAGAGACTTGCGCACTCATGCAGTCCTCCTCCTCCTCCTGCTCCCATCCTCGTCCTCTTTCCATCCTGCTCCTGATTATGTTTCCCTCCTCCGCCTCCTCACCCTTCATCATCATGATCCTCACCCCGAGGCTCTCCCTATGGGGTCCCCACCTCACGTTGCCCATCCGATCGGGTCATCCGGTTCAAGCGGTGGCTTCGTCTGGTGAGTGAATGGCGAAGAAATCTCGAACTAGAGACACCTGTGATGGGGCATGCGTTTCATGTTATTAATCCGAGCGGGGATCGGGAAACTCTACCAGGCATAGCATTTGAACACCTGGGGGGCACATCGCGAGGATGTCTCTAGCGGGGGGTCGTCTGTAAGTGAAACGCGAAGAAGTCTCCAGCGGGAGCTCCCTGTGGGGCCCGCGCCTCTTGTCACTAAGCCGAGCGGGCGATCGGAAAACAATACCACGCACAACATTTAGCCACCCCAAGGGGGCAAACCGTGAGGATGTCTCGAGCCCGGGCCTCGTCTGTGAGTTTAACGCGAAGGAGTATCGACAGAACGCCCCGCTCTTTGGGCCCCGCGCTTCATGTTACGAGTCCGAGCAGATCGTACGACTACTCTACCAGGCATGCCACTTGAGCACCCCAAGGGAGCAGCGGGGGCCTCGTCTGTGAGTGAGGAGCGAGGAATTCTCAGGCGGGATCCCCTTCCCTCTGGGGCCCGCATGTCATGTTACGAATCCGAGCAGGAGGTCGGAATATTCTACTCGGCATAACACTTGAGCGTGTGGGGTTCTGTTTCTCTGGACACTCCGCGCAAAAAAAACACCACAAGGGTTCTCACGCGGGGGCCTCGTCTGAGAATGAAGCGCGAAGAAGTCTCAGGCGGGAGGGCCCTGCCTATGGGGACCGCACCTCATGTTAGTAATCCGAGCGGGTCATCGGCAAACACTACCATGCATAGCACTTGATCAAATGCAGAAGCCTCGAGCAGGAACTTCGTCTGTGAGCGAAACGCGAAGAAGTCTCGAGCCTCTCTGGGGCCCGCACCTCATGTTGGTGATCCTGTAGGTGTTGGGGTTGCTCCGGCGGCTTGACCTAGCGCCCCAGCTGGCCCGCGGGAATTGTTTCAGTGACCTGGCCCACTGGGTTGCTACAACGGCTCTGCGATCTGGCTGTCGGAAGGCGCGCCCCAGCCGGCCGCGGCGGTGACGGCGCTGGGGTTAATCGGCGTGCGCTCCCGTGCAAGGGTGGCGGGGGAGGCGGTGCACGAGGACAAGAGGCAGCAGGAGGAAGAGGAGGAGGAGGAGGAGGAGGAGGAGGAGGAGGAAGAGGATGTGGATGAGGCTGAGCAGGGGACGGGAGGGAGGCCACCGCCAGGGCAATGAGGAAAGGGCGATAGGGGGAGACAAGAGGAGTGCCTCCACTATCACGTGGACGACGGTGAGGATTACTTCAAACTACTTTGGGGGATTCTCATGTGAGGTATTAACGTCGGAATACTTGATGCTGGCAGAAGGGTGGACGTACACAAACATGCATAACGCAAGATAGCGATTCATAAAACATATGGGGGGGAACGATCAGTAAACTAGTTTCTCCGAATCTTCGGCTTCCGCTTCGCTTCGGCTCCGTCTGGCCCGTGGACTGTCCAGGCGCGCGCTCTAGGAGGGCGGGGGGGTGAACGATTGCAAAATAGTTTCCCAGCCAGAGGCCCGTTTCTCTAATCATCATCCTGTCGGGGAAGCGTAGGACTCGGGTTCGGGGGACTCGGGTTGTCCTGACGGGGCCAGCAAGACTATTACGAGACCCAGTCTGAAATCTGAGGCGAGCTCCTGCTGCAAACATCTAACGAAAATTGAACCGTCAACTTCCAGCAACGGCTCGTCAAAAAGCGTTGGCAAATCCGAGCTCCCGCATACTCGAGTCGTTGGGGAAACCCAGAGGTACCGATACCGCAACTCCCCGGACCTCTCCCAGGGTACGTTCTGACCAGAATGTCCAGGCGAATCCAGCAGTGGCGACGAGGGCTTCCTGGGAGGCCTAACAAGGGGGGGAGAAAGAGGGAAGGGTAGCGGTGTGGGTACCTGTTCCTCTTCTGAATCTTACGTTTCCACGATCCTGGGCGCCGCCGCGTGAACACGACCCCTGGAAATCTCTTAACCGTCATCCTGTACAGTGGAAGCGCTGTCCCAAGGAGCCCTAAACGGGGAACGAGGGCCCTCTTTTTCCCGTAAGGTAAGCTTCGATGCCCCATAGAGGATCCCAGGGAAACCTAAGACAAGCTGAAAGATAATGAAAAACACCGAGACGCTCTCCCCAACGAGAAGGGCTCTTTCTTCAGCGGCCCGACGGTGGCCCAGAGGTGCCCTCCCCCTGCTCCTCCCCGCGGCTATGCGCGGCTTCACGACAGACCCAAGCCGCCGCGAGTGCGACCGCGAACCCACCCAGCTCGTCATCTTCTTGTTTTTTTTGTGTGTGTGGGCCTGTAGCAACTGAGATTCGGTCGGGCATGTCCCCCTGCAGGCGGATTTTGGATCAAAAGCAAGATTGTCAAACAAATGCCCCTAGATGGTCAACAATAATAGAAAAATCGCCCCCAGACTATGTTTCCACAATTTTTCGATATTCTTCCTGTAGAGGGGCATGCCCAACTTACAGCGAAGGAGCACGAAATCCTCCCCAACGAAAAGGGCCCCTGCTTCCACGGCCCAACCGTGCTGCGCCTCGAGCAGCCGAGGGCGGTCTCTGCCGAATGGGGAGGGGGGGGGGGGGGTCGGCGGGGAGGCGCACTCCGTCCGCTGGCGAGGGGGGCGTTTCCCCATCCCCGTCTTCCTCCTCCCCCTCCTTCCTCCTTCCTCCTTCCTCCTCACTCCTCCCTCCTCATCCTCTCCTCCTCCCACTCCCCGTCCTCCTCCTCCTATTCACCGTCCTCCTACACCCTCCTCCTCCTCTTCCTCCTCCTCCCTCCCTCCTCATCCTCCTCCTCCTCCTCCTTCCTCATCCTCTCCTCGCGGGCTCCGAGGCTTATTTTCCTGTCTCCCCGCGCTGCCTTTCCGACGCGTTGTTTGATGGCCCGACCGCCGGCCCTCATCCTCCACGTCCTGGGCCTGCTGGTGCAGCGGCTGCCGACCCGCGCCCCTCGGCGCATGCCGCGAAGCGGCGGCGGCGGCGGCAGCGGCGCGCGGCGCGCAAGGCGGCGGAGAAGGAGGAGAAGGAGAAGAAGATTGTCGACGTGGAGGGCGCGGCGGCGGATGCTGGCGCTGCTGGGGCGGGCCTGCGGCTCGTGCAGGCGGCGCAGCCTTCCGCCTGGGCGGACTCCGATGGCGACATCGACTTCGACGACACGTGGGCCGACGATGCTGTTCGTCGAGCCCCGCCCTGTGCTGCTGGTGCGGTGGCGGCGGAGCCAGCTCGTGCGGCTGGCGGAGCTGCTAGCGCAGCGGGGCGGGCTGGTCCTCCGGAGGCGGCGACGCTGATGGTGGAGGAGCCCTCGGTGGTGGAGGACGTCAGGGAGGTCGCGAGGAGGCTCCTCGCGCAGCGCTCCCTTCGGTCTTCCTGATGGTGCTCGTGGAGCTGCAGTGGCGATTCCGGGTTCTCGGAGCTCATGGAGTCGCTCGGGTGGTTCCTCGTGCACGCGTGCGTGGAGCATTTGGTCTCCCGCTCGGCGACGTGGCACGTGTTCTACGTCGACTTCCACTGCCTCCTCAACGCGGGCGGGGGGCCAGTTCCTGGTCAGGTCCAGGGCTGGCCCCCCGCTGATCCTTAGTGGTGGCAGTGCACGGCGATCTTAAAAATCCTCCTCCTCCTCCTCCTCCTCCTCCTCCTCCTCCTCCTCCTCATCCTCCTCCCCCTTTCCATCCTCCTCCTCCTCCTCCTCCTCCTCCTCCTCTCCTACCCCTTCCTCCTCTCCTCCCCCTCCTCCTCCTCCTTCCTCCTCCTCCTTTTCCTCTCCTTTTCCTCTCCTCCTCTCCTCCTATCCTCCTCCTCCTGCTCCGCTCCTCTCCCTCTCCTCTCCCTCCCTCCCTCCACTCCCTCCCGCCCTCCCTCCTCCTCATCGCTTCCTCCTCCTCCTCCTTCTCCTCCTGCTGCTCTGCTCCTGCTCCTGCTCCGCCCTGCCTCATGCTCCCTCCTCCTCCCCCTCTCCTCCATCCTCCTCCTCCTCCTCCTCCTCCTCCTCCTCCTTCCTCCTCCTCCCCCTCCCCTCCCTCACTCCTCCTCCTCCTCCTCCTCCTCTCCTCCTCCTCCTCCTCCTCCTGCTCCTCCTCCTTCTCCTCCTCCACCTCCTCTCTCCTCGTTCTCCTCCTTTTCCTCCTCCTCTTCCTTCTCCTCCTCAGGGGGGGGGGGCACTCCCTCCGCTGGCGAGGGGGGCTCTTCACGGCCCCGGCTGCCCCTCGACATGCGCTGGGGCCTCCACGACTTCCGCCGAAACTGGAATCCAGGAGGGCCTCTGAGATCCTGGCGCTGCCACTCCCTTCGCAACGGGCGCCTTCGCTCAATTTCGGGCCCCGTGGCACTCGCGGGTCGATCTGCCTCGAAAAGCGACGCAGCAAGATGGGGTCCAGTGTTCTGGGCGCTTCTTTTTCTGATGACCATGTGATGAGCATGCATTTGTTTGCGATGACCATGCTTATTTTTCGCAACGTCGGATCTCAGGGAAATGATCGTGTAAGCAACCTGGCCCGGTTTTCCAGACCTGCTTCGCACAGACCCGGGCCCGCCCCTTCTTTGGTCAACGCCGGAGGGGCGGGCGTGTTCAATACTCAGGGCGGCTAGCGCTCCAGCAACCTGATGAAGAAGCGCAGGCCCAGCTCTTCGGGAGGAGGTGCTGTTCAATCAGATGCTCTTTTTGCTTTAATCTGCCCCGCTCTCGAACCTCCTGACCCTCCTGACACTCCTTGCGATTAACTCACCTCCCGACCCTCTTCCTTTTGCCTTAGTTGGCCCAGCTCTCGACCCCCAGACGGCGGCGGGCATGCTGCACGCAGAGCGCACGCGCGCGCAGCGAGAAACGAGGAGGGGAAGGGAGGCTAACTTCCCTTCACCTCTGTGAGTTCCAGTCTGCGCCATGTGTTTGTGCCCCGAGATCTTTCAGAACGTCGACCCCAAGAAGTCTCGACCCATTCCCCGCGACCAGCTCTTCATCCAGGGTCGTTTTGCTGACGGCCCCGAGGCCTGGTGAGGGCCCCGAGAGGCCGAAGGTGGAGAAGAACACATCCCGTCGTGTCTCTTTCCCGAGGAGGAGGAGGAGGATGAGGAGGATGAGGAGGATGAGGAGGATGAGGGGAGGAGGAGGAGGAGGAGGAGGAGGGAGGGAGGAGGAGGAGGAGGAGAGGAGGAGGAAAGAGGAGAAGGGGGAGGAGGAGGAGGAGCAGGAGGAGGAGGAGGAGGAGGAGGCGGAGGAGGAGGAGGAGCTGCAGCCGTGCCCCGGTGCTGGAGCCCCGAAGATGTAGACCCCGTCGGCACGGAGGCGCGGGGGCCAGCAGTACCGCGCGCCCGCCCAGGGCCAGTGCGGCGCCGCGGCCCGCAGCGCGCTCGTAGGGGGTCCACATAGTGAACCTGCCCTACTAAGGAGAGGAGGACGAGGAGGAGGAGGAGGAGGAGGAGGGAGGAGAAGGAGGAGGAGGAGGAGGAGGCGGGGAGGAGGAGGGGGGGAAACAAAAAAAGAGGAGAAGGGGGAGGAGGAGGAGGAGAAGGAGGAGGAGGAGGAGGAGGAGAGGAGTGGAGGAGGAGGAAGGAGGAGGAGGAGGAATGGAGGAGGCAGGAGGAGGAGGATAGGAGGAGCTGCAGCTCGTGCCCCGGTGCTGGAGCCCCGAAGATGTAGACCCCGTCGGCCCGGAGGCGCGGGGCCAGCAGCACCGCGCGCCGCCAGGGCCCGTGGGCGCCGCGGCCCGCCAGGGCGCGCTCGTAGGGGGCCACATGTGAACCCTGCCCCTACTAAGGAGGAGGAGGAAGAGGAGGAGGAGGAGGAGGAGGAGGAGGAGGAGGAGAGGAGGAGGAGGAGGGGAGAGGAGGAGGAGGAGGAGGAGGAGAGGAGGTTTTCGGGAGGGGGGAGGAGGAGGGGGGGCAGGAGGAGGAGGAGGCTAGGAGGCTAGGAGGCTAGGAGGCTAGGAGGCGGGGAGTGAGAGGAGGAGGAGAGCGAGGAGGGGAGAGGGAGGAGGGAACCCCCCAAGATTTCTGAGGGGGAGGGTGGGGTTCGCTTCGTTCGGGAGCTCCCGAGCGAAGTGTACCCCACCCTCCCCCTCAGAAATCGTGGGGGGCAGGGGCAGGGTTCACATGTGGCCCCCTAGCTCGGTCGCCGCCAGCGCCCCCTCCAGGTCCTCCCGCGGCAGGCACCGCCGCGCCAGCGCGAGCCAGGCCGTGCAGCTGTGGGCGGGGCCGCGCAGCGCCTGGCAGGAGGCGGAGAGGCGGTCCTGCGCCACGGGGGCACATCTCAAGCACAGGAGGGGCTCCTCTTCCTCCTCCTCCTCCTCCTCCTCCTCCTACTCCTCCTCCTCCTCCTGCTCCTCCTTCTCCTCCTCCTCTTCCTCCTCCTCCTCCTCGTGCAACAGATTTGGGGCAACTGCAGTGCAAATGTGTTGCGCCGGAGAATTGTATTGCATTGTCTTGCAAGTGATGTGTTGCACGCGGAAGTCCAGCAATACGTTTGCGCCCCAGAATGTACTGACCGCCCCAAATGTATTGCAACCCCACACATGTATCGCCTATTGCACCAGGAGAGCATACAGTAGGAGCTCGACCACAAGAAACTTCCCACAAGAAACCCAGCCCTGAGACCCCAAGACGTCCATGGACTCTTGGTGCTGGAGCGTCGCGCCTTCCACAGCAAAACCATCCAAACCCAAGAAACCCAGGGCACCCTGGAGGCAAGCACGATGCTTCTTGGCATGGGTTTCCACTGTATCGTTAAGTCGAGCGTGTCCCCCTACAGGGGGATTGTGAGCGAAAAATGAAAGATACAATCACGATACCCCCCAAGTGGGCAAACATAGCACAACTATCGTCCCCAGACTATCTTTAGAACATGTTTTGAATATTCCCCCTGTAGAGGGACAGGCCCCACTTGACTGTATCGCCACAAGGGGCTCCAAGTCCTGAGGGAACCGGGTCCTGGCTTGGGGAAGGCTCCGATGAGGTCATCGTTAGCGGAATGAATCGGACAATACAAACAAATCATGACATGTGAAAACATTTCCATAAGTGTTCAGCGGGGTCCAGGACCCGTTTCCTTCAGCACCCGACGCTAGAGCCTAGGCACAAGCGCCCGCCGACGTGGCTCCCCTGTGCCTTCGAGGGAGGGTGGCGGTGTACCACCTCCGCCGGCTCTTGGCGGCGAGCTCTGCACCGCCACCCTCCCCTATGAGGCCCAGGAGCAGTCCACTGCGGGATGCCCGTGTGCACTTTTTTGGGTGGCAGGAGGAGGAGGAGGAGGAGGAGGAGGAGGAGGAGGAGGAGGAGGAGGAGGAGGAGGAGGAGGAGGAGGGAGGTCCAGGCCGTAGGCGTCCAACAGCGACAGCACCCGGGGGAGCGTCTCCGGCAGCACCAGCCGCAGGAGGGCGGAGGCCTGCTCGACCTCCTCGGCATCGGGGCCCCTGGGCCGCGCGGCGGCGACCCTGGCGGCCGCCGCCGCGGAAGCGGCCGAGGCAGAGGGGGCAGTGGGCTCGCTGCCTATGTCCAGGGTCTTGTGCAGCGACCTCAGAAGGGGATATCGAAGAGGAAGACGGCGAAGGAGAAGTCGGAGGGTAAGCAGCATCCCGCGGTCCGCGCGCACGACTTGGACCGGTACTGGGCCCCCGTCTCCCTGGCGCGCCGTGGAGCGCGCCAGGGGCGGCGCCAGAGGCGCCGCCAGGGGGCCTGGCTCCGATCACAAGAAATCCGCGCAGGCGTCCAGCAGCTTGTGCTGGTGCCGTCCTCTCTTCTTCGACTCTGGCAGGGGCGGAGGGGGATCGAGGGCATCAGCCCCCGAAGGGCGAGGCTGCCCGCGGCACCGGGCATCGGGGAGGAGGGTCGCTTCAGGGAGGAGGGGGGGAATGCCCTCCTCTGCGAGGCGTCGTCGGAGGAAGAGGTAGAGGAACAACAAGCAAAATGGACCTAAACTTTCAGAGGTCCGCGCGGAGTTTTTGGATCGGCGCTGGGGTCCCCCTGGCGTCGCCGCTGGCGCCGCCCCTGGCGGGCTCCGCGCGCCAGGGAGGGGGCTCCAGCGCCGACGCAAGAACCCCCCGCGGAACTCTATCAATTTATGCTTGCGCCGCCTTTTTATTGACGAGGGCCGACCTCAGGGCGAACCAGTCTGCCACCTCGGTGGCCTCGTCCAGCGCCCCCTGGAGCCCGTTTTTTCACAATTCACGATGACGCCCGTGACCAACCCATCTGCCCTCCCCTGGTCACGTCGCGATTCGCGCCAGCGCCGTGCGGGAACTGGCCATCCCTGAACATACCCAGACGGTGCCAGCGTGAACCGTGACGCGATCAGCCCCCTCCCTTGCCCCCTCCCCCTAGTCACGCCCGTGATCGGGGGGAGCAGAAATCGGCGGTGGACAACCCTCCCTGTAGTAAACCTCCCCTTAGTGAAAACGGCCTGGGACCGAAACCGACGGACCTGGACCCGCAAAAATGACGGCCGCGGCGCCCTCTCGCGAACCAAAAACGGCCAATTCCGTCATCGACGTGTCAGGGTAGGAGGTCTGTCCACCCCCGAAGAAATAGAATGACAGCAAGCTGTCGGAGGTTCGCGCGGAACTCTTGGATCCGCGCTGGGCGCCCTCCCTCCCTGGCGCGCGGAGCGCGCCAGGGGCGGCGCCGGAGGCGCGCCGCCGGGCAGGGCCCCGGCGCCGGCCCAAGAGTTCCATATGCGGATCTCCGTGCTGTGCTATTGTGCCCCGGTGGCCGCCAAGAGGGGCCAGCGGCGCCATCGATGGGCGCCGTGGGCAGCCTCGGGCTCCACGTCGAGCCGTGCCGCCGACGCCTCGGCGATGCGGCGCGGCCCCTCGGCACAGCCGGCTCCGAACCCGGGTGTCGGCCAGGCTCGGCGCTTGGCCCTTCCGCTGCCGCCCCCAGGCGGTGCCCACACTGCTCATGCCGCCAATTACCCTTCCCTCGTGTTCCCCCTTTTATGGGGCCTCCTGGGAGGCCCTCGTCGCCACCGCGGGATTCGCCTCGGGATCCTGGCCAGAACGCACCCCCAACGTGTGGCCGCCGCGATCGCCGCGGCGACCTCCACAGCCGACCCGGAGATTTGGTTCGGGGCCGGATATCACGCAACGACACTACCATGAGGTCGGTCCTCTCCCCCTACAGGGGGATCTGGGAGGAAAAACTTCCAATACCCCCGAAATGCTCATAAAATAGTCCAACAATGCTCCAAAAACCGTCCTCCGACTGTTTTTGGGGACTGTTTCTGAAAACTCCTCCCGGCCCCAGGTGTCGGCCAGGCGCAAGGAGTGGCCCCCGGGCGGAGCGGCCTCGGAAGGGGCGCGGCTCGCGGGGGCCGCGGAAGGGGCCAGGATCCCGAGCGCGCAGGCCGCTGCCAGTGTTGGGTCGGGCGCTGGGACTGGTCGAGATCGAATCAAAACGTGCCAACAAATGCTCACAACATCGTCCCCAAGAATCCTCCTCCTCCTCCTCCTCCCCCTCCTCCCCCTCCTCCTCCTCCTCCTCCTCCTCCTCCTCCTCCTCCTCCTCCTCCTCATCCTCCTGACATCGCCCCCGAATTATTTTCGACGAGATTTGAAGATTCCTCCTGTAAGGAGGTACGCGCCCGACTGCATGCTGATTGCCGCATCGCGGTCAGCCAAATGGGCGACGACCAAAACACGGGTCTTGCGCGAGATGGCATGACAACCTTTGGCCTCGCGCAGAGGGGGGAACTTAGGGGGAGGGGGGAAGGCTTCTCAGAAGGAGGCTGCTTCTTAGAAGGCGCCAGCCTTGCATCTACAGACAGGGCCCGCGCCTTCTAAGAAGCAGGGGTGCTTCTAAGAAGCCCTCCCCCCCTCCCCCTACCCCCCCTTCTGCGCGTGGCTGCAACCTTACGACGCAGCTTACGCGGGCCGCCAGTGCGGCATGCTGCGCTGGAGACGAGGGCGCTTACGCGCGACCGTACGCGGGCAGCTCACGCGCGAATGTCGGCGACGACGACTTCGTTGCTTGGCTTCGCCCAAATGCGGACCCCAGTGTGCCCGCACCAAAAGGTCACCCAGTGAAAAGTCACTCCCACGTGGAGCCGACCCAAGACCCCCGAGCTCATGGTTCTGGTCGCAACGTCGACCCCCGGAAATCTCTACCCATTCCCCGGGACCGGCTTCTCATCCCGAGTCGTTTTTTGACTGCCCCGATGAGGCCGGGCAAGGGCCCCACAGGCCGGGAATAGCGAAAAACCTATTGTCGTGCTGTCCTCATGGCCCGAAGGGGTCTGGGTCCTATATGGCCGACTCCAGGAACCCTGAACCCAAAAATGTTGTCATCCCTCGGGGGCGCATCTTCAAATTCCGCTGGCTGCCGCCGGTGCCGCCGGCCTCGTTTTACTTCCGCCGCCTTCCGCCGACCTTCCGTCGGCTTCTGCCGAGGAGAAGATGCCAACCCCCTCGATCCTCGAGGGCGAGGCCCTCTCTTGGACACCCCGCGTGCAGTCAGCAGAACGGGGGCTTAGACTTTTCCGTCTGCCCCAGTGTACTCTGCCGCCGTCTTCGGCGCTCAGGGCGGTTAACCGATTGGTCGTCGCCGCCGCCGCCGTCGTCGTCGTCGTCGCCGCCGCCGCCGCCGTGTCGCCGCTGCCGCCGCCGCCGCCGTCGCCGTCGTCGTTGTCGTCGCCGCCGCCGTCGCCGCCGTCGTCGTCGTCGTCGCCGCCGTCGCCGCCGCCGTCGTCGTCGCCGCCGCCGCCGCCGCGCGCTGCCCGGCCTGCCGCGGCCACGGCCCGCGCGCCGGCGGCGCGAAGGCGGGGCTGCCCGCGGCCTGCCGCTCGGGGGGCGGCCCCGGGGCCGCGGGCGCCGCCTCCGCGGCCGCCGCGCCCGCGCTCGCCGCGCCGGCGTCGGCCGCCTGCGCCTCGAGGCGTACACGTCGTGCACTTCTCGTCGTGCTCGTTTCTAGTCGTGCTCATTTCTCCTCCTCCCCCCCCCTCCTCCCCTCTCCTCCTCCCATCCCTCACCTCACATCCCTCCTCTCACCCTCCCCTCTTCTCCCGCCCTCCTCCTCTCATCATCCCTCCTCCCGCTCCTCACTCGTCCTCTCCTTCCTCCCACTCTCTCCCCCCCCTCCTCCTCCTTCCGCCCTCCTCCTCCTCCTCCTCCTCCTCCTCCTCCTCCTCCACCTCCTCCACCTCCCCGTCGGCGTTCATTTCTAGTCGTGCTCATTTCTAACTGCTCGTTTCTGATTGTTCCTGGCCCCCCAGTGGCCAGGAAGAGGCCCAGGATAGAACCATCAGGAAGGGAAGGCTCCTGGCCCCCCAAAGTATCAAAGAGAACTTCCGAATACTTATGTCATAGACGTGAACAGTGTGTATACGTCCCGAGGGAAGTCTCCATTGGGGATGTCAAAAGTCGCTTGGCCGCTTGAACTCGCCCAGCAATTTCGACTCGCCCGGCCGTTTAAACCCGCCGGGCCGTTTCATCCCGCCTGGTTGTTTTAACCCGCTTGGTCGTTTGAACGCCCCCGAGGTCCTGGCGTCTCAAGTTTTCTCCGAGCTGCACGTCTTCGCGCCGCTTTTCTCGGGCCTCTGGGCCCTCGTAGGTCGACTGGGCTCAAAAAGTGGCGCAGAGAGAGGGGGTCCAGGGCTCCACGCGTGATTCATTACGATGCTTTGTTCGCTACGTCGGATCTCTGGTTTTTTTTGGTTGAACAAACGTTGGCTTGCTTGAGCCGTCGCATCTTCCCCCTTTCCCCCTCGTCCTTTTTTTCTCCAAGCTGACGCGTCTAGGCTGGAGCGTTCTGCTGGTGCAAAAAAACCCTCTCCTCCTGCTCCTCCTCCTCCTCCTCCTCCTCCTCGTTCTTCCTCCTCCTCCTCCTCCTCCTCCTCCTCGTTGTCTTCTTCCTTCCTTCTCCTCCTCCTCCTCCTCCTCCTCCTCCTCCTCCTCCTCCTCCTCTTGCGCAGGCGCGCTCCCGCGCGCGCGCTGGCGCCCGCCAGGGGGGACCTTCCGAGGGGACACATCGGCCAGGTCAGCACCCCAAACCCCTTCGTAAGACGAAGCCAAGACGAAGACAAATTCGGGTGAGGATGAATCGCGAATCTCTGAGATCTAACGGCTCTGGAGGACATATCGGACGCCGCGGCCTTCTCAGAGCGTTCAGGAATACTCCCAGGGCGTCCCGGAACGCTCTGGAACGAATTTATCCTCGTCCTGGCCCCGCTTGACTCCCCCCACCTGCTGGGAGATCCGCTGGCGGGAATTTGGAAAGATGCAAAGTTCCTACAGCGTGTGTCGCAAGGGTTTGCGCAGCTCCTGTGCAGCGCTCCCTGGCCTCGCGGGGAGCTCCCAAGCAGCTCCAGGGCAACGCTTCCGAAGCTGACTGGCAGCGCCCCGTCGGGAAGATCTCAGCTATGTCCAGCCTCAGGGCACCGGGGCCGTCAAAAAACGGCTCGGGACGAAATGCCTGTCTCGGAGAAGGGGGCGAGACCTCTGGCGGTCGACGTTATGAAACAATTCGCCTGGCGAAGGACCCGACCAGATGCAATTGTGCATACCGCAGTTGTGGGTACAGTCTTCGGTGGAGCTCCCTAGGGCTGTACTGGATGGGGGAGACGCATGCGAACTTTGCCACTGGGACCTTCGGTGGAGCTCCCCATGGGCCACGGAACGCTGTACTGGGTGGGGGAGACGCCTGCGAACTTTGCCACTGGGGCGTTCGGTGGAGCTCCCTGTTTGCCACGAAACGCTGTACTGGGTGGGGGGGGCGCATGCGAACTGTGCCACTGGGGCCGTCGGTGGAGCTACCTACGGGCCACGAAACGCTGTACTGGGTGGTGGAAACGCCTGCGAACTTTGCCACTGGGTCCTTCGGTGGAGCTCCGTATTGGGGCCACGAAACGCTGTACTGGGGGGGAGACGCATGCGGACGGTGCCACTCGGGCCTTCGGTGGAGATCCCTATGGTTACAAGAAGCACTGTCCTGGGCGGAGGAGACGCATGCGAACTTTGCCACTGGGACCTTCGGTGGAGCTCCCCATGGGCCCCAGAACGCTGTACTGGGTGGGGGAGACGCCTGCGAGTGAAGCCACTGGGGCCATCGGTGGAGTTCCTTCATGGGGCCCCGAAGCGCTGTCCTGGGTGGGGGAGACGCATGCGAGTGCAGCCACTGGGGCCTTCGGTGGAGCTCCCTATGGGGCCACTAAACGTTGTCCTGGGCGAGGGAGAGGCATGCGAGTGCAGCCGCTGGGGCCGAATTCGGTGAAGCTCCCTATGGGGCCACGAAGCGCTGTACTGGGTGAGGGAGACGCATGCGAGTTCCACCATGAGTGCCTTCGGCGGAGCTCTCTATGGGGCCACGAAACGTGTGACGGTTGTGCTGAAATAGGCGCGGTGGCGCCATGCGAACCCTGCCCCTGAGGCCTTCGGCGGAGCTCCCTATGGGGCCACGAAACCACGAAACGTGTGAGGGGCGTGCCGAAATGGGCGCGGTGGCGCCCTACTTTAGAGGGAAACAATTACTGAACACCCCCCCTCCCCCCAAACTCAATGTTGGCACGCGCGGGAGAGCCTGTGTCGAAGTGCATCCCATCAGACCCACCGCCAACTTTGAACATTGGGGGGGGAGGCGTTGACAGATGAATGTGGCATGAGTGTTCGTTAAATTGTTCCGAGGCCTGTACGAACCCTGCCACTGGGGCTTTCGGCGGAGTGTGATGGGTGTGCCGACATGGGTGCGGTGGCGCCAAGCGAACCCTGCCACTGGGGCCCTTCGGTAGAGCTCCCTATGGGGCCACGAAGCGTGTGAGGGGCGTGCCGAATTTGGCGCGGAACTCCCATTGGGGCCACGAAACGCGTGGGGGGGCGCCGACGTGGGTGCGGTGGGGCCATGCGGACCCTGCCACTGAGGCCTTCGAAGCTCCCTATGGGGTCCCGAAACGTGTGATGGGGTGCGTCGAAGCAGAGACATGCGAAGAGCAGAGGCGAGGAGAGATGTAGGGAGGAGGGGGAGGAGAGGAGAGGAGGAGGAACGCGGGGCGCTGTCTCTTCAAAAGGGGACCCAACACCACAGGATGGTTAGGAATCATGATGTCTGGGGTCTGGGGAGGAGGACGTACCTGGAGGCCCGATTCTAAAGTCGGGCGTTGCAGGTGATACTTCAGCCACTTAGGAAGCCCGAGTCGCCGAGATCGGGAGAATCTTCTCTCGGTGGGAGCACAACGCCGATATTGGTGCGGGTGTCAACCTCCAAGCCTTTGAATCTATGCCAAGCTGGCAATCCCTGAGATCCTGG
>CAUYUJ010019184.1:140000-185434 GCA_963575745.1 Prorocentrum cordatum | reverse complement strand
CCGTGATGAGACTCCATTGTTACACACTCTCAGACGGTGGGTACATTCACCATGTGGCGATCAAGCTGAATTAGCGGATTTCTCTGACGGCGCTCCGCGTTGCTGGACTGTACCCGCAGGCCAGAGCGTGTGATAGATGAGCCTGGTATGTGGCTGCTCTTCTGAGGTTCAGAAGCCTCAATTCGAAGCTTCCCCCCCATCCCATTGCAGAGGTAGGTGGTGTCATGCCTTCCACACTGTGTGCCCTATGATGGCACCTCTTGTTACACACTCTCAGAGGGCGAAGGCACCCGGTGGTGACGTGCTCTGATTAGCGGATTTCTCTGAGGGCTGAGATCTCCATCCTCTGGCCTACAGGTTCCAAGACTTCGTCAGGAGGTTGCAAGTTGTCATGTGCCTTCATGTGCGGCAAAGCGCGCAACCCATGCTCCAGTAGTGCTCTGCTGACCATCGATTCCTTGGGTCGTCTAGCCTGCAGCACGCATTGAGTTCTTCTTGCGTGGGACCGCAGGCGCCCGTGATGAGACTCCATTGTTACACACTCTCAGACGGTGGGTACATTCACCATGTGGCGATCAAGCTGAATTAGCGGATTTCTCTGACGGCGCTCCGCGTTGCTGGACTGTACCCGCAGGCCAGAGCGTGTGATAGATGAGTCTGGTATGTGGCTGCTCTTCTGAGGTTCAAAAGCCTCAATTCGAAGCTTCCCCCCCATCCCATTGCAGAGGTAGGTGGTGTCATGCCTTCCACACTGTGTGCCCTATGATGGCACCTCTTGTTACACACTCTCAGAGGGCGAAGGCACCCGGTGGTGACGTGCTCTGATTAGCGGATTTCTCTGAGGGCTGAGATCTCCATCCTCTGGCCTACAGGTTCCAAGACTTCGACAGGAGGTTGCAAGTTGTCATGTGCCTTCAAGTGCAGCAAAGCGCGCAACCCATGCTCCAGTAGTGCTCTGCTGACCATCGATTCCTTGGGCCGTCTACCCTGCAGCACGCATTGAGCTCTTCTTGCGTGGGACCGCAGGCGCCCGTGATGAGACTCCACTGTTACACACTCTCAGACGGTGGGTACATTCACCAGGTGGCGATCAAGCTGAATTAGCGGATTTCTCTGACGGCGCTCCGCGTTGCTGGATTCTACCCGCAGGCCAGAGCGTGTGAGAGATGAGTCTGGTATGTGGCTGCTCTGCTGAGGTTCAAAAGCCTCAATTCGAAGCTTCCCCCCATCCCATTGCAGAGGTAGGTGGTGTCATGCCTTCCACACTGTGTGTGCCCTATGATGGCACCTCTTGTTACACACTCTCAGAGGACGAAGGCACCCGGTGGTGACGTGCTCTGATTAGCGGATTTCTCTGAGGGCTGAGATCTCCATCCTCTGGCCCACAGGTTCCAAGATTTCGACAGGAGGTTGCAAGTTTTCATGATTTGAATAGAGCAGTGTGGTCGCCCCGGCCTCCTTCATCTCCTCCCCCTCCTCCACTCCTCCTCTCCTGCTTCCTGTGTTCCCCTCTCCTCTTCTCTCGTGCCGTCGGGCTGCGATCTGCGAAACTGTCGCCACTTTCGTGGGCTCTTGGGAGGCCTTGCGGAGATGAGTTCCACGCGGACCACCTCGAGACCTCGCGGTGCCCTGGGGGCTGCGATCTGCGCAACTGTCGCCACTTTCGTGGGCTCCTGGGAGGCCCAGCGGAGGTGGGTCCCACGCGGATCACCTCGGGACCTCGCCGTTCCTTGGGGGGCTTGCGATCTGCGCAATTGTCGCCACTTTCGTCGTAGGCTCCTGGGAGGCCCAGCGGAGGTGGGTTCCACGCGGACCACCTCGGGACCTCGCGGTGCCCTGGGGGCTGCGATCTGCGCAATTGTCGCCTCTTTCGTGGGCTCCTGGGAGGCCCAGCGGAGGTGGGTTCCACGCGGACCACCTCGGGACCTCGCCGTGCCCTGGGGGCTGCGATCTGCGCAATTGTCGCCACTTTCGTGGGCTCCTGGGAGGCCCAGCGGAGGTGGGTCCCACGCGGATCACCTCGGGACCTCGCGGTGCCCTGGGGGCTGCGATCTGCGCAACTGTCGCCACTTTCATCGTAGGCTCCTGGGAGGCCCAGCGAAGGTGGGTTCCACGCGGACCACCTCGGGACCTCGCCGTTGACTGGGAGCTGCGTAAGACTCGCGTTCGCGGGAACTTGGGTGTGCCGGCGCTCAGTGACGGGCCCTTCCTGAGTTTTTTTCTGAGGGTCCAAGTGTCGTGGGATGTTGACAGGGGGAGTTCGCGTCCAATTCCAGATTGGGTCTCATCATTTTCCTGGCGGCCCCGTCAGGCCAACCCGAGTCCCCCATGAGCCGATGCTTACGTCTCCCTGAGAGCCAGGACCCCCGACGTAATGATTTTTTCATTACGTCGACCCCCAGAGGTCTGGACCCTTTCCCCATGACCGGCTTTGCATCCTGAGTCGTCTTTTGACGCTCCCGAGGCTTGGTGAGGGCCCCCGGAGGCCGAAAATTAGGAAAACCATCCCGTCATGATTTTTTCATTACTCGAGGGGGTCTGGGGAGCCAGGACCTTGCAGGTCCCACCCGAGCATCAAAGGCAAGCGGGCTCGTCGGCACCGACACCGGCGCGCAATCTGCCCGCGTGAGCTCGCGCGTGCGCGCGCCCGCCTCCGAGGCGGCGTGCCGCGCCAGCGGCCCGCGTCCGCCGCGGCGTGAGGTCGCCAGAGCCCCTCGCGCAGGGCCTGCTTCTTTCGGGTATAGCCAGGACCCCGGGTACGTAAGGGGACCCGGTTAGTGGTAGGGTCCGGGGGCCCCGAAATTGGCCAGAATCACTAAACCAGGTTTGCCGTAACAGGCGTTTTTCGGGTGGCGGCAGTTCCGGTTGGTGGAAATGGGGCGGGGGGGCGCCCCCCGGTACACATCACGAAACCAGGGTTCCACGAGACCCAGTTCCGCCAACGCCCGCTTCTTGTCGCCGCCCCCCGTGGATAAAGAGAGAGCGAGAGACCCAGACCCCCGACGTCATGATTTTTTCATGACGTCGACCCCCCGAGGTCTCGACCCATTCCCCGGGACCGGTTTTTCGTCCTGAGTCGTTTTTTGACGGTCCCGAGGGCCGGTAAGGGCCCCCAAAGGCCAAAAATTGTGAAAAACTTCCCGTCGTGATTTTTTCATTACTCGAGGGGGTCTGGAGAGCGAGGAGGGCGAAGAGTGGGCTGCCTCGGGCTCGGCCGGTGCCCCCTTTCCGGTGCCGGCCGCGGGCAAGCCCCATGCCGGCGACCGCGGCGGCGGCTCACGGCGCCGGCCCGGAGGGCGGCCTCTGAGCCCCGCAGCCGCCAGGGGGGGGCGCTCGGCGGCGGCTGCGGCGGATCGTTGGCCGGAGAGGGGGCAAGCTCAGGGGCAGGGCTCGAGCTAAGCGGTGTTTTGGCAATTTCGTGGACCGTCTTCGTTCTGGCTTCGTTTTGCAGCAGATGTGGAACGAGGACAGAACTAGGGATGACGAAAAGAAAACGAAAACGGAAAACACGGTTTAGCTCGAGCCTTGCTCAGGGGCAACGATAATGGGGGGGGATAGGCAAAGAGTCGAGGCGGACGGGTAGGTCGGCCCTGCCAAATCGAGGGTGCCCTCGTGCCCTGCGTTTCGCGACCCATGCCTTCTGCATCCCTGTGGCAGTGTGGCCCTCGGGAGGGACCTGTGTTAGGTCGGGCGTGTCCCTCTACAGGGGGACTGCTCAACAATGGTCCCAAAATAGTACGGGGACTATGGATATTCCTTCACTCGAAGGATTGCAAGATTGCAAAAAAAACTAAGGATTGCAAACAAAAACCTTGAACGAAGGATTCCCAAAAAACCCTTTGAACGAAGGGGTTGTTTTGCAATCCTTCAAAGGGTTTTTGTTGCAATCCTTCGTAGATTTGTCCTCGAAGATCGGCCTGTGGAGGGACAGGCCCGACCTAAGCCTTGTGTCCTCTCGCGTGTCCTCTCCGAGCAACATCGGCTGCACATGGGGGGCCGCATCGACACCCAGAGAGGCAGGCCAGCGGACAGCGTGGGCACGTGCAGGCCTGTCTCAGGTTGGGCATGTTCCTCTACAGGAGGAATCTTCAAAAATGGTGCCAAAAAATAGCCTGGGGACGATGTTTTGACTATTTCCGGTGATTGTTTTAGCATTGTTCTTGTATGTTTGATGTTTCGTCCAAGATTTGCCTGTGGGGGGACATGCCCGACCTAAGACTTGTCGTGATGGAAGAGTGAGTGAAGTGAGGCGTGTATCGATTGTTCGCTTAGGCCGTTGTGCACGGAGAGGGGCATGCGTCACGCATCTCGTACATGGTGCGATTGAAGGGCGCGTTCTGCCAGGGGTGTACTCCAGAAATGCTCACACAAATAATCACAAAACATCGTCCCCGGACTATGTTTGGACTGTTTTTGAGCCTTCCTCCTGTAGAGGGACAGGCCCGACTTTACACCCAGCCCCGCAGTCAGCTGCAGTTTCTCCTGAATCTCTCGGCTCGGGCGAAAGGGGGGGATTGGGAAAGGGGGGTTACGAAATTTGCTGCATGCAGCTGGTTTCGGCCTCACCGAGGGGCCCATTCCTCGATACATAGCCGCCTCCGGCGCCGGGAGGCGCCGGGAAAATCAGCTACGTGAGCTGATTCTCAAAACCCCCTTTGCTATCCCCCCCTTTCGCCCGACCCGAGAATCTCTCGGCTCGCGAGGGGGCGCCAGGGTGAGCTGGAGATCGTGGCCCGGCGGCGTACGGGCGGGGAGCGGGCCCACCGCCTCCCCCCTCTTGCGGGAAAAACGTGCGCCGGCAGCAGCAGCAGCAGCAGCGTTGTTTTAAGTCGGGCCTGTCCCTCTCCAGGAGGAAGATTCAAACATAGTCACACACAAAAAAAGTACGGGGACTACTTTTGTATATGTTTTGATGATTCGTGCGCATGTTTGGATTATTTCCCAACCATCCTGTGGTGTTGGGTCCTCGTTTTGAAAAGACGGTGCCCCGCGTCTCCTCTCCTCTCCTCTCCTCTCCTCTCCTCTCCTTTCCTTCCTTCCTCCTCCTCCGCCTCCTCCCCCCTCCCTCCTCCCTCCTCCAACTATCACGGCACACCCCTCACGCGCTCCGTGGCCCCATAGGGAGCTCCACCGAAGGCCCCAGTGGCTGCGTTCGCATGGCGGCGCCGCACTCATTTCGGCACACCCCTCACGCGCTTCGTGGCCCCATAGGGAGCTCCACCGACGGCCCCAGTGGCTGCGTTCGCATGGGCCCGGGGGGGGGGGGGGGGGGGGTGCCGGGCCCCCCCGGCCCCCCAAAAAACTCCAATTTGGCACACTCCTTCCCACTTTCGTGGCCCCATATGGAGCTTCCACCGAAGGGCCCCGTGTCTGCTTCGCAATGCGGCGCCGCTCCCAATTTGGCACAAACCCCTCACACGCTTCGTGGCCCGATAGGAGCTCACCGAGGCCCCAGTGGCAGCGTTCGCATGGCGGCGCCGCACACCAATTGCACACAAAAACCCCTCACACGCGTCGTGGCCCAGATGGAGCTCACCGGAAGGCCCCAGTGCCTGCTTTGGCATGGCTGCGCCGCACCCATTTGGCACATCCCCTCACACGGTTCGTTGCCCCGTAGGGAGCTCCACGTAGCCCCCCGTCTCGTTCGCATGGCGGCGCGCAACCCAATTTGCACACCCCTACACGATCGCTTCGTGCCCCAGAGGGAGTTCCAGCCTTTTCCTGATTCTAGGATTGGCTGCGTTGGCATGGCGGCGCCGCACCCAATGTGGCCCCCCCCCTCCACACGCTTCGTGGCCCCATAGGGAGCTCCACCGACGGCCCCAGTGGCTGCGTTGGCATGGCGGCGCCGCACCCAATTTGGCACACCTCACACACTTCGTGGCCCCATAGGGAGCTCCACCGAAGGCCCAGTGGCTGCGTTGGCATGGCGGCGGCCGCACCCATTTGCCACACCCCTCACGATCGCTTCGTGTCCCCAGAGGGAGCTCCACCCGAGGGCCCCACTGCTTGCGTTGGCATGGGCGGGCCGCACCCCATTTGGCACAGCCCCTCACCGCTTTCGTGGCCATAGGGAAGCTCCTCCACCGAAGGCCCCAGTGGCTTGCGGTCGCATGGGCGCCCCGCCCCACGTTGCACACTCGTCAACACCTTCGTGGTCCCCATAATGAGTCTCCATACCGAAGGCCCCAGGGCTGCGTTGGCATGGGGCGCCGCACCATATCGGCACACCCCTCACACGCTTCGTGGCCCCATAGGGAGCTCCACCGTAGGCCCCAGCGGCTGCGTTCGCATGGCGGCGCCGCACCCAATTTGGCACACCCCTCACACGTTTCGTGGCCCCAGAAGGGAGCTCCACCGAAGGCCCCAGTGGCTGCGTTGGCATGGCGGTGCCGCACCCAATTTGGCACACGCTTCACACGCTTCGTGGCCCCATAGGGAGCTCCACCGAAGGCCCCAGTGGCTGCGTTCGCATGGCGGCGCCGCTCCCAATTTGGCACACCCCTCACACGTTTCGTGGCCCCATATGGAGCTCCCCCGAAGGCCCCAGTGGCTGCGTTGGCATGGCGGCGCCGCACCCATTTCGGCACACCCCTCACACGTTTCGTGGCCCCATAGGGAGCTCCACCGAAGGCCCCTGTGGCTGCGTTGGCATGGCGGCGCCGCTCCCATTTCGGCACACCCCTCACACGTTTCGTGGCCCCATAGGGAGCTCCACCGAAGGCCCCAGTGGCTGCGTGCGCATGGCGGCGCCGCACCCAATTTGGCACACCCCTCACACGTTTCGTGGCCCCATAGGGAGCTCCACCGAAGGCCCCAGTGGCTGCGTTGGCATGGCGGCGCCGCACTCATTTCGGCAGCACAGTACCCCCTTCACAAACTCTTCGTGCCCCATGGGAGCCTCCACCGAAGACGACCCCAGTGGGCTGCGTTCGCATGGCGGCGCCGCTCCCATTTGGGCACACCCTCACGAGGTCGTGGCCCCATGGGTAGCTCCACCGAAGGCCCCCATGCTTGCGTTGTCATGGCGGCGCCCAACCCAATTTGGCACACTCCTCACACCTTCGTGGCCTCATAGGGAGCTCCACCGAAGGCCCCAGTGCCTGCGTGCGCATGGCGGCGCCGCACCCAATTTGGCACACACACCCCTCACACGCTTCGTGGCCCCATAGGGAGCTCCACCGAAGGCCCCAGCGGCTGCGTTGGCATGGCGGCGCCGCACCCAATTTGGCACACGCCTCACACGCTTCGTGGCCCCATAGGGAGCTCCACCGAAGGCCCCAGTGGCTGCGTTGGCATGGCGGCGCCGCACTCATTTCGGCACACCCCTCACACGCTTCGTGGCCCCATAGGGAGCTCCACCGAAGGCCCCAGTGCTACCGCCCTCATGCGTCCCGTACGCCCAGGACAGCGTTTCGTGGCACGCCGTTCGTGGCCCCATAAGGAGCCCCACCGAAAGCGGCACCCACAAAGCGTTATTCACAATTGTATATGGTTGGGTCCTTCGCCAGGATAATTTCAATGTTTCGTCCAAATCCGCCTGTAGGGGGACAAGCCCGACCTAAGCGTCGGTGTCGCCCATCGATCGCCGATAGGTATATGGTTGCCCCACCCCGCCCAGGAACGTGCAGATTCGCTATCGGGAGGCTGTCGCCGATCCACCGGCGATGTATCTCGCCGATTCCAGGTCGGCGCGTCCCCCCTTATAATTATGCCAGTGCCCCTGCGCTGCCCCTCGCAAGCATTCGAAGAAGTAGCAGTTGCACAAGCAGGGCTTCTCGGAGTTCGGTGACAGCTCATGGGAGCTTCGCATGTCCTCGCAAGTTCTGGCTCCAGGGTGCGCCAGCGCGCGCCAGCTCAGGAGGGGAAAAAACACACAGACACAATGAATCGTCGATCCCCCAGAAAATATGCGAAAATATGGGAAGTGGGGGGAAGACAAAAACCCAGAAAATATGAGGAAATATGGGGAATCTGTTTATTTGTGTGTATTTATGTGTGTGTTTGTGGGCCCCTTCACCAGCGTCTGACAGTCGACGGGAAAGCTACGCTTTCGCGTCGGTCTGCGTCGGTTCAGCATCGGCTGGCGCCGTCCAGCGTCGTTTCGCGAGAGCCAGCAGTACGATAGTGGGAGGCCCCCGCGAGCTGCCGCCGCATCGGAGCTCCGCGCGGACTGTTCTTGGATCGGCGTGGAGCCCCCTGGCGGCGGGCGCCTCCGGGAGGAGCTTCTAGCGCCGATCTACAGTGCCGTTTTCTTCCCTGCCGCGCCGCACCCGCGTCTCACACCTCCCCCCTCCCCGCACAGCACGGCAGAGCACAGCACAGCACAGCACAGCACAGCACACAGCACAGCTCAGCTCAGCTCAGCTCAGCTCAGCACAGCCAGGGTCGGAGAGCGTGGCATGCGTGACACTTTCTCGACACCAGAGAGGGTGCGCAGGGGGTGGTCCCTCAGCGCGGTCTCTATGCGCGCCAGGGTCGGAGAGCGTGGCAGGGGTGGCACTTTGCCGACACCAGAGAGGGTGCACAGGGGGTGGTCCCTCAGCGCGGTCTGTATGCGTGCCAGGGTCGGAGAGCGCGGCATGCGTGACACTTTCCCGGCACCAGAGAGGGTGCACAGGGGGTGGTCCTTCAGCGCGGTCTCTATGCGCGCCAGGGTCGGAGAGCGTGGCAGGGGTGGCACTTTCTCGACACCAGAGAGGGTGCGCAGGGGGTGGTCGCTCAGCACGGTCTCTACGCGTGCCAGGGTCGGATAGCGTGGCAGGGGTGGCATTTTCTCGACACCAGAGAGGGTGGGCAGGGGGTGGTCCCTCAACGCGGTCTCTATGCGTGACACGCTCGCAGATCGTGGCAGGGGTGGCACTTTCTCGACACCAGAGAGGGTGCGCAAGGGGGTGGTCCCTCAGCGCGGTCTCTATCCGTGACACGCTCGCAGATCGTGGCAGGGGTGGCACTTTCTCGACACCGCAGGGGGTGCGCAGAAGGTGGTCCCTCAGCGCGGCCTCTATCCGTGACACGCTCGCAGATCGTGGCAGGAGTGGCACTTTCTCGACACCACAAGGGGTGCGCAAAGGGTGGTTGGTCCCTCAGCGCGGCCTCTATCCGTGACACGCTCGCAGATCGTGGCAGGAGTGGCATTTTCTCGACACCACAGGGGGTGCACAGAGGGTGGTCCCTCAGTGCGGCCGCTATGCACGACGGTCGTCCAGGGGTGGCACTTTCGCGACGTCATAGGGGGTGCGCAGGGGGTGGTCCCTCAGCGCGGCCGCTATGCACGACGGTCGTCCAGGGCATAGCAGGCGCGGCATTTTCTCGACACCATAGAGGCTGCGCAGGGGGTGGTCCCTCAGCGCGGCCGCTATGCACGACGGTCGTCCAGGGCATAGCAGGCGTGGCACTTTCGCGACGTCATAGGGGGTGCGCAGGGGGTGGTCCCTCACCGCGGCCGCTGGCTGGCTCGAATCTGTCCTCGATGGAGGATAGAAGGCTAGGAAGAGGGAGGCTCAAGCAATGGGGCGTTGGATGACACACAGGGGAACATTTGCGACGAGGGCTGAGAACGCAGCATTGCGCATATATTATAAACTTAATTAAGCAAACACATAAGATTTAAACTAAGTATGTGGGGCTCCTCGGTAGCGTAATTAATACATGCTCCGCGTGCGGATCATGTACTAAATATGCAGGGATTCAGTACTAAAAACAACGACGAGTTCATGCATAAACTTATTCATATGTATTTAAAATCCGATATTTAAGAGAAAAAAGAAGGAAACAACAAAAAAAAAAAAAATGAAAAACTGCCCTGTAAAACATTTGCGCGACTGGAGCCCCAGACTCCACTTTTCTGCTGCGCGCTCGGGGCCGGATCGCTCTGTGAGGGCGCCCTCGCGACCCGAAGCCCGGCGACCATGCCCGCTGCGAAAAAACATTGTAGCGCCAGGACCTCCGGAGAGGCCACCGCCAGGAGTGGGCATCGTTCCACCGATCCCCATCCCCAGCGGTCTGGCTTGGGCCCCACTGGCCGATTTGCCCCCCCAGATGGGGGTATGGGCCGTTCTCTTCGGGCTTCGAGGGGTGTACCCCCAACCGGGGTGGTCAGTTGGTGGGGGTCTTGACGGGGATGGGGATGGGGATGGGGATTGGGATTGGGATCGGTTAACCGACACCGAAGGAGGCCGCCGCGGGGAGGCCGCCACAGGGCGGCCACCGCCAGGAGGCCGCCGCCAGGAGGCCGTCGGGCATGCGCGGCGCTGCACTGCCGGGAGCCGACCGCCGACGCGCGGCACGGCGCGGCGCCGTGCCGCTGGTCGACACGCGAGCGGAGCCTTCGCTTCGACTGCCAGACGCCGGCGCCGATGTGCGGCGCAGCGCGGCGCCGTGCCGCACAGGGACCGCAGTCCTCCTCCTCCTCCTCCTCCTCCTCCTCCTCCTCCTCAGTCCTCCTCCTCCTCCTCCTCCTCCTCCTCCTCCTCCTCCTCCTCCTCCTCCTCAGACCGGGCGCGTGGGCGCCGCAGGGCGGGCCAGCGGCGCCCCCGCGCCCGGCGCGCCGCCCGCGGGCCGCGCGCTCGGCGCGCCGCCCGCGCGGCCGCTCGCGCGGCCGCTCGCGCGGCCGCTCGCGGCCGCCGCGTGGGCCGCCGGCTGCCGCGCGGTGGGCGGGGCCGCGTGGGCGCCCGGCGGCGAGGCCGCGGGGGAGCCGTACCGGAAGTACGACGGGAGCTCGGGCGTCGGGGCGGGGCACGCGCAGAGGGGGGTGGTTCGAGGCACGAAAGCCCATCACGTCACGAACTTTGGGCCCCAGGGCCCACTGAGGCCCCAGGGGCCCCACCTTGGTGAAGTGATGTTTGTTCCCACGCGAGGACCCCGAAATTCATCGCTTCACTAAACCAAACCCAGGACGAAAGTCAGGGGCCGAACTGCTGCTGTGAAGCAATATAGGTCTCGCAGGTGGGGGGAGGGGCGTCGAGAAGAATCAGCCACACGCAGAGGGGGGTGGGGGAGGGGGGGAGGGCTTCTTAGAAGCACCCCTGCTTCTGAGGAGGCGCAGAGGGGGGCGGGGGGAGGCTTAAAACGACGCGAAGAGCGGGGCAGAATCGGATCGGGAGAGCTCGAAATCTCTGAGAGTCGGCGGGGTTGGAGGATGTCCTGGGCGCCGCGGCCGCTCTCAGAGCGCTCCGGAACGCTCTGAGAGCGCTCCGGAACAGTCTGCAGCGATTTATCCCGATCCTAGCCCTGTTTTGAGAGGGGGGTGGGAGGAGGGGCGTCGAGAAGAATCAGCCACGCGCAGAGGGGGGTGGGGGGAGGGGGGGAGGCTTCTTAGCAGCCCCCCTGCTTCTTAAGAGGCGCGGGCCTTGTCTATAGATGTAAGTCCGCCGCCTTCTGAGAAGCAGGGTGCTTCTAAGAAGCCCTCCCCCCTCCCTCCACCCCCTTGCGCGCGCCGCCAAAATAATTTGCAGGTGTTCTTCAAGCAGTGGCGAAGCTTCTCATGACGCACCTCTGGGAAGGTCCGTGAAATTGCGGCATCGGTATTTACATTCATCGCCTCTATCAGCATCGCCATGAAGCAAACGGGTTCCGAAGGAAACGGGAGATGGGGCGCCAGTCGCCATGAAGCAAATCCGGATGTCCGACGATTTGATTGTTTTGGTTTTGGCCTCTGGGGCTCGCTTCGAGCCCAGGCACCATCAAAGACGAATCTGGGACGAAAAGCTCCACCTGGGGGAGCGGTCGGGATTTGGCCGCGGACTGGGAGGAAGCAGTATCAGCCAGCGTTGACCCCGAATAGACAGGAGGACAGGTGGAGGACGAGAGGAGGATGGGAGGAGGACGAGAGGCGTAGGCGTAGGAGTTAGGCGGGAGGCATAGGTATAGGCATAGCCATAAGGAGGACAGGTGGAGGACAAGAGGAGGATGGGAGGAGGACGAAAGGCGTAGGCACAGGAGTTAGGCGGGAGGCATAGGCATAGGCACAGCCATAGGAAGTAAGGGGGGCGCATAGGAATCGGGGGCGGCAACGGACCACTTAGAGTAGGGTCCGAGTTAGAAGTCCTACAGGGCGAGCCTATTTGGAGAACAACAAGAATCAGGAGGGAAAAAACACACACAGACACAATCAATCGTCGATTTCCCAGAAAATATGGGAAAATATGGGAAGTGGTGGGGAAGACAAAAACCCAGAAAATATTGGAAAATATGGGGAATCTTTTTATTTGTTTGTATTTATTTGTGTGTCCCAGTTTCCCTTCAAAGAAGTCGGCCGACGTTAGGGAACGGGTCCTTGAGGGAAGCGGGGATCCTCGGGTCCGGGGCCATTTTCGGGCTCCTGGGGGGGGCCATCCACGGGCCCCAGAGCAGCTTTTGAGACCAGCTCAGGGCGACAGGTTGGTCTTGGCGTTAGGTCGGGCCTGCCCCTCTACACAGTGGGAACGTTCAAACATAGTCAAAAGAATAATCTGGGGACGATGTTTGACAATTTGTGAGCAGGTGTTGAACATTTGTAGGGTATGTTGTATTTTCGTCCAAAATCCGCCTCCAGGAGGGCAGGCCCGACCTGATCTGAGGGGAAGGTCCTGGGGTCCAGGACCCGACACGTTGCTTCACATTGAGGCAGTTGCGCGCAAGGCCGAAGAATAAGCAACCGCACGGGCCCACGTGCGAGGAAAATCCTGGAGGCCTCGCGCGGCGCGCAATGGGTGTATCGGCTAGTCCACGTGTCCGCTCCTTGAAATGTGGGTCGACGGTCTCGCGGTGATGGTCCGACGGAGATCCGATGTGAATTCGACGTGAATCCGACGGGAGTCCGAGGCAATTCGACGTGAATCCGACGGGAGTCCGATGTGAATTCGACGTGGATGCGACGCGAGTCCGAGGCAATCCGACGTAAGCCCGACGTAAGTCCGATGTTGCATCCGTCGTCAGTTCGGTCTCAAGTTACCGCGCAGGGCCTCCAGGACTTTGCGAATAGACCCACCCATTCGCAGCTCCACATGAGTCTCGTGGATCGACGCTGGCCCCCATCCCTTCCACGCGGAACTTACGTCCCGTGCCGCCGACCCTGAAGGACGACGACGATGACGACGACGACGACGACGACGACGACGACGACGACGACGACGACGACGACGACGACGACGACGGCGACGACGACGACGACGGCGACGACGACGACGGCGACGACGACGACGGTGCTTCCTGGGGTCTCTTCGGAGCGCTCTCGGGGGCCTCTGGGAGACAGTTTTGGGGGCCTCTTGGCAGCCAATCTTGGGAACCTCTTGGCTCTTGGGGGCCTCTGGGGGGCTTCTTGGGGCATCTTGGGGGCCTCATGGTGGCCTCTTGGGGCAGCATGGGAGCCTCTCGGGGTCAAGTGTCCGTTCGGGTCCCCCGTCTGGGCACCCTCTTGGAGCCGTCTTGGGGGCCTCTGGGGCTGTCTTGGAGCCCTCCTCAGCTGTTTTGGGGCCCTCTTGGGTCGCTTTGGGGCCCTCTTGGAGGCCTATTGGGCCGTCTTTGGGCGATCTCAGGGGCCTCCTGGGCCGTCCTGGAGCGTCGGGAAGCCGAAAAGGCGAAAACGCCAAAATCAGTCAAAAACCGAAGTGAAACCATTGAAGGTGTGCTCTGGGGTCCCTCTTGGGAGTGCTCTTGGAGGCCTTGTGGGCCGTCTGGAGGCTATTTTGGGCGTCTTGGACAAGTGGTTCGACGATTCGGGGCCCTCTTGGACCGTATTGTGGGCCTCTTGGGGCACTCTTAGCTTATTTTTGGTCCTTTTTGGGCTCCGGGACTTCCTGGGGGAATGGCATTCTGACCGGGGGACCCCTCCTCGGGACCCCAAGGGGCTTTCCTTCGACTCGACTATGACGTTGCTGAATGTTGCTCTGGCTGGCGTGCTTGAGGAGGAGGGCCCAAGGATTCCAGCGATCCATGCGGGCCTCCGCAGGGCTATATTTTTGTGCAGTTTCTGGCCCATGTGAAAGAGTGACCGCGCGCTGGAGTAATCTCTGGAGCGGGCCCACAGGGGCCCCCCGTCGCTTCCTCCTCCTCCTCCTCCTCCTCCTCCTCCTCCTCCTCCTGGCCTTGGGACAGTCGAAAACCTCATTCCCAGGTCTTTCACATCGAGCCAGAGGAGCAAAGGTCGGAGGACCATGCCGCATCGCCGATGCATCCGCGATGCGGCGCCATCGCTGGTGCAGTGGCGAGGCATCGGCGACCTGGTGCCATCCCCCGACCCCCATCTGCAGTGGCCCTGATAGGGGAGCCTCCACACACAGGACGACACACCGGCCCTGGGGCAGGGATCGCGACGATCGAGATCCCCAGGGATTCGGGCTGCGAGGAAGAAGCGGCGTCGGAGGACAGGGGAGGGGCGCACCCTCCCCCTTACGGGGCAGCGCTGGGCGAGCACCAGCTCGGGGGCTGGACGCCTCGGCCCCGCGGCGTGCACCCATCGCCGACAGGGGCCCGACAGCTCGCCCCGCCCAGGGACGTGTGTGTGTGTGTGTGTTTTTCTCGCTCTCTCTATATATATATATATAAATATGTATATATATGTATGTGTATATATATGTATATATGTATATGTATGTTATATATATACATATATCAATATATATATATATATATATATATATATATATATATATATATCGGGGGCCTGTCGCCGAGGTGCCTCCTCCTCCCGGGCCGAGCGCCTCACCATCCTGGGCACACTCGGTGGCGGCCCCCCGCGGCCCTTCCACAAGCCGCGGCTGGCGGGGCGGGAGGCGCCCTGGGAGCCGTCCGTCGCGAGGCCTCCACGACGGGAGGGGGGCGGGGCCTCGCCCTCCACGCCGGACTTGCCGAGCGTGCCCTTCGGGCGCGCCCCTCCTCCTCCTCCTCCTCCTCCTCTCCCCCTCCTCCTCCCCCTCCTCCTCCTCCTCCTCCTCCTCCTCCTCCTCCTCCTCCTCCTCCTCCTCCTCCTCCTCCGCCTCTGTATCGGCGATGCCTCGGCGATGCCTTCACGACGAGAGGGGGGCGGGGCCTCGCCTGTCACGCCGGACTTGCCGAGCGTGCCCTTCGGGCGCGCGCCCCGGCCAGCCTCCCGGGGAGAGGCCCGCCGTGGCCGCGGGAGCCGCCCCGCAGAGCCCCAAAGAGTGCCCGGAAGCCTCCGTTCTTCGAGCCTCGAGCCTCGCGGAGCGACGAGGCCTTGTTTCCGGAGGGCCCTGTCTGGTGCGCCTACTCCTCCTCCTCCTCCTCCTCCTCCTCCTCCTCCTCCTCCTCCTCCTCCTCCTCCTCCTCCTCGTCCTCCTCCTCCTTCCTCCACCAGCTCCTTCCTCTCCTCCTACCTCTTCCCCCTCCCCCTCGCTCCACCCTCCTCCTCCCTCCTCCTCCTCCTCCTCCTCCACCTCCTCCTGATCCTCCTCCTCCTCCCCACCTCCTCCTCCCCTCCCCCTCCCCCTCCCCTCCTCCTCCTCCACCTCCCTCCTTCTCCGCCTCTGCCTTCCTCTCACTCACTCTCCTCCTCCCTCCTCCTCCTCCTCCTCCTCCTTCCATCCTCCACTCCTCCTCCTCCTCCCTCCTCCTCCTCCTCCTCCTCCCTCCTCCCCTCAACCGCCTCCTCCACCACCTCCTCACCCCTCCCCCTCCTGGCCTCCTCCTCCTCCTCCTCCTCCTCCATCCTCCTCTCACCTCCTCCATCCTCCTCCCCTCCTCCTCCTCCTCCCCTCCTCCACTCCTCCTCCTCCCCCTCCCCCTCGCCCCCTCCTCCTCCGCCTCCTCCTCCTCCTCCTACTCCTCCTCCTCCTCCTCCTCCCCCTCCTCCCCCTCCGCCTCCATATCGGCGATGTCTCGGCGATTCCCGCACGATGCTTCCCCCCTGCCCAGAGCTGGTCCCCCCCTGGCGTTGCCTCTCCTTCCTTACCTCCTCCCCTCGAGGCAAAAGCTCCACAAAATGTCAGCTGTTTCGGAGGTCCGCGCGTACCTTCCGAAGGACTCTGCTTCTGCCGGTGAGTGTAATATTAAGTCGGGCCTGTCCCACTACAGGAGGAATATTCAAACATAGTCAAGAAGTAGTCTGGGGACGATTTCTTGAGTATTTGATTATTTTTGGGCATTTCTTATCTTTCGTCCAACATCCGCCTGCAGGGGGACATGCCCGACCTAAGTGCAATCCCAGGAGCGTCATCCTGTCGGCGGAGGTCTGCCGCGGGGGAGCCAGGGAGCCGCTGCTCGAGGAGATCGAGCGCAGCGAGTGCACGCTGATCGACGAGAGGAGGAGTCGGGCGGCCCTCAAGAGGCAGCTGCTTTAGACCCAGGCGAGCTTACTCGAGTGGAGGGGGGAGAGAGCGCGACGGGGCCCGAAAAGAAACCTGGACTTAGCGCGAGTCGGGACTCGCTTTCACGCCCCTTCGGCCCAGCGCTGTTTGAAACGAGGGAGGAGAGGGGGGGGGGAATGCAACGCAAGTACTCCAGATGTGGTAATAAAAGGGAGGGGGTCTGGACCCTCCAAGACAAGCCATTTCAGACCTCCCCCGTGGGAGAACCCTCCAAAACATCGTCCCCAGACCCCCCCAGGCCCTCCAAGATAGCTTGCAAGAGACCCCCCCGAAATGAGACCCCCCTCCCTTTATTACGAAATCTGGAGTAAGCTTGCCATGATCTGAAAAAGAAGCAAACAAAAAAACTCTCCCGACATTGCGATGGTCACACCGAATGGTGAGTCAGTCGGGATTCGTGGTGGCAACACGGTTTTGTGACTCGGGGCGTTCTCCGAGGACGCCTCGGGCGAATGGGTCTTCCGGGGTCCCAAACGCACCGTGCAGCGAGGTCTCCTGGGGTTTCCGAGGTCCCGTAGGGTTTCCAGGTCATTGCATGGTCTGTCACCGCTTCGTTCTGGGACCCCCAAAGGATGGCGAAAAACAAAGAACGGTATAAACATAATCTCGCCGAATTCCGCGCGGACTTCTTGGATCTGCGCTGGGCCTTTCTGGCGGCGCCTCCGCCGGTGCGCACCGCGCGCCAGGGAGGGGGTCCAGCGCCGATGCAAGGAGTCCGCGCGGAGCTCCGAGACATTATGCTTCTGCCGTTCTTTATTCCTCTAGGATGGCGAGGGACTGCTTCGCCGCGGTCGCAATCTGCCCCGAGCGCCTGAGGTTCCGGCACGCCTCCCGGACGGCGGTGCTCAGCGACGACGCCGGGTCCGCCTTGCGGAGCGTTGGCTTGCCGCGGCGCTGGCATGGCGGGTCGCGGCGCAGCGAGGATTTCTACGCCGAGTGGCGCGACTACGACAGCATTCTCGCGCGCCTCCAGGATCGGGTCGGACGAACCCTCAGATCCAGGCGTTTGCGATTGTTTCGCACCGGGCGTTTTTGTCCTGTTTCGGGCCCCAGGGCCATCATAGATCGAGGCGGCTCTGAACATGTCGCAGGAAGATGGGGTCGCGTCGTGATGCTTCGCGATGCCGCACTTCTGGCGCGACTTCGGATCTCAGGGAAAAAGAAAGTTTTCGGACGCTTTGCCTTCACTTTTGCTTTTGCTTTTGCTTTTGCTTTTGCTTTTGCTTGGCACCCAGGGGGCGCAACTGGGGGAACCGCGCGTTTGCTTTTACCTTTGCTGTTGCTTTTGCTGGGCTCCCAGGGGACCGGGGGAACCGCCCGGGGCGCTTTGCACTGCCCAGCCCCTTTTTTAGCGAAGAAAGTAAGAACCCTTCTAGGCACAGCCTAGGTAGGTAGGGACAAAGAAAGCTTTCGGGTGCTCTCCAGCCTGGGGGAGCGCTGCAGCAGCTGGGCCTCACCGCGAGAGAGCGTTGCACGGGTTGCTCGGAGCGTCCGGGCCGGCCTGCAGGAGGCCCGAGAGTTGTGGCCCGCAAGCCGGGCGACGAGCAGAGTGCTGTATGGTCCTGGCGTTTGTCCTCGATCTCGTCGGGGGTGGTAAAGCGACGAAGATCGGGACTAAATCGGATCGGGATAACTCGAAATCTCTGAGAATCGGCGGGTTTGAAGGATGTATTGGGCGCCGCGGCCGCTCCAGAGCGTTCCGGAACGCTCTGAGAGCGCTCCGGAACGCTCTGGAGCGATTTATCCCGATCCTAGCCCTGTTTTAGGTGGACAGAACCCCCAACAGTGACACGTCGAAGAGGTGGACAGGACCCCCAACAGTGACACGTCGAATACTCCAGATTTTGTAATAAGAGGGAGGGGGTCTCATTTCGGGGGGGGTCTCTTCCAGGCTATCTTGGAGGGCCTGGGGGGGTCTGGGGACGATGTTTTGGAGGGCTCTCCCACGGGGGGGGTCTGGAATGGCTCGTCTTGGAGGGTCCAGACCCCCTCCCTTTTATTACCGCATCTGGAGTAGTGAATTGTCCGTTTTCGGTTCTCGAGAGGGCGCCTTGGCCATTATTTTCCAGGCTCGCGCCCGCCAGGTTTGGGCCTCAGGTCGTTTGCACTTAACCACGTTTTGCTAAAGGGGGGTCTGTCCATCCCCGATTTCGGCCCTCGTGGGCAGTTTTCGGGCCCCGCCAGCCCGCGTGCCCATCAGGAGCGGATGCTGGACGAAAAACTATCCTCAGGGAAGCGGTCGGGACCTCTGGGGCCGCGGGCTGAACAAGTCAGATTGGCGGATGTCAAGGGCGCTCGAAAGGGCGGGAACAGGGAAAGGGGGGGGCCACGAAATCTGTCGCACGCGGCCGTGTTCGGACGGGCGCTTTTCTCAGCACACCGGCGGCGGGATGGCGCCTGAAGACGCCGGGAAAACCAGTCACGTGAGCCAAGGGCGCCCTCGAGGGCGCGAAGTTATTCGCGCTTCGCGAATCAGCTCCGATTCCTCCTCACCCTCCTCTTCTCCCCTGGGAGGCTGCGCGAGAGCGCGAAGCTATCCGCACTTCGCACTTCGCGCAGCGCGAAGCGCGAAGCGCGAGGTTGGGAGCTCTTGGTGAGCTGCTCCCAGGCGTTTTTTTGTTCACGCCACAAAGCGCGGCAGCAGAGGCAGCCCCGCACGAGCGCATCGGAGGCGGCCCGGGCGGCGGAGAGAGCGCGGATGGACGAGGCGGCGGGAGGAGGAAAGGAAATGGCGAGGCGGCCGCTGGGCGGGTGGGGGAGAAGGAGGAGGAGGAGGAGGAGGAGGGGGAGGAGGGGGAGGAGGAGGAGGAGGAGGAGGAGGAGGAGGAGGAGGAGGAGGAGAGAGGGAGGAGAGGAGGAGGAGGAGGAGAGGAGGAGGGAGGCATTTTGGCAATTTTTCCGTTCGGCCCCCTGGCGCCCTGCCCGCGGGCCAAACCAGGTGCCGTCGAAGCGCGGTCACGCCGCGCCACCGTCGCCGAAGGGCGACTCCCAGCCCGCCTCCACGCGCGCCTGCGCCCAGCGCGCCGCGGCGGCGGGCGAAGCGAAGCCGTGGAGCGCGGCCGCCTGCCAGGCATCCGCCACGGCTGGCCGCAGCCCCCAGCGCGGCGGCCGCCCAGCCCCAGCGGGGGCCCCAGCGCCGCCTGCCTCGCCACCGCCTCCTCGGAGCACCGCCGCGAACCGCGCCTGCTCCTCGGCCGTGGGCGCCTGCGGGGCGAGGAGCCGCACCTTGCTCTTCGGCTCCTGGAGCCGCATCAGGAGCCGCCTCGCCTCTGCCGCCCTCTCGCCGGGGGCAGGTCGCCCCTTGCAGCTGCCCAGCAGGCCAGTCCCTGCAGGAGGGGACCTCTTCCAGAAACGGCAGCCACACTTCAGGCACCAGGCCATGGCCCCGTCGCCGTTCTCCAGGCGAGAGACGACGACGCAGTGCCCTCGCACCTCCCTCGCCACGCCTGCTCCTGCCACGGCTGCGGCTGCCTGCAGCTCGGGGGCGGTTGCCGCAGCGTCCTCGAGCTCGACGGCGGCGGCCTCGGCGGCGGCGTCGGGTGGCTGGCCGAGCTCCGCGCCAGCAGCAGCCCCAGCACCAGCAGCAGGAGCCTGGCCATGCACGAGCTCGGCCTCGAGCGCCGCCGCCGCCACCTCCTCGTCGGCCTGCTCCGCCGCGTCCAGCGCCTCCTGCGGGATGTCGTAGACGAGGTCGGCCGTGCCTACCACCCCGTCGGAGTCCAGCTTCTCGTGGTCCACCATGGTGGCGGCCAGCTCGCCGATCCAGCGCCCGAGCTCCTCCGCACGCCAGGCGCACGCCTGGAGGAACCAGACCAGCTCCTCGTCGATCGGCCACAGGGCGGCGCCCCTCTTGGCCCACAGGTCGGCTGCCCTGTTGCCCTTGATCATGAGCTCCTCCTCCCAGCTGGACGCCGCGGCGAGCGCCTTGTGCGCCTTGACCTTGCGCACTGTGGCCGTCGGGCCAGGCCCCGCCCACCACTCCTGCCACAGGTGGCGGCGCGCCTGCAGCGGCGCGAGGGCCTTGCCCCGCGAAAGCGCCAGGCCGACCGTGCCAGCACAGTCGCAGAAGACCTCGAGGCCCGCGCCGTCGTCCGACGCCTGCCAGTACTGGGCCAGCATGTGGAACGCGTAGTCCTCGCCGTCCCTGGCCTCCTGCTCGGGTCCGTACCTCCACGGGACGATGCCGTGCATCCCGCCGATGACTTCCCCGCCGAGGCCGATCTGCACCACGGCCCAGCCAGCGCGGCGTGCCCCTCGCAGCGCGGGGAACCTGGCGCTGCCATCCACGAAGACCCTGCCCGCGAACTTCGAGCCTGGCGGCACGCCGAACCAGCGCGGGGCCGCGAGCGCAGCGTCTGCCGCCGCGGGGAAGGCAAGGGCAGGGTCGGGGCAGAGCGCACGCGCGAAGAGCTCCGCCGCGGCATCCCCGCGCTGCGCCACCAGCCTTGCCCCTTCCAGCAGCTCGGGCGAGCACGCCTCCCTCCGCAGCGGCTGCCAGGCGTCGCGCTCGAAGGCCCTGTGCCACAGCGTGCCTCTGCCTCCACACAGGCAGCAGCGGCCGTCGAGCGCCTTGCCCTCCTTCCAGAGCCGCTCCTGCGGCCAGTGGGAGCCGCCGAGGACCGCCACGAGCGCACGCCTGTGACGGGCCTGCCAAAGCGGCGGCGGCCGCGCGGGCCCCCGGCGGCCTGAGCCAGGGGCGGCCTCAGCGGAGGCCTGCTCCTCGAGGCGGCGGTTCACGCGGAGGGGGCGCTCCAGCCCCTTCCAGTTCACAGGCCATGCCCAGGCGCCAGGCCCGCGCAACCGCTGCAGCGCGAGCACATCCGAGGCCAGCAGCGCCGACGCGCGCACCACCTGCACCAGCATGCCTGGCGAGAAGAACTCCAGCGAGAAGACCCGCGCCTGCCAATCAATGACGGCATTGAAGGCCACCATCTCGCAGCCGACCCGCCTCGGAGCCAGTACACACGCCTGCGCAGGGTCACGGCGCTGCCCCCAGGGGCGGCGCAGCTCCAGCAGGCCTTGCGCCCGGCGCCAGCACTCCTGCACCACCGCGGCACTGGGCAGGCCCGTCTCCAGCGTCATGCCCCAGGAGCGTGCCACCTCCACCGCGTGCACCACGAAGGGGTCTCGGTAGGCGGCGCCTTGCTGGGCCCGCAGCCGCGGGCCAACGCTGGCGCCCATGGGCAGCTCGCCCTCCGCGCGCATGGCGGCGACCCGCAGGCCGCGCAGCTTCCCGCAGGCGAGGCCCGTCACGGCGGAGCCCCAGGCAGCGGTGGCAGCGGGGCCCCCCCTCTGGATGTGGCCCACCCGCGCGCCAGCGCCGCGCAGCAGGCGCGCCCGCGCACTGACCGCCGCCGCGCGGCCAAGCCGCGCGCCCTGCTCGCCCACGCGCCTCCAGCGCCCGTCGGTAGCGTCACCGCCCAGGCAGCGGGCTCCTGCCCAGCGGGCCAGCGGCCCGTGCGCCCAGCAGCCGTCCAGCGCGTCGCCCAGGTCCTCGCTGTTTACCAGGTAGCCCGTCTTCGCCTCCGAGATGACCAGCCCCTTGGCGACCAGGCCCTCGATGAGGGCAGCCATGGCCCTGGGCAGCTGCTGCACCACCTGAGCCTCGCCGCCGACCGCCTGCAGCAGAACGTCGTCCACGACGTTCTGCAGGCGGACCACAGGGTTCTCACGCATGATCTTCACGAAGAGGGTACGCACCAGCAGTTTGGCCAGTCCGACCGCCCCACTGCATCCTGCTACAATGGTGCCGTTCGCCTCGAACGGCTTGGAGACTGAGCCGCACCACGACACGCACCGTTGCGCACAGTACGACACGCAGTAGCACCGCAGCAGCGCGAGCGGGGAGCCCGTGGCGACCGCCTGCACGCGCAGCTCCTCGTGACTGACATGATCGTAGAACTTCGCCAGGCCGGTGACTCCAGTTGCCGCCGAGAGGCCCCTGCTGCGAGCGAAGGCCGCCAGGAGGTTGTGCACCACTCCTGCGCGCTCGCACGGGCACTCCGACGTGCCCCAGAAGGCGGGGTTTTGCAGCGAGGCCTCCCAGCGGGCCACCAGCGGCTGTCGCATCCTGCTCCACATCCTCAGCCAGATGGCCGTGAGGCCGATCGGCCGCTGGCCTCCAGTCGCCCTGGGGATGAACACCACGACCAGCTGCCACAGCGCCTCCCGCGTGGGCCTCCGCCCCCAGGCCTGGAGGAGCTCCAGGAAGCGCTCCCTGTAGGACCGCGGGAGGCGCAGCAGCTGCTTCGGGTGGGGCCTATCCCAGCTGAGGCCGCACCCCTCGCGGTAGGTGCCCAGGACCCGCTCCAGATCCTCGAGTTCCAGCGGCGGCAGCACCGACTCCTGGATGTCCCAGTCCTCGGGCGCCACCTCGCCAGCGCGCGACGGCTTGATCCAGAGGGGCTGCCACGCCTTCAGCAGCGCAGCCACCGCGGCCTCGCCTGCTACGGGCGCGCGCGGGCCATCGTCGCCATCTGCGCCCGCGTGCACCACCGTGGGCAGCACCGCGACCTGCTTGATGAAGCGGTAGGCCGCCGAGCCGCCCCTCTTGGTGGCAGCAGCCTGGGCCCAGGCGCGCCATTCAGCAGCCCTCCGCTGCTTGTCCTGCATTCAGCGCCGCCTCGCCTCCTCCTGGGCGAACTGCACCGTCAGCTTGCACGATGAAGTGCCGAGCAGGCCGACAACGCGGGCGACCGACAGCCCTGCGAGCGGGACGTCATCAGGCCATTCGAGCTCGAACGCCTCCAGCACCTGACGCTGCTTGCGCAGCGGCGCCGCGCAGCGACCTCCTGGCGCCGCCTCCTGCAGCGCGCGCCAGCGGGAGCACGCCGCCGCAAACGACACCCAACGTCTGCACGCCGCGCCAACACTCCTCTTGAGGTCCTGCTTCCAGGCCACCTCCATCATGACCTTCTGCGCGCGCAGCCCGTCAGCCCGTCCTTTCCAACGGCTGGGCGGCACGATCTCGTGGGGGTCGATCAGGTAGGCCTCCACCGCCTCAAACCACTCCTGGCAGCCGACCCTGAGCGGCTGCTCACCTCCTGGGCCCCAGGCAGAGAACCCGCGCCCACGCGGCGCTGGCCTCGCTGGCGGCGGAAGCGGCAGCGGGAAGGCGGCAGGGAACAGCGGCCGCTGCACCCTCGCCGCTGGCCCTACGCCGCGGAGCACCACCTTCAGCGGCACGTGGTCCTTCGTCGGCGCCTGCAGCAGCACCTCCACCGTCTCCACGAAGCCCGTGAGGACCTTCCTGACGACAGCGAAGTCAAAGACCTTCGAGCCGCAGGTCGGCTCCCCTGGGGCGACAAGGGCAGCGCCCGCGCTGCGTGCCCACTCACGGGCGTCCTCGGGCTTCATGTTCCAGTCACCCATCACCAGCCACGGCGACTCCAGCTGCCCGACGTACTCGTGCAGCGCCGCCATGAGCCCGATGTTCTCCTTCGCCCTGCCTATCTTCGTGATGAAGTAGGCCGAGATGATGCAGCACGGCTCCCTGAATCCCAGGTTCACCTCGCACACCTGGAACCGATGGGCTGGGAGCCCTGGCGCCACGACTGCCGCAGACGGCCGCAGCGTGGCCACAGCCACACCTCCCGAGCTCTCCAGCGGCCCAGGGCCCGTCGCCATCGCGGCCTGGCCGTGCCAGCTGAAGCCACGCGCCTGCATCCAGCCCGCAGCGCGGGCCACCGCCTGCTTGCCCTTGAGGCGGTGCTCCTGGAGGCAGAGCACCTCGGGCAGCCGCCCCACGCCGTCGTGCAGCCACTCGACCAGCGATTGCGCGGGGCCCCACGCGGTGGTGTTGGCCGACACCAGCTCCACCACGTCCACCGCCTGCGGGCGGCTACCCTGAGGCTGGGCCTGCCATTCGCTGGCGCTTGGCCAACGCTGCGCGCCAGGCCTCCCGCTGCTGCTCATCCTCCATGCCGACCTCGTCGAACAAGGCATCGAGCCCGTCGAGCTCTGGGCCCAGGCCGAGGTCACCAACGCGCTTGCGGTCTCCAGGAGAACCAGCAGCGCCATCCACCTCGCCTGCGGCCGCGGGGGCGGCCTCCTGCGCGGCGGCGGCCCGCTCGGCGGCAGCAGCAGCCGCACGGGCTCGCTCGGCCGCCGCTGCCTCGCGGGCGCGGGCGTCGGCGGCAGCGAGCTTCTCCACGAGGCAGCGGGCCTCCGCGGCCATCGCGAGCAGGGCGTCGCCGTCCTCCCCAAGCTGCAACACCCGCTCCCGCTCCGCCTCGAGGCCCTCGAGGCTCTTGAGCAGCGCCTTGCCCAGGTCGCCCGTCTCCTCGGGCTCGCCGCCCACCTCCATGGGCGACGGGCCTGTGTGCTGCGCCAGGTCGGCGCGCTTCCTGGCGCGCACCGCCTCGGCCACCTCCTCCAGCTGGTCACGGCGCTTCTGGAGGACGCCCACCTGCTCCGCCACGCGCGCCGCGGCGGCCTCCTGCTCCTCCTTGGCCGCCGCCAGCATGGCCTCGGCACGGCCGACCTGGCCCTTGACCTTCGCCTCCCCGGCCAGGAGGGCCTGGAGAGACAGCTCGGCCAAGGGCTTCGCAGGCGGCGGCACGTCGGCCTCGGGCACCAGGGCCCCGAAGTCCTGGACCAGGGCCGCCGACCAGCCCTCCCTGGGGCCAAAGTGACGGAGGAGGGCCAGGCGGACCTCCTCGTCCTTGCCGCCGCCGCTGCTGGGCTTCTCCACGGCCGCCTGCTTGGCCGCGCCCTGCGCCCACGGCGCCGGCGTGGCCGCGGCGGCGGACGGGCCAGGCCCATCCGAGGCGAACCGCACCCGCTTCGCCACGGCCTTCGCCTTCCCCTTGGCCTTGACCTTCTTGGCCTTGTCGATGGCGTCGCCGATCGTGCCAGCACCTCTCGGCGGCCGCGCCGCCTGGCAGAGCCTGCACACCGTGCGCCACGCCGTTTTGCTGTAGCCAGCTGCACACGCGTTGCACGTCCAGGGGTCGCCACCCTGGCTGGCGCCGCGTGCGCCTCCAGCAGCGCCGTTCGCCATCGGCCCGCGGGGGCACGCCGTTTCGAAGTATGCACCCGCACGAGCGAGCCTCGTGCTCGCCCCGAAACGGCTAGGAGGAGAGGGAGGAGGAGGAGGAGGAGGAGGAGGAGGAGGAGGAGGAGGAGGAGGAGGAGGAGGAGGAGGAGGAGGGGGCCCGCTCACGGGAGCGCGCCCAGTCCTGACAGGGGAGGGATCAGGAGGGGAAAAACACACAGACACAATGAATCGTCGATTCCCGAGAGAAAATAAAGGAAAGTATGGGAAGTGGGGGGGAGAGACAAAAACACAGAACATATGGGAAAAGATCGGGAATCCTGTTACTTTGACTATTTATTTGTGTGTCCCAGGGCCCCTTCCAAGGGAGAGCGACCGCTGGGCGGGGGGAGGGTAGGGTCACCGCCCACCAAACCACCCCAACCCAACCCGAAGGTCCCGATTTGCCTTCAATTTCTAGTGGAAAGTCGGGCCGGTCCCTCTACAGGGGGATTCTTTAAAGATTGTAAAAAATAGTCTGGGTTTGGGATATCACATTTCGATGATTTTGACGAATGCTACCAGCGATTGCACACCAGGTGCCCGCGCAATTTGGCCGTGAACGGATCTTCTTCACGTCTTGACCGTATATATTGTAATGCGCCGTTGGAGGCATACGCTCTTTGGGAGGTCTGTGCAGGAACGCTGGGGGAACTCCCGGATCAGTACGTCAGCGACCATCTTCCAGTAACGGCGAGGATCTCGTACAAGAGTACGTCACCACATCACGCATGCATCCCGCATTTCGTCACCCAGGAGGAAGGATTCAAGCAGGCAGTGGGGCGATTAATGAGTGCACATTGTTTTTCGAACTGTTGCTGGGCCCGCGTTTTGGATGTGAAGCGTATTTTCCATGCTGTTTATTCTGACTATCGTGAGCGATCGTGTCACAGAGGCGCGCTGCTTGCTAAAGAGAGGATCTTCTGGGCTCTGCAAGCCATCAAGGGCAATGACATTGGAGATGAACGAATGTTTTTGCAAGCGCTCGAGGCAGCTCCGCAGCTCCAACACTGCTCGTGGGGCGGTGCGCTGCCGGCCTCCTTGCCCCACTTGGCGGCTATTCGCAAGGTGTTGCGCGAGGCATTGACCATCGACGACCTGGCAGAGAAAACAAGAATCGAGAATGCGTCTTCTACCCCATGCTACGAGACAACTCGCATGAAGGAGGGCCTTATGAAGAAGCTTGCTATGCACAGCGCCAAGAGAAGAAAGCTGGGCATCGAAGCGGTGAAGAGCCCAACTGGCGATCCGATTATTGATCCCATTGCCGTCGATGACCATTTTGGGGGATTGAGGGGCATGAGATTCAAAGAAGAACCCATAGATGTCAATGACGCGGCGGATTTCACCATGGAGTTGCCGAATCCTTTTCCCAAGGTTCGATGGTTGCTTGATTTTGTCAGTGGTGCGGTTGTTGTCCAAAGCTGCGCGCGGTCAGCGCCGGGCCCAGACGGCATCCCTGACGGGGCGTGGCCCGCGAACGCGCGGGCGTTGATAATTTTGCACGGGGCATGCCTTAACTGGATTACTGTTGGGTACACGCCTGTGCTCTTCAATGTGGCTTTCCTGCGGTTGTTACCGAAGTGCGCTGCGGAGGATGGATCCTACAACCCGAACGACACTCGGCCGCTTACTGGGGCGAACTCCGACGCCAAGCTTTTCGCGAAAGCTCATGCGTTCCGTTTCAGCTCCGTCGTCAACGATTGGGCGAGCATCAGCCAGCGTGGTTTTATACAATGGAGACACATGATTACCAATGTCATGGACGCGGAAACGCACGCGATGGCAAAGGCGCAATTCAAGGATAGCAAGTCCGCTGTGATTTTCGTCGATTTCGCCGCCGCTTTCCCCTCTATTGCCAGGGCTTTCATGTGGATAGCGCTCAAGGCGACTAAGGTACCAGAGCGCATCATCCGCGCCATACCAGCTCTTTACGTCGACAACATTCATTTCAAGAAGGGGCGCGCTGGCTTGCGATATGTATGTGTAGCTGCTTCTGAGGTCCGCCAAGGGTGTCCGCTGAGCTCTACGGTTTTCGTCATGGTGACCGACTGCTTCATGAGGGCGCTGGAGTGAGCTACTGGGCCGCGTGATCGAGGACACGCAGATGAAATTATTTTGGCATTGTGCGATGTGTGGAGCTCTGGGCCAACTGTGTGCGGCATGTCGGAACGCATCGGTCGGATGTCGAGGTTGCTTTTGAATGGCAGGAAGTGCGTTGTAGTACCTTTGTGGATGAACTACGACGCGGCCGCAATACAGGTGCAGTTGGGGCAAAGCATTCCGGCTTGGCGTGTTTTTTTCGGTTCGGTCTGATGGGGGATAGTTGGGTTTTTTGGTGGGGCCTGGAGCTGAGAATCGAGAGTGGGACGGAGTCGCCGAGGGCATTCTGCAGATCGCCAGTCTGGTCAAGTCGTTGAACCTCCCGAAGGTCCACGCCGTTCCAGTATTTCAGATGATGGGGACAGCCAAACTTCTATGTCTGTCGCAACTTAGGGCGCCGCCGAGAACAATTCGACGCGCAGAACTGGGCGCAGTCAGGTCTGTCACCGGAGGCCCTGGGCTGTGGGTGCCAATGCATATGTTCTACCATATTCGGGAAGCGCGTGGGTTTCCAATCTCGTTCAAGGCAATGGACACGATATGTTTGTCAACGATGACCAAAGCATGCCCCATTTTTACTTGCGACTGGCGACGCGACGCCCATGTCCTACAAGACGCAGAGGGAGAGCCAGAAGCAGTACTCGTGCACCCGCGAAGTGACTGGAAGAGGCAATGCGCTCTCATTCAGTTGAAGGATCGTTTTGATTCGTTTGACTTGGAAAGGTTCAAGAATACGCACGGCCTACATCTTGACGACCTTGGCGCAAGAACCAATGACTTCACACAGCTGATATACACATTTGTGCTGCCCACCATGCATCATTTCGACCCAGTGATTGAGCTCGGGCGGGAGCTGGGATGGTGGTTCGATGAGGACGACATGAAGGAATTGGCAACCAGCGCCGTTACGACGTGATCGGCTCTTCGAAATTGCGTGTCTCCTTGTGTTTTGTTTTGTTTGGTCAGCACGTGGTGCAACGGTTGGTGCACGCAACGACGTTTTCAGGACACGGCCGGTCGCTGCAGGTTTTGCAAGGATTGCGACGGCGAGGATTCGATCGAGCATTACGCTGTGCGTGGATACCAGTGGAGTGTTTTCGCGGCTAGATTTAGGGCAACTGTGCCTAGGTATACCCTACGGCTGCGGTTCGCGATGCGGCTGAGTCACCCGTGCTGCTTCGCAACCAAAAATCAAGCCAAAACGTAAAACAACAAAAAAATGTAACAGGGCCCCTTCCGATCCGATCGCTCCGATTCGATTGCGATTCCGGCCGGCTCGATCCGATTCGGTTACCCCAGATTTCGTAATAAAGGGAGGGGGTCTCATTTCGGGGGGGGTCTTTTCCAAGCTATCTTGGAGGGCCTGGGGGGGTCTGGGGACGATGTTTTGGAGGGTTCTCCCACGGGGGGGGTCTGAAATGGCTTGTCTTGGAGGGTCCAGACCCCCTCCCTTTTATTACGAAGTCTGGAGTACCGGATGCGGCGCCGATGCTTGCATGGCGTTGTTGCGCATTCTGGCGCAACCGATCCGGTTCGAGTCCGTTTCCGTGCCGTTGCGGCCCGCTCCGACGCACAGTCTGATCCGCGGAGACGCCCCGATGCGGCGTCGGCTGACCCTGGTTTTCATCGGACCCGAAGGACGTCGTCGCCAACGACACGACGGGCACGGTCACCCTGGAGCAGCTGTCCCCCGCCACCCACGAGGGTCGCGCCATCCACGCCGTACGCCTCCGCGACGCCGCGTGGTCTCAGGGCGCGCCGAGGGTGGTGGTCAACGCGCTGCTGCACGCCCGCGAGTGGGTCGTCAGGGCAGGACCCACTTCGATCCGATCGAACCGATCCGACATCGAGTTGGGCCAGTTCGATCCGATTCGATTTCGACGCTCGAGCGGTCCGCGGGCGGGCCGAGGCTTACATGGAGCGGTTCTGAATCCTGGCGCAGCCGATCCGATCCGATTGCGGGTCCAGGCCGACGCGGCCCGATCCGACGCACATTCCGATTCGATCCGGCTCCCCGTCTCGACGTTGACGGGGTGGGCCGCGCGCTTCGAGTTTCGAGTCTTCGAAGGGGGGATCGACGACAGAAGCGATTTACCCCCAAATGGATCTCCCGTCGAATCTACGAAACGTGCTCAGAATGCTCCGTAGATCTACTGACGATCCTACGCTTCTCCTGCGTTCGACGAGAAAATCAGTTTTAGGGTCAATCAATTCTGCAGTCGATCCCCTACTCGAAGTTTTGCTATGTGGCGTTTCTTCATTCTTCTGGGGCGCCCTCGTGGCCACGGCTGGATCCACAGCGAAATTCTAGTCGGAACGCCCCCCCGGGACATGTCCTTGGGGGCGACTGCCGAAGATACGATTCCTGTTCGGTCCCGGCGTTTCTCTGCCATTTCGACCTCCCACAGGGCCCTGTTCTTGCCCCGTGGCCATCACGCATGGATTTGCGGTGGAGCAGTGAGCGAGACCTCTGGGGCCGCGGATCGAACAAGATCACGACGTGGGCAATGTGCCCACGGGGGCTTCGAGATCCAAGGCTTTCGGGCGTCTCTCCAGCCTCAGGATGCCTTCCCTAACTAGGGGAACAAAAAGTGACGTAAGCAGAAAAACTCGGAGGTCCGCGCGGATTTCTCAGATCGGCGCTGGGGCCCCCCGGCGGCGCCTCCGGCGCCGCCCCTGGCGCGCTCCGCGCGCGAGGGATGGGGGTCCAGCGCCGATCCGAGAAATCCGCGCGGACCTCCGAGGTGTTATGTTTACGTCACTGTTTGTTCCCCTATTCCCGCGACTGCGCCGTGCCGAGGGCGTTCCGGGGTGCCCCAGATCGCCCCGAACGGCCGCCCGAGGCCCGAGCCACGACCCGAGAAAGCCCAAAAAACAGAGCGGCCCGACGGCCATCGGGGGATCGGTGGGGGGCCAGGGGAGCACCGGCCCCGATCGCCCTGTGCACGCCGACCACGGCATGGGTGCCTTACGCTGCCCAGGGGCGGTGGGGTCCCCCCTCGGGGGCCTGTCGCAGATCTGTGGGCGAGGCGCCGTCGATGCTCCAGGTCGATGCCTCCCCCCTTCTGAGCCAGGCCCCCCACTTCTGGAGACCTTCTGGAGAGGCAGTGGTTGGACGGAGGCCATGCGCGACGAGAGCACCCGGGAAAAGCGGCCATCCAGACCGCCGGACGAGATGGGAGGACACATGACGACGCTATGCGACGCAGGCGGGGTTGCGGCAGTGGGCCCGCGCAGCAGGGAATCGCAACGAGTGGGCGGCGCACGCAGAGTTTGTCGAGCGATGAATCGAAGGATGGCGCCAGCGCTGCTTTTGTCGGCGTCCTGCCCCCTAGCGGGGCCTCTTCGGAGCCAGGACTCCTCACTTCTCGGGGGTGGACAGAACCCCCAACAGTGACACGTCGATTAGTGAATTGTCCGTTTTCGGTTCTCGAGAGGGCGCCGTGGCCGTTATTTTCCAGGCTTGCGCCCGCCAGGTTTGGGCCTCAGGTCGTTTTCACTAAACCACGTTTTGCTAAAGGGGGGTCTGTCCATCCCCGACTCTTTCGGTTGCCCTCAGGTCGCCGCAATGGTTGGCACCTACCTGGTGGAGTACTCCATCACGCAGAAGGCAAGCGATCCGACATGGCTGGCCGGGATGGAGCTCGTCGTTGTGCCCGTCTCGAACCCAGACGGGTTCGTTTACTCGCAGACCACAGACGCCATGTGGCGCAAGAACAGGAGAAGCTTCGACGACTCCTCTTGCTTGGGCGTTGACCTGAATCGGAATTGGGGCAAGGATTGGAACGGGGGTCAGTCTACTTCGACCTGGAAATGCTCCGACACCTATGTTGGCCCTTCGGCACACTCAGAGTCTGAGACGTTGGCGCTGAAAGCGTTGTTGGAGGAGGCTCCCGTGAGCGTCCACCTGGATGTCCACTCATATGGGGAGATGATCCTGGGGCCATGGGGTTTCACGAACACCGATCATGCCGACAAGGCCACCATTGATACCATTGGATTAATGATGCAGAGCGCCATCGCGAGTATCAACGGCAAGTCGTACATCTACGGTACAGGTGATGCGGGTGGACAGCTCTACCTCTCTTCCGGCATCATGCCAGACCACTCCACAGAATTGGGCGCCTACGGCTACACGATCGAGCTCCCGCCCGACCTGTTCGACGGCAGCGGCTTCCGGCCCTCCACTTCCGAGATCCTCCCAGCATGCCGGGAGATGTTCGAGGCCGTGCGCTCTTTGGTGGAGAGGTTCGCGCCGCCGAGTCCCGCCCCGCCCCCCACGCCACCTCCGCCACCGACGCCAGCTCCGCCACCGACGCCAGCACCACTGTGCGGCAGAAAGGGTGCTGACGACACCCCGTGGCCAGCAGGCACAGACCAGGCGCGTGTCGTGGGCGGTCAGGCGGCCACAGCGTGCGAGTGGAGGTGGCAGGTCTCCCTAGCGTCCGGTTCGTGGCACTTCTGCGGTGGCACACTCATCGCGCCGAGCTGGGTGCTCACGGCTGCCCACTGCGTGGAGAGCGGCAGCTATTTCTCCATCGTCGCGGGCAGTCACAACCAGCACAGCACAGACGCGACGCAAACGGTTTTACAGGTGCAGCAAGTCCATGTGCATTCGCAGTACTCGTCGTCGACGTTCCAATATGATGGAGAATGCCTGCGGCGGCGTCACCAGCGTCTCCCCGATGTTCGATGCACGAGGAGGCCGATTGAAGGCTGAGGACGTCATGGAGACTTCGCGTAAATAGATTCGGGTGTTCCCTGAGGGAACGAAGCTAAAATGTGTCTCTCAGTGGCGTTGGCTTCTCAGGGGCCTCTTCGGGGCCCATCGGGAGCGCTTGATGGGACCTGCTTGGCCTTGGGGCATCTTTGGGCCGTCCGTTCTAGCGGGTCTTGTGGCCGTATGGCAAGTCTCGGGGAGTTTTGGTCTCTCTGGGCCGAGTCCTGGAGCCCTCTTGGGGCAGCCTGGAGGAGATCCCGAGGCCGTCTCGAGGTTCTCCTCAGAGCCTTCTCGAACCCTCGGGAGCTGTCTGTGTCGGCCTTCCGGGCCCAGCGTTGGGTCAACAAGGGCGGTGCGTACGTCAGTTTACATTTGTGGCATGGAACAGAACAAAGCGTGCTCGGCGTCTCCACGGCTTGCTCAGGAGCTTGTTTGGGCTTCTTCGGACCCTGCCGGGGGCCTATGTCAGGAGCATGTGTGGGGCCTCACGGGTATTAAGGCCGTCTTGGGGCGGTCGTTTCCCTTCCTCCTCCTCCACTCCGCCCCCGCTCCTCCTCTCTCGTTCCCCTCCTCCCAGGGGAGGAGTCGGGGGTCGATGAAGAGAAGGAGGAGGACCAGTGCAGACCCAAGATTCAACAATGTTGGAAGAAACCTTCCCTCCAAGCTCCCTTTTTCACAGGCTCCCACAATAATTCATCTCCACTGAGGGAAGTGCGCCGATGGGATACAACGATTTGAAGATCCTGGAGCACGCGGAAGCACCATTCTCGGAACTTCAACGCCACGAATCAATTTGACGGTTGCGTCTTGACGATCCTGAATCGTGCCAGAACGCCGCTCTTGGGTCTTCAGCACCGCGAATCAAACGTAATTGTTGCGCCCTGACAATCTGGAATTCTTCCAACAAAAAACCTTTCTCTTACGCCAACCATGGGAACACATGAAATTCTTGCAACGCTTAAAACGAATGTGCTCAACGCTAAGGCGAGAGCCACATTTTGAAAAGGAACCGCCTCAATCCGCTGAAACCCTGCAACGCGTTATGATCTATGTGCGCGGCTCTGACGCGAGAGCCACATGTTTTTTAACCGCCCGCCCTCGATCCGTGAAACTTCTGCACTTGTTTAAGACGAATGTGCGCGGCGCTGAGGCGAGAGCCACACTTGTGAAGTGACCAGTCCCCCATGAATGCAATTGTTGCCATTGTTTAAGCTTCAGGATCATAAATGGCAAGGAAGTGTCAGGCGAAACGCCAGGCCCGCCCTTCCGACTGGACTCGGGGTGCGACAGGGAGAAGCTACTTATAAGAAAAGTGGATGGAGGAAAAGGAGAGAGGAAGGAAATGGATGAGGAGGGCCAGGAGGAGGAGGAGGTGGAGAGGAGAGGAGAACAGGTGAATAAGGGAAGCAGGGGATGGAGACCGGCGGAGTAAAAGAAGGAGGGTGAAATGGGGAATAACATAATTGTTGGAAGGGAAGTAGAGGTGGAGAGGAAGGAGGGGAGATGTGGAGGGGGCGCGAGGAAGGGGAAGAGGAGGAGGAGGAAGCGAAAAAAGATAATGAGGAGGAGGAGCACTAAGCCCAGGTCGCTGACTGCGCCGCTGCCGACGCTAACGTTTGCTCACGTTGCGCGTGTTGCAACAAGGAAACAAACAAGAGTGACGAAACTTGCAGCGCCTTTGGGCTACCGGCGGCACTTGTTGGGTGCTTGCCCGATTGCGCATACTGAAGTTGGAGCTTACACTGCTCTTGCTCAGCAGTCTCTCGGGCCCATCCTCAGCAAAGGAACCGCAAGCGCGGCAGACCAATAAGCCAGTGGTGGCCTGCTCCACATGTTCACAGCAGAAACGATGCTTGCCAACGTGGGCCAAACATACAGTCGGGGCCCTGAAGAAGGAACCCTTTTTGTTGGGGAGGGGCTCCGTGTTCCTTAGTTGCTTTACAGTGCTCCTTGGGTTTTCCTGAGGTTTTCCATGGAACATCGGAGTTTAATGTATGGGAAAAAGGGGCCTCGTTCCTTATTGTTCGTTCCTTAGGTGAACGCCCCAACTGTACTGCGACCCTGCCGTTTGGATGAAAGAATACGTAGTGCTAGATACATAAAGACATTGTATGTAACCGCGAAGGGTCTTTAATGATGGTCCCCCCCGAAGCTACCGGCGGGGAATAAAAACTCGTCCCTCCTCCTCCTCCTTCCCCTCCCTCCTCCTTCCCCTCCCTCCTCCTCCTCCTCCCCCTCCCCCTCCTCCTCCTCCCCCTCCTCCTCCTCCTCCTCCTCCTCCTCCTCCTCCACCCCCTGTTCTGGGCCCCTTTTCGTAGACTCGAGGAAGAAAGAGGACGACGACGAGGACGACGACGACGGGAGACGACGACGACGACAATTCTTGCTCATTCCTCATCCATGCTCTCGCTCGCCGTGCCGTGGGTTGCAGGTTCGCTACACTGTTTGGAGTCCTCGACTTGCTCCTGGCGAAGAGTATCACAACGATAGTTATTCTGGACCGTACAGGCGACATCGGCACTCCAGATGGCAGTCCTGTCCAATCAGTCCTCCTCCTGCTCAGAAGCCACACCGCCGTGCCTGGGTTGTGGGGTCAGAAGCCTCACCGACGTACCTGGGCTGTGGGCAAGAAGCATCACCGCCGTTCCTGGACTGGGTCCGAAGCCTCACCGACGTGCCTGGGCTGTGGCTGAAAGACCTGACCGCCGCGCCTGGGTTGTGAGTCAGACGCCTCGCCGCCGTTGTGGGTCGTGTGTCAAACACTGCACCGCCGTGCCTGGGTCGTGGGTGAAGACCCCACCGCTGCCGTCGTCGCGTTCGTCGCCGCCGTCGTCGTTTTTGTCGTCGTCGTCGTCGCCGCCGCGGGCGCATTATTTTCCCAATGTTGTCGGCCGTGGTGATTATTGCAGGGTGGTTCTTTCTCCCAGTGGACAATGCCCCGCGGGCTACTGTGCACGCGGGGGATATTGCGAGCGTGTTCGTCGAAGGCTTGCAATGAAAGTCGTTGCGTCTCCAATGGCTTCCTCGAGTCGACTTCGTCGTCGTCTTCGGCGCCATCGTCGTCGTCGTCGTTGTCGTCGTCGTCGTTTCCGTCGTCGTCAGCGTCGACGCCGTCGTCATCGCTTTCGTCGTCGTAGTCCCCGAGCGGGTATTATGTTCCCACTGTTGTCGACTGGATATTGTTGGGCCGTTATTTCTCCTAGTTGGCAACGCTTCCTGGGCTACTGTGCACGCGGGAGGGATTTCCAGCATGTTCGCACAAGGCTTGCAACATGAGTCGTTGCGTATCCAATCGGCTGCTCGGTTCGTCTTCGTCGTCATCGTCGTCATCGCCGCCGCCGTCGCCGTCGCGCGGGTATTGTTTTCCCACTATTGTCGGCCGTGCTCAATATTGCTGAACGAATGAATGTGTGAGCATGTTCTTGTCGTATCAGGCCTCCGCGATGCATGTTCGCACGTGTGCTGCAGTTGCGGTGGCGGCGTGTCGAGGAGGAGGAGGGGGGAGGGGGAGGAGGAGGACGAACAGGCCGCCTGGCGTTGAACGTTAAGATTTTGGATCAGTTGCCTTGGCCATTTCAGGCCTCCGCCGCCGAGAATAATTAAGTTCCAATTATTGTTGGGGTCCCAATCCGTCAATAAGCCCGCGGCAAAATTGGTCAATTCCCCGTTATTGCCCGGGGGTGGATTAAAGACCCTTCTCGGTTATATGTATATATACACATACATTCTACATACATACATACATACATGCATGCATGCATGCATACATACACACATACATACATACGTACGTACATATACTTAAATAGTTATATTCATATATGTGTGTATATGAATATAACTATATATATATGTATACATATGTATATGCATATATATATATATACATGCCACGGCGAACTGGGCCCGGGGGCCACGACCTCGACCACAAATGTGAGTGCCAGGGGCCAGGCGCGCATTTGGGGGGGGGGCAAGTCGCCCCGAAGGGCGATTTGATTGTCGCCACCCGAAGCACGTTTTATTGTTCAGGCTGCCCCTAGCGAAATGGCTGTTCTTGGAGTTTCAGCATAGCATACGAAGCCAATGTTGCGGGGATGTCTCGAGGGAACACTGATTTTGAAAACGCCGGACCACGCCCCGAACCACGCAACCACGCTCGGACCACGCTGGGTCCACGATCCCGATGTCATATGGGGGAGCCGGGGGATTCGCTCTCTCATGGGGAGGTCCTGAATCGCCCCCAAGACGGCCTCCAGGGACTTCAGGCGGCCCAAGAGAGCCTCAAGACGCCTCAGGAGACGTTCCAGACAGCCCCAGAGGGCCGCAGGAGACTCGAGAGCGCGCCTGGCCAGGCAAAAGCTTTCAAAGGCCCAGGGGAGATGTCTGGTCTGTTCCTCTCCTCGCCTCCGCTGGGGCTGCGGAGGTCTCGAGATCGCTCCTTAAGAGGTCGCGGGTGGGTTGCACTCCTGGCTTTGCTGCAGGGCACGATCCGCGTGAAGGGTGTGCCGAATCATGTGGATACTCCAGATCTCGTAATAAAAGGGAGGGGGTCTGGACCCTCCAAGACAAGCCATTTCAGACCCTCCCCCCGTGGGAAAACCCTCCAACAAAACATCGTCCCCAGACCCCCCCAGGCCCTCCAAGATAGCCTGGAAGAGACCCCCCCGAAATGAGACCCCCCTCCCTTTATTACGAAATCTGGAGTACCCTCGCGCGAACGCCCCAATGGAGGCCACGGGTGAACCTCCTCCTTGCACGACCCGTGCGAGGCATGTGGCGACGTTACCCGGGGGCACGCCATGCGAAGGTGCCCACTGGAGCCATGGGTGGAGCTTCGTCTGGGGCACGGTTCGCGTGAGGGGTCTCCGGAGGGAAAGAAACACACAGACACAATTCATCGGCGATTCCCCAGAAAATATGTGAAAATATGGGAAGTGGGGGGAAGACAAAAACCCAGAAAGTATAAGAACATATGGGGAATCATTTTATTTGTGTGTATTTATTTGTGTGTCCCAGGGCCCCTTCAGGGTCGGCCAACATGGGCGGAGGAGCGTTGTACGAACCTTGTCATTGGGCCTTTAGGTTGCGTTCCCTGTGGGCACGATCCGCGTGATAGGGGTGTGTCGCAGATGGCCAGGGGAGGGAGGGGAACGCAGTGCGAAGCTTGCCATTGGAGCCGCAGGTGGAGATCCCTGTGTGCCACGATCTGTGTGCGAAATGTGCCGAAGTAGACGGGAGGGCGGGATGCGAACGTTGTGTCCAGGGCCGTCCGTGGAAGCCCTCACGGGTCACGATCAGTGTGAGAGGTGTTCCGAAGGGAGCGGGGCAACGCTATGAAGCTTCACTCTGGTGCCGCAAGTGCAGCTATTTGCGCGGCACGATCCGCATGCGGGGCGTGCCCCTATGCGAACCTTGTCTCTGCGGATGTAGGTGGAGCTCCTTGTGGGGCGCGATCCTTGTGAGGGGTGTGCCAACAAAGGCGGGGTAACGCTAGCTAAGCCTGTCTCTGGGGCCGCAGGTGGAGCTCCCTGAGGGCATGACCCGTGCGACAACGTATGCCCTCCAATACCGCACACTTCAGACTACAACTAGAGCTTGCCAGAACCTAAGCGCGCGCGCAGCGAGCGCGTACACATACATATATATATATATATATATATATATATACATATACATATACACATACACAAGCATGTACATATACATATACACATACACATACACATACATACATACATATACACATGCATGCATACATACATGCATGCATGCATGCATGCATGCATGCATACATACATACATGCACGCATGACAGACAGACAGACAGACAGACGGGCAGACAGACAGACAGACAGACAGACATGTACACTTATGTGTGGGTGATGCAAGCTGGGTGGCGTAATGAGTTTGAAGTCCACGTGGTACTTCCCAGGAGTTACAACACATGTGATGCAAAGTACCTTGCGCAAGCTATGTCGTGCTACATCGTTGTTTTGGCTTGTTCGTTGCAAGCTACGTAATGCAATCTGACTTAGCAACATACGTGGCACAGCCTAAGTGGTGCAAGCTATGTTTTGCCAGCCATGTGGTGCAACCTACGTGGTGCAGTCTGCCTGGCGCAAGCCCAGCCAATGCACAAGCACGCCTCATGAGCCTCCTTGGGCGTCTTCGCAGCTTTGGGGGGAATCTCGGGAGCTTCTTTGCCCGTTTTGTTGCGTTCCTGGCCCGTCTGACGCAGTCGAAAGTCACCTTGGGAGCCTTTCTGGGCCGTTTGGGGGCCTTTTCGGGGGCGCTGACAAGCCGTCTTGGAGGCCAGAGCCAGCGCACGGGGCGACCCCATGCCCGACTGCCCCCACGACCCCCCGCCCGACCCGACGGCCTCCCGGCCACCGCCCAGCGACCCCTCGCCCAACGATCCCCACGACGGCCTGGCGGCCCCTGGCCCCCCAGGTCGCTCCACCACGACGGCCAGACACCTTGCCCGATTCCAAAAAACCATAAAAACTGAATAAACAAATCTATATACATATATATATATATATATACACACACGCAAAAAAAACACCAACAAAACCTTGCCAGATTCCCACCCGACGTCTTGCCCGACGCCCCACCCCACCCCCTACCCGACCCCTCGCCAAACGACCGCTCCTCGCCCGTCTCCCTCCTTACTGGGACTGCCCCGGCTGCGCGGCCAGCGCTACCTGCACGGACAGCTACATGGGCCACAGGACGGACGACCCAGCGGCCGACATTTCGGCCCATTCGACACCACCTCTGGATGCCTCCCTCAAGGACGCCTCGTTTGACCTTACCCCGAGGCCCCTCCCGACAGCCCCACCGACGGCAACGACGACGACCACGACCACGACCACGACCACGACCACGACCACGACCACGACCACGACCACGACCACGACCACGACCACCACGACCACGACGACGACGACGACGACGACGACGACGACGACGACGACGACGACGACCACGACAAAGTCTTCCTCGATGGACGGCCCGAGGCCTCTCCCCACGACACTACCGACCACGACAGTGACAGCGACGGCTTGGAGCCCCTCCGCACGGCGACGCGACTTCCCACATCCACGCCCCTCCCCACGAATGCCTCGCCCGACGCCCCGCCCTCCCGCGACGCCCTACCGCGACGACCCGACGCTCGGCCCGAAGCCCTGCCCGACACCCCCCCCCCGCCCGATGCCTTGCGCGACCATCGGCCTTGCGCCCCGCCCCACTCTCCATGCCCGCCGCCTTGGCCCGATGACCGCGCCCCACGTCCGACCCCAGGCTGGGCCTCTGCCGCGGCCACGCGGCCAGCGCTGCCCACACGGAGGGCTGGGCCAACACGGAGCACGGACGGCCCCACGCCCGACCCAACCGGCCGACCGCGCTGCCGCCCTCGACCGCCGACCCGTCGACCAGCCGCGACCGGACGACGCAACCGACGGCCGACCTCCTCCTCCTCCTCCTCCTCCTCCTCCTCCTCCTCCTCCTCCTCCTCCTCCTCCTCCTCCCTCCTTCCTTCCTCCTTCCTCCTTCCTCCTTCCTCATTCCTCCTTCCTCCTTCCTCCTCCTCCTCCTCCTCCTCCTCGGCGGCCTGGTGGGCGCCTTCGGGTCGGCGCCCACCAGGCCGCCGACCCGAAGGCGCCACCGGCAGTGGACCCAGCAGCATGCCCGACAGTTTCCACGACAACGAGGCGCAGCAGCCCGAGCGTGGCCGAGACGAGCAGCACGGCTCCCGGAGAGACGAGGGCGAGGACCACGGCCCTCCCGACGACCTCCCCCGCGCCCCCCCCCCCATTGCCCGCCGCCCTACCCGGTGTCACCCCCGACCCTCCACTCTAACTCGACGAACCCGACGCTCGATCGCTGCCTTGCGACGCCCTACTCCACGCTCTACCCGACGCCCCCAAATAGATGACAGTCGGTAGCAAATCATGGGAGCGTTATATTCCCTCGTTATCCCGTCTTTAGCGTCGACTAGCGTCTGCGAGTCGATGAGATAGCGCCGACCAGCGTCGATTTGGCGTCGACCAGCGTCGACTCGCAAGAGCCGACAAGATGGCATGGGAGGCTCCCATGCGATGCCAACGAAGATGATATCCCCTTGATGGGACCTCGAGGCCCGCTGGACTCAACGCGTCCTCGCCGTCGCCAGCACGGCCGCCGCCAGTCCCCCGATCGCCGACTTCGCTTTCACCAGCGCCGCCGACGCCCAGACCCAGCTCCACGACGAGCGCCGACGGGCCAAGTGCGGCCCAGCAGCAGCAGCTCCAGAAAACTCGCGACATCGAGGCGGAACTCCAGGTGATGGACCACCTGATGGCCGGCTTGACCCAAGGCCTCTTACCCGGCGCCCCGCCGGACCTTTCCGACGCCATTCCCGACCCTTCCCCACGACGGTCGCGCTTCACCGACGCCCTGCCCGATGCCTCACCCATTCCTTGGCGCGTGCGATTTGACGACAACCCCCCCGACGACCCACGATCCCCATGACCCCTCCAAACTCAGGAGGGAAAAAACACACAGACACAATTAATCTTCGAGTCCCGAGAAAATATGGGACAATATGGGCAGTGGGGGGAAGACAGAAACCCAGAAACAAATATGGGAAAATATGGGGAATCTGTTTATTTGTGTGTATTTATTCGTGTGTCCCATGACCCCTCCAAACGCGAACCTTCCTTTCTCCTGCCGCGCGGGCGCGCTTCGCGGCCACAGCCCTTCCCGGGCCCCCTGCAGCCACGGCCACCCCGACGGCCACGACGACGAGGCCGCCGCCCAGGCCCCACGGAGCTTGAAGCCAGAAACGATGTTCAAAAGGAAAAAACAACTTCCGGCACGATTTCCTTTTTGCAAAAAAAAAAAAAAAACACGCCACGTTGTATCTAATATACTACTATACCGTTTGAATTTGTTCAATGATATTTCTGGACAATGATAATTGACAGCAAACCTTTCATAAAAACAGCTCCCAGCGAGTTCCCAACCGAAGACCCCCCCCCTCCGATAGCAGCTCTATTCGGAGCGTGCAACTCGCCGACGCGCCATAGACTGCACCGCGGCTGGCCAGCGCTCTGGGACAGCCGAACGGGCCCAGTAAGCTATCGGTTAGCACCTGAAGCAGACGGTGCGACTGCGCACGGCTGTGCAGCATCCCCGACAGCCACTTTGACGACCACCGCCCCCCTGCCCCTCCCACCCCCCAGCGAGCACAACTCACATCCTGCCACCAGGGCAGCAGGAGCCCCCCCAGCCTCCTCCCGCTGCCTGGCAGCTGCCCGGCAGCGCCCCTGCCTGGGGAACCGGCCCGTGGCACGGGCCAGGCCCACCTGGAGGATTGCCGCTCATGACGCACCCATGCGACGACCCCCTTTTCCCCCGTCCCTCACAACGACCCGACGACCCCCCCACGGCCAACTTCGCATCAACACCACCTCCGGCGCCGACAGCACCTCCAGGGGACGCCAATTCCCACGCCACTACATGCACCCAGACGCCAGCGTCTTCGACACGGCCTTGCCCAGGCAGGAGGAGGAAATGATTCTCCGGACCGTTTCTGGAGGAGGGCAGGAGTCGTGCTCTTCGGAGGCGTAGCCCCGCAGACCTCCCTTGCTGCCCTGACCGGTCGTTTTATCCGGTGGGGTTGCAGGGGGGCCGAGGCCACGTCTCCACTGGTCGCGTCCGTCAGGACTCAAGGACCATCAGAAGCAGCATAATAGGAAGAAGGTAGAGGAGGACGAGGACGAGGAGGAGGAGGAGGAGGAGCAGCAGCAGGAGGAGGAGGAGCAGCAGGAGGAGGAGGAGGAGGAAGAGGAGGAGGAGGGACGAGGGACGAGGGACGAGGGACGAGGGACGAGACGAGACGAGGGAACGAGGAGGAGGGAGGAGGAGGGAGGAGAGGGGAGGAGGGAGGAGGAGGGAGGAGGAGGGAGGGAGGAGGGAGGGGAGGAGGAGGAGGGAGGAGGAGGGAGGAGGAGAGGAGGAGGAGGAGGAGGAGGAGAGGACGCGGAGAAGGATGATGATTTGGAGGGGATTGGAGGAGGACGCGGAGGAGGACGCGGAGGAGGATTTGGAGGGGAGGAGGAGGACGAGGACGAGGAGGAGGACGAGGAGGAGGAGGAGGAGGAGGAGGAGGAGGAGGGGCAGGTGGAAGGGAAGGCGGAAGAGCGGTTGAGAAGGCCGAGAGGGAAGAGGGGGCAGATGCGGGAGAGGGAGGGGGCAGGGGGGATATAGCAGCAGTGGAAGGACGAGGAGGAGAGTGTGGAGTAGGAGGAGGACAGGGAGGGGGGGGCGGGGGAGGGGGGCGGGGAGGGGGGCGGCGGGAGGGGCGGAACGGTCCTGCACGCCCATCGCTCCAAAGAGCCCCGCGGACTTCGCCATGGTGGAATTGTCGGAGGCCGCTCCGTTCAACGACTGCACAGGCTCGGCATGCCTCCCGAGCACAGACGTCGCCGATGGCGAGACGTGCATCATCACAGGACTGAGGCCCACATAATAAGTGGAAGAGAGATGTTGCATGTTCATCCTCGTCATCCTCCTTGCTCATCCTCTGCCTCTTCCTTCTGATCATTGACCACCTCCTCCTCCTCCTCCTCCTCCTCCTCCTCCTCCTCCTCTGTACCCAGATCCCTTTCGTGATCGTGCATGACACGCTGGGGTCATTCGGGGGTTCTGCTCAGGGTTGCGGATGTCGAAAAAGAAGCATTGCAATGGTAAGGGATGGGTGATGGGGTCAGGAGGTCAGATCTGGCGCGAACCCACCGAGCTTGTCATGATCATCTCCCCTCATCCTCCCCTTTGGGGGAGGGGGCGAATCTCAGTGACCCCTTTGCCTCGATTGGCTGCCCTGACCGAAAGGATGGGGCACCCTCTCCTCGGGCGGGTCGTCGCCCGACCTGTTGCAGGAGGCGCAGGTGCGCATCGTCAGCCACTCGGATTGCAGCGCCTCTTACAGCGGCGCGGTCACCGAGGACATGGTGTGCGCGCAGGGCCGCAACAGCGCCGGCGAGATCACGGACGCCTGCCAGGGCGACAGCGGCGGACCACTCGTGTGCGCTTCAGGGGGCGACGCCTACGTGCTCCATGGGGCCACCTCGTGGGGCAACGGCTGCGCCGACGCCAGGTACCCAGGAGTGTGGTCTCGGGTGAACTTTGTGCGCGCCTGGATCGACGACGTGATGGCCACCCCACCGCCGACGCCAGCTCCTCCTCCAACGCCTGCCCCACCGCCAACACCTGCGCCCGAGCACATGTGGGCCGGCGTCGTCGGCCAGTGCGCACTGGATGGCACCTGTGTGCAGAGCCTGAACTACCCGCAAGACTACGGCAACGATGAGGGTTGCACCGTAGAGGTCTACGTGCATGTAGCAGCACCCATCGTGGTTGAGGGTTTCGAGACCGAGGATACGTTTGATACCCTAATAGTGAACGGGATGCCCTACCATGGAACTTCAGGGCCCAGCGGCGTCACTCCAACAGCTGACATGCACTGGACGTCGGATTTCTCGATTGCACGAAGCGGGTGGAGGTTGTGCCAGCTATTGCCAACACCTGCACCACCGCCAACGCCAGAGCCGCCACCTACGCCAGCTCCAGTGCACATGTGGGCTAGCGTCGTCGGCCAGTGCACCCTGGATGGCAATTGCGTGCAGAGCCCGAACTACCCGCAGGATTATGGCAACGATGAGGGCTGCACCGTAAAGATTGACATAGGCTTGACAGCGCCCATCACTGTAGCGAGCTTCTACACTGAGTCCTACTTCGATGTGCTCGTCGTGAACGGAGTAGAGTACTCAGGAAGTTCGGGGCCCAGCGGCATCACTCCAACAGTTGACATACACTGGACGTCGGACCACTCGATTGCAGGCAGTGGGTGGGAGTTGTGCATGCCCGCACCACCCACGCCAGCTCCGCCACCACCGCCGCCAACGCCAGCTCCGCCACCCACGCCCGCTCCACCACCAACACCGCCGGCGCTGTGCGGCGCGAAGGGGCCCGACTACACTCCCTGGACAGGCAGCGGCAAGGACAGACCAGCCACAACCGGGGGAGTTGTGGTCCTTACACCCCCAGGGGACCCGTCGGCCTCGACACCCTCTGAGATCCGACGTCACGGAGAAAAACAAGATCGAAACAAGAGTTTGGCCAGAGCCTTGGATCTTTCGAGCCGGATCGATCCGTGAGGGCCCCAGGGCTCTAAACAACGCAAAATCGCCCGTTGCCGAAAATTGGTACGCCAGGGTCTCAGGACCCCTCTCGAGAGACCATCGATACGAGGGGCTCCCCAGCGGGGGTCAAGGAGCAAGGCTCCCCAGGCTGTGGCTTGTCCAGGGGGGGTCGAGGGCCGAGCGCATAGTGGCGGGGCAGGACGCCACACCGTGCGAGTGGAAGTGGCAGGTTGGAGGGGTCGAAAGCGGTACGCGAAGGACGACGAAGGCCGACAGCAGTTCCTTGCCGTCGGCGTCGCCGCAGGCGTCGTCCACTTGAGGCAGAAAGCCGCCTGCCCAGCAGCGGCCGCTGTTGCTTCTGCGCGACGTTTGCTCCTGGGCGTGGTAGCCAAGCTTCCGCACCGTCAAGACAATGCAGTACAGGGTCCGGCTTGAACAAGGATTTTTACTGTTCACAAGTGGCTCGGTCCTTCCCTTGGTCTGCATGCGTCCCGCTGCCTTTCTGGCGGCGAGGCCCCCCTTGTGTTCCTTCGGACTTCCTGGATTTACCAGGGAAAAAACAGGGGCCTCGTTCCTCATCTGCCGTTCCTTGGGGTCAGGCCGAATACTGTGAGGACGGCTTGGGCTCGGGAGGGGCTCGGACCTTCGGGCCTTCGGGCCTTCGGGTCGGTTTTCCTCGTTCCTCATCTGCCGTTCCTTAGGTTAGGCCGAACACTGTAAGGACCGCTTGGGCTCGGGGGGGGGGGCTCGGGCCTTCGGGCTCGCCGTGGCCCCGAGAAGCCCACCGCTCCGCCTTCCGCGCTCCATGGAGCAGCACGGTGATTGTACGGGTACCTTGGCATCGCTCGGACGTGTGCATTTTTTCTCGGCGAGAACCATCGAGGAGCATCCTGGACCATCGAGCAAAGAAAAAGCACGCACGAAACCGAAAAATGCGCGGGGAATGGACGCCCGAGCGACGGCAAGGTACGGGGGGGGCGTCGGCTGAGGAATATGCCCAGGACTCGCCGGGGCCTTGAGGATTCCTGATCCAATGAGGGCGGCAGTGATGCCCATGGCCGATGCACGATTGGGCTTCCACTGGTCTC
>CAUYUJ010019184.1:100000-135000 GCA_963575745.1 Prorocentrum cordatum | reverse complement strand
AATATGATCATGATGTCGCCACTGATACTGTTCCCCCCACGGCCGATCCAGAACAAGTCGTCATGCTCCTCTCCCTCCTCGCAGCCCCCGGTGACGCTGGAGACAGCTGCGGATCCGCAGTTTTGTCAGGCGCCCAGGACGGTGGGACCGCCTCGTGGCGGAGACCGCACGGGCTCCAGCGAAGGCCAAGCTGGTGTTGCCGACACCGTTTGCGGTTCTGGAGGCGACCAAGCAGGTCAATCTGGTGCGCTCAAAGCCGGCGCTGGCAGCGCAGCCAGCGGCTCCAGATGTTGTTTAGAAGGGCAATTTGGTGCACTCAGAGCCAGTGCTGCCGCGACAAGGGCTCCGAGTTCCAGGGCACGGCGCCGCAGGTGCGACCGGTCGCCCTGGAGGCGGCCCTGAAGCGCACAGCGGTGTTCGTTCTGGCGCCGCTGGCTGCTTCGGAGGCGCGCGGGTACCGTGGGAGGAACACAACGGCCTGGAAGCGGAGGACTTGGAGCGCATGATCCGGAGGCTCGTCGAGAAAGAGCTGGTCGCGAGACCCCGCCTTCAGATTTCCTGCCAATCTATGACCCTGAAGCCACAAACAATTCCAGCGGTAGGGATGGAGGTCCCTTCGGTTTTACAGCGCGGCCCCCACCTCAGCGCTGTGCACAATCGTTCTAGGAGCGGCCGCCTGCCCAACAGCGGCCGCTGTTAGTTTTGGACCAACTGTGTTATTCGGCATTGTACCCATTCTTGTCCGTGCCCATTTCGGGCGGGCGCCCAAACACTTGAGCGACGCGGCAAAACGGGTGCGCCTTCGCCCTGGCATCGCTCGGACGTGTGCATTCTTCCCTCGGCGAGGACCATCGAGGAGCATCCTGGATCATCTGGCGAAGAAGCCACGCACGAAACCGACAAAAAATGTCGGAAAAACGGAAAAAATAAAAAAAAAAAAAAAAAAAAAAAAAAAAAAAAAAAAAAAAAAAAAAAAAAAAAAAAAAAATGGGGGGGGAAACAAACAACAAAAAAAAAAAAAACGAAACCGAAACAAAAACAGGGACAGGACGTCCGAGCGATGGCGAGGCGCCGCCGCTCGCGCGTCGGCTGCCCCGCGCAGGGGTCGCGCGTCGGCGCCCTCGCTCTTTCCGTGTGCCGGCGCGCCGCGCGCCGGCCGCCCGCGCGGGCCTTCGCATAATCCGAGGCCCGAAAACCATCGCTTCACCAATTTTGGGCCCCAGGGCCCAGGGCCTCCTCCTCCTCCTCCTCCTCCTCCTCCTCCTCCTCCTCCTCCTCCTCCTCCTCAATTTCCGAGGCCCGAAAACCATCGCTTCACCAATTTTGGGCCCCAGGGCCCACACCGAGGCCCCAGGGGCCCCCCAGGTTCGTGAAGTGACGTTTTTTTTCCCACGTGAGGACCCCGAAATTCACCACTTCACTTTCCCACGTAAGGACCCCGAAATTCATCACTGCACTAAACCGAGCCCAGGACTGAAAGTCAGGGGCCCGAAAACCATCGCTTCACTGATTTTGGGCCCCAGGGCCCACTGAGGCCCCAGGGGGCCCAGATTCTTTTCTTTTTTTTTACAGCCGCAGGCGGAAGCGCCAGCGGCGGAAGGTCGCGGGCGGGCTACGGCCGCGACTAAATTGCCGAGCGCGCGCGGGGGCCGCGGATCAGGCGGCGGGGGGGGGCAGCGCCCAGGGCGGCAGAGCCGAAACAGGCCCCAGATTCGTGCAGTGATGTTTTTTTCCCACGTGAGGTGAGGACCCCGAAATTCATCACTGCACCAGAAACCGAGCCCAGGACACGAAAGTCAGGGGCCGAATCGCTGCTGTGATGCAACATCGGTCTCGTACGTGAGGTCGCCGCACCCTTTGGCGGGCAGAGCGTCGTCCTGCGCCCCGGGGCTCGATCAGAGCTTATTGAATCGCTTCGCTCATTCCGCCGGCCCATTTCGCATGACTGAGCCTCTTGGGGCCGCTGGGGGGCCTCTTCAGCGTCGCTTTGGGGGCCTCCTGAGGGCCTCTTGGGGGCTCTTGGGGGCCTCTCAGGGGCCTCTTGAGGCCTCCTGGGGGCTTCTCAAGGCCGAGGGCTCGAAGTTGTGTTTTGTGTTCCCCCTTTGGGGCATCGCTTGGGGCTCGATCAGAGCTTATTCGCCTTTTTGGAATTCTATATTCAAAGCGTGGCGCTCGCCTGAACGCCGCGCACACTCGTTTTAAAAGTGTGCAAGGGCTTCACGGATCGAGGGCGGGTGGCTCTCAAAGTGTGGCTCTCGCCTTAGCGCCGTGCACAAGAGCGCCTTGGGCATCTCTCGCTCAGAGCTTACTGGCTTCAGAGCGTGGAGAAAGAACAAGAAAATGACGGCCACAGCGGGCGGCAGGCGCGATCGCCGACGCCCAGCGCGGAGCCCCCCAGGCGGGCACGCCGGGGAGCTGCGCGAGGCTGCGCGCAGCCGGCACTGCGAAGCCCGCCACGCTGCCGCCCCGGCGCGGCGCAGGCCCCCTGGGAGCAGCAGCGCCTGTCCGCCGCGAAGGCAGGCGCCGGCGCTTGCCGACGGGGTATCCGCACCACCCCTGCAGGAGGAACCTTCAAAAATAGGAAAAAAGTAGTCCGGGGACTATGTTTTGTCTATGGTTGAGCATTTGGGGAGCATTCTGTAAGTATTCTAAATATTTCGCCCCAGATCCCCTCTGTAGGGGGACAGGCCCGCTTTTAACCTGGTGGTCTTGGAAGCGGCCAAGAGACGGCCGAGTCGGCGGCGCGTGGGCCCACCAGTGGGCTGGCGTCGCAGCGCCAGCGGGGCGCGCTGGCGCCCAGGTGTCTGGCAGCCGGCCTCGCCGAGAATGGGGCCGCTGGCCAAGTGGGAGGCGCGCGGGGTGGCCCGGAGTTGGCCTCGCCAAGTTGGGCCGCCAGCCGCCCGAGAGATCGGCCCAGCTGGGGCGCGAGAGGTGGCCGAGAGCGGCCCTCGCGCAGCTGGGCTGCGAGCCGAGGAGGACCCCCCTGCGTCAGAGGGCCCGCGCGATGTTCCCCGCCTTATAGATTTCAGTTCCGCTTTCAGTGCACACACGTTTGCCCCGGGCCCCCCGGACACTTTGGTGCAAGTGCTCCGTCGCTCAGTGCACGGCGTTAGTTTCCTATCGTGGGACAGGCGGGCGTGGCTGGAGTTCCGCCACAAAGACAGAGGGCCCGTGCTCGGGGGTCGCGGTTGCGGTCCGTCGCGCGCCCCCGAGCCCGCGGCGAGCGCGCCTTGCCGCGCGCGCGGGAGGCAGCTTCGACGCCGCCAACGGCCCGCCGCGCGCCCCCGAGCACGCGGCGAGCCCGCCCTGTGGTGTGCGCCTGCAAGCTCCAACGCCCATGACAGCCTTCGGGCGCACGCCCTGCTCGGGGGGCGCGGCTGCGCTCTGCCGCCGCGCCCCCGAGCCCGCGGCGAGCGCGCCCCGTCGCGCACGCGGGGGGGGGCAGCTGCGAAGCCCCCGCTCCTCGTCGTGCCCCCGAGCCCGAGTCGCGCGCGCCCTGTCACGAGCCCGCGGGAGGCAGCTTTTCCACGCCCCCGACGGCCTCCGGGCGCGGCACCGCCTCGGGGAGAGCGGCTGCGCTGCGTCGGAGGCCCTTCGAGCGCGCGGCGAGCGCGCCCTGCCGCGCGCCATGCGGGGGGCGGCCTCGGCGGGGGTGCGCCCGGCGGTCTGCGTGCGGCAGGACGGCGCCGAGCTGTTTGCTCTGTCAGGGGCACACTGCCATGGATCGAAGTCGCTATGCTCCATTGAATTGCTCGTCCGCCGTGTCCACATCCATCCCTCGCCTCCCTCCGGGAACCTCTGGACACCTCCAGAGAGTCTTTGATCCCTTCGACGAGCAAGCTGGGGGTCCCAAACAACCTTCGAGGGCCTCCACTGGACCCCCATCCCCATCCTCATCCTCCTTCTCATCCTCCGTATTGATCATGTTTGCCCTGTCGCACCACCACGCGACAGGGCAGGGCTATCCGGGCGCGTCGCTCGAGAAGCCTCGCCGCGCATGAATTAGAAGGGATACTACAGGGGGGCAGGCGCGGGCTCTCTCGCAGCAGCGGGGCGCGCCGGTCGTTCGCAGAGTTTTCTGCCGCGGAGACGGGTGGCGGCAGGTCCCTGGAGCGAAGTGGAGTTCTCGCCCTCGCTGCCGTGCGCATGTGCCTTGAAGCCTTGAAACATGTATACCTTGCTCATTTCTAAGTGTTCGAGTGTTCTTTGATTTGTTTGTGGGGGGGCGCCACACGCCTTTCATTCCTAATGGTTCTGTCCTGGGCCTCTTCCTGGCCTTTAGGGTGCCAGGAACAATCATAAACGAGCACAAGTAGAAATGAGCACGATTAGAAACGAACGACGTGTATACAGTCAACCCGCATACTAAGGATGAGCAACTTTCCAAGGCTAACGTCGCACCCTTGCCCCCTCGGTCCGTCCTTGGCGACTTTCGCTGGCCAACCACGTTCGAGAAACGTTTGCATGGCACTCTGAGGCCCTTGCATCCTTACCGCGCATCCTGATCATGCGATTTGACTGTAGGGATGTAGGGCGGCTTTGCAATTTCGGAAGATTGAACTCACGCCTTGGCGCCGCGCACATTGGGCCCACAACTGCGCAACAAATTGGAGGATGGAGGGTGGCTCGTTGTCGAGATTAGGCCTACGCGTCGTAGCGCCGCGCGCATTCGTCTTAAAACTTCCGGCGGTTACAGTCGGCGGGTAGCCCAGGGGAGAAGGTTGAGAGAGCGGGACTACTCAGAAGGCTCAGAATGCCACCGGCCTTTTGATAAATTGCTCGAGCCTTCTCTGGAGCCACCGAGGGTTTCAGAAAGCGGGAGAGTTTCTCAGAAGCCCCGTGGTCTTCTGAGAAGGTTTGCCCCCTCTGCCGTCGACACCACGTGCTCGCCGCCGACACCAAGGATTAGAAAGACGTCCTCAAGGCCAGAAGTTCAAAAACATGTAGCTGCTGCACGAGTGTAGTAATATATGTATAAGTTGAGTGCTCGAGACGCACTGTAACTGAATGACCAAAAATGCACACGTGTGTAACATTTACAGGGTGGGGAGCGGTTCCTTTTCAAAGCGGGATTCTCGTTGGACACTTCCGTGAATCGTATGATCATAGTTGTTTCATGGTTTACCACTCGCTAGAAGGACGCCAGGCAGCTCCTTTTCTAAACGGGACTGTCGCATCAATGGCGAGCCCATCGGGCGTTCTTCGGGGGGGCGATCCCTGTAGTGAAGAGTGAGTTCGCACGGACTTATGAGGAGGGGATCTCGGACGAGAGGGTGAATTGCAGCATTGCTTGTTCATCTTGGGTCTCCAGTGGTCCTCATGCAGCACCGTTCATGCATCCCGGCTCTCCAGTGGTCATTGCCATAATCTTGCACTTCCCCGGCCTGTCCTTTCCGCCGTTGCTGTCCCTCCTTCCCTCGCCCCCCGCCCCTCATCCACACTTGCACATCGTGAGTACTACTCTTCTCCTTCCCCTGACTCTGTCCGGCAGGTAACCGGCCCTCTCCACGTATTGTTCCTTCTTGCACACATGGTTTCAAACGCTGTTCTGTTTCGCTTTGAAATCAGAGTGCTTCCGGTGTTTCGAAATGCCGTCCCCGCTACAGCGTGGGCCTCATGTTCGAATCGGCGTTTTGCTCGCGTCGTTCATAATGGCGCTCTCGCCTCTGCGTGGGCCACTATTCTGGAACCGAGTTCTTTTTCATCCTTGCCGCCCCCATCGTTTCCCCTCCTCCGACTTCCCTGGTGTTCCCGTTGATCCCGTTCCTTCCATCACAGCTCCTGCTGTTGCTTACCGCTCTCGTCCTCAGCTTCACTCATCGTCCTTGTCCTCAACCCTTCCATTCCAGGTGGTTCTGCAGGTGGCGCAGGTGTATTCTCATTTGCAGTATAGCTCTTCCACGTTCGCCAACGACTTTGCCATGGTGGAACTGACCGAAGCGGCACCCCTCAACGACTGCATAGGCACGATGTGGAGGAGGAGTTTGAGGAAGAGGTCCTCGACTTCGATGTTCGTAAGAGACCCAGATGGCCAGCATCATGATGCGTGCCAGCGTGGCCCCAAAACAGTGGGTTCTTGCCGAATTTCGGGCAGAACGCCTGTCGTGCATGCCCGCAATGTTTGGACGTGAGTGAGAGGAAGGAGATGGAGAGTTTAAGGTGGAGCACATGGAGCAGATGGAGTTGGCGGTGGAGCACGACGACGGCATTGACCACGCGGAGGAGGATGACAGATAGGAAAGGCAGGAAGGTGAGAGGGAGGCAGGTGGAGGATGAGGAGTTGGGGAAGAGTGGGAGGCGGAGGAGGACGGAGAAGAGAGGGAGGAAAAGAACGAGGAGAGATAGATGAGGACAGCAAGAAAGTGGAGAGGGACGGGAAGACGCGAAGCAGGAAGCGAGAGTAGAGGAGGAGGGAGCAGAGGAGGGAGGAGGAGGGAGGAGGGAGGAGGGAGGAGGGAGGAGGGAGGGAGGGAGGGAGGGAGGGGAGGAGAGGGAGGGAGGGAAGAGGAGGGGGAGCGGAGAGGAGGGAAGAGGGAAGAGGAGAGGATAAGGAGGACGCGCACAGGCGTTGCGTGCCTCCCGAGCGCGGACGTCGTCGGGGGCGAGGCCTGCTTCATCACAGGACCTGGGGCGCCCACGGTGACGCCGCTGGCGAGGCTCCTCTCCCCCCCCCGCACGACGAGGAGGATGAGGTTATCCTCCCGTGTCGTGTTTGGGACTTGCAAAATCCCCCCCCTTTCTCCTCCCCCTCCTCCTCCTCTTCCTCCTCTTCCTCCTCCTCCTCCTCCCCTCCTCTCCTCCTCCTCCTCCTCCTCCTCCCCTCCTCCCCCCCCTCCTCCTCCCCTCCTCCTCCCTCCTCCTCCTCCTCCTCCTCCTCTCCTCTCCCTACTCCTCCTCCTCCCCTCCTCCTCCTCCTCCTCCTCCTCCTCCTCCTCCTCCTCCTCCTCCTCCTCCTCCTCCTCCTCCCTCCCTCCCCCTCCTCCTCCTCCTCCTCCTCCTCCCTCCCCCTCCTCCTCCTCCCCTCCCCCCGCTGGATGACCAGCTAGGATGGAGCTCTAGAGGGGGTGTCCGAGCCCTGGCCCCGAAGGCGCGCAGGCGTTGGCTGGCGGAGGAGGAGGGGCTTCCCAAATGGTTCTTGTCGCAATCATAAGAATACGAATCCTACCAATAATAAGTGTAGTTAAAGTAAAAAAATCTCATACTGATAATGTTAATAACCATCATCAGCATAATACGAATAATAAAACTATTACTAAGAATACTCATACGAATGATAATAACAATAGTAATACGAATACTGATGATACTAATAATAATAAGAAGAAGAATAACAATAATACTAATAGTAATAGTAATAAAAACAATAACAATCGTAATAATAATAATAATGGTAATAATAATAATATCAATAATGTTATCAGTCTCCTCATCCTCCTCCTCCTGCTCCTCCTCCTCCCCCGCTGCCTCCCTGGGCTGGAGTAAAGGGCGGCCTACCCGAAGATGGCGGAGGTGGTGCCCATCCCGACGGCAGTGGCCCTGGCCTTCCTGGAGATGGTCGGCAGGGAAGAGACGGAGATCCGGATGGCGACCTTCTCATGGCTTCTGGGACGCGGCGAGTTTCTCGGACGAACCACCTTGTGGGCAAGCCAGTGGATTACAAAGATCTGCTCGGGGTTCGGGGTTAACGTTTTCGCGGGTTGGCAAGGATGGAGCACGATATTCATCGAGGCGGAGCTCTCAATTTGCTGGGCTGTGGCACCGTGATCTCTCTACATCCGATCAGAAGCGCGTCATTGCTGATGAAGCTGGGCATCTCTGCTTGCAAGCACGGCACGCCAGCGCCTCCATCCACTTACTTCAGGCTGGCGCGTGACCCCGTCTAAACAGGCATCTCCTATAAGCCCATCCTAAAATCCACTTCGACATGATCCACTGGACGACAGGGAAAAGCATCCGCACGGCCGAGAAACAATAAGAAGAGATCTCGCAGGAGCCGGCGCCAGTCGGCATCTACCCTCCAACTCCAAGACCGAGACAGTCTGATCACGTGTCCTCATCCTCAGGTGCCCCCCCAGCCGCAAGAGTAAAACAGAGTGGCCACACCGCCTGCGCAAGAGCGTGAAATGCCACAGACAGTTCAAGCATCCGCCACAACGACGACTACCTCGAAGCCGACATGGTCGATCCGGACCGTTTTCTCGAGCAGAAGATCGACTTCGAAGTTCGTCTTTATGAAGCCGAAAAAGCCGATGAATTCCCAACTCGCGAGGTCCAGCTGCTGAAGCTGACCAGCTCACAGGGGGATGGACCGCGGCATCGCCTTGGTGAAATTGGTCGTGGAATGCAGCCCAGAGACGGGTTCGTAGGGCGGCGAAGCCCGGCCTTATGTTCAGATGGTGGATTTCGACAACAAGGGCGAGATGATCTCTGCTTCGAGAGGACGTGCGAAGGGCACCGCCGCGTGGAGTCCTCGTCATCCTTCGACAGAGGCCACCGCCACAACTATTCCTCCAGCTGAGGCGCAGCTGCCCCCCTGGCCCGCGTGCACTTCTATCCATGCATTCGGGTCGCGGCGCCAGGATTCTGACCTCCTCGTTGCGGGCACGCCGACCTCCCATATTTTATCCTCATGAATACTCCCTCCCTGTCGCATCCTCGGACGCGTCGGCAAGGCGGGCCGGGCGTTTCGCCTGAGGCTTTCTCACCGTCTGTGGCCATGAAGTTGGCAATGTTGCATCAACTTCAAGGGTGGAGCACGGGTGGGCTTTCCAAATGCGTCTGTCGATCTTGCGCGGCGGGCATTCGTCTTACATAAAGCTGGCATTCGTCTTACGTAAAGGCCTGTGTGAGGTGGTGTTCAAAATGAATCTCCCGCCGCAGCACCGCGCATATTTGTTTCAAAAGCTCGCAACCGATTCAAGGGTGGAGGGGATAGTCTTCAAATTGGGTATCTCGCCTTGCGCCACGCGCGCTCAAGTTGGAGATGCCCAACAAGTTCAAGTTCAAAGGGGAGTGGTTTTCAAATTGTGTCCCCCACTACAAAATGTGTTATCACCGCGCACGCTCGTGTTAGAAGTTCGCAACCGCTTTAAGGGTAGAGCACCATGTGGTCCCCACCTCAGCACCGCGCGCACTGGTTATCAAATTTCACTGGCGTTTCATGAGGGCGGCTCATTTTCATTGTGTGTGTGTCTGTGTTTAAGAGTGTGTCTGTGTGAGTGTGTGTGTGTGTGCGTGTGCGTGTGTGTGTGTGCGTGTGTGCGTGTGCGTGTGTGTGCGTGTGTGTGTGTGTGTGCGTGTGTGCGTGTGTGCGTGTGTGCGTGTGTGCGTGTGTGCGTGTTTGCGTGTGATTGTGCGTGAATGTGTACGTGCATGTCCCACCTTAGCGCCGCTCACCTTAGTCTTCAACGTGTGCAACTGCTTCAAGGATAGAGGGCGGCGCAGGTACACGATGCGTATTTTGCTTCAGCGCAGTGCGCATTCGTCTTAACATAGTGCACAAGCTTCAACGAAGGCCGAGGGCTGCTTTTTCAAAATCTGCTTATCACCTCAGCGCCGCGCACATTCGCCTGACATCTCCGCAGCAGCCGGGTTCAGACTGCGCCTGTCGTAGAAGCCTGCAGCAGCTTAGCTTCGAGGGTGGAGGGAGCTCGTCGCCGACGTGCGGCTCTCGGCGGAGCGCCGCGCAGTCGTCTTGAACCTCCTCCTCCTCCTCCTCCTCCTCCTCCTCCTCCTCCTCCTCCTCCTCCCCCTCCCCCTCCTCCTCCTCCCCCTCCCACTCCTCCTCCTCCTCCTCCTCCTCCTCCTCCTCCTCCTCCTCCTCCTCCTCGCGCATCCGTTTTAACACAGTGCAGCAGGCTCAGGGATCTGGGTAGTCGAAGGCCAGACTGTCAGACCAGATTGGGCCCCAAGGGCCCATCTGGCCAGGCCATACTGGAGGATCTGGGTCATTCGCCTGACCGGATTCGCGTTGGCTCCCTCGCCAGATTGCCCCCGTTTGCCAGATTGGGCCTGCCAGATTGGCGCCAGATTGGCTTCGACTACCCCGGGGATGGAGCGCGACTTCGTTTGCAGCCGGGGCGATTGCCGCAGCGTCGCGCACACCCGCCCCCAGACCCTTGCAACAGCTTCCAGGGTCGAGCACGGGTCGGTCTCCAGGAGCGAGCGTGCCCCCAGCCCCGCGCGCACGCGGTTCCGATGCCACGCTCGCCGGGACAGAGGGCTGCTCTCCTTCAATGCGGGACTGGAAGATGACCACAGTCACTGCTTCTCGTTTGCGCCGCCTTCCAGCCGGCCGAAGAAGAAGCAGCGGTTGTGGTCATTTCCCTTGTGCCAGGCTCAACGAAGATGACCACAACCGCTGCTCTGTTTCTGCGGGCTGGAAGGCGGCAACAAAAGAAGAGCAGTGGCTGTGGTCGTTTTCACGCCCCGTATTCGAGGTCGGATTGCCGTTGAAGGCTGGACCCGAAACTGCAGCATTCCTTGCACGGATCCAGGGCGGCCCTTTCAAAGATGGACTCGTCGCGTGTGGCGCCGTCGACACTCCTGACTACAGGGCTGCGGGTGTGCGCAGCAGTGGCACGGATTGGGGGGGGCGGCGCTGCTTCGAGAGGGGGGGGATTTTTGGACGGATCGCTGACCAGCACGATCATTCACCACCCACCAAACCACCCCAACCCAACCCGAAGGCCCACATTTATCCTCGATTTCCGGTGGGGGGGGTCGGGGACGATTGAAAGAACACATGGAGCCCGTACCCCCCCCAACCCGAAATGCGGGTCACATTCGGGTCTTCGGGTTGGGTTGGGGTGGTCTGGTAGGTAGTCAATCATGACTTTCGATGTCCTGGCGACGCACCCAGAAGGCAATTCCGTCTCAAGCCCGGGCCCTCGCCCAAGGCGGTCGTTCAAGGGCGGCGTTGCCAGGGACCTGCGAGGAGGGGACCTGGGACGCGAGGGTGCGTTTCGGCATCATCGACGCATATTTGGCTTACTATGGTCCTCCTCCATGTCGCCCTCCGCACCTGCCTCTGGGCCTTCTCACGGGCAGGGGGAGGACGAGGAGGGCGGGGAGGACGAGGACGAGAAGGACGAGGAGGACGAGGGAAAGGGCGAGGGGGAGGACGAGGAGGACGGGGGGAAGGACGAGGAGGACGATGGGGAGGACGAAGACGACGAGGAGGACGAGGGGCGAGGAGGAGCAGCCAGGCCGCCCCCAGAGGATGGGGCACCCTCTCCTTCGGCGGTTCGCAGCCGGACCTGCTGCAGGAGGCGCAGGTGCGCATCACCAGCAACGCGGAGTGCAGCGCCGCTTACGGCGATTGTTCTCCGTCAAAGGGATCGGCCAGTTTGATCTGTGCGTTCTCCACCTCCTCGTTTTCCTTCTCCTCCCCCTCTTCCTCACCCTCCTCACCCTCTTCCGCCCTTACTCGTTTCCTCTCCCCCTCCGCCTACGGCGGCTCCACTCCGTCTCATCGTTCCTCTGGGCGAATCCGACAATGACGTGTGTCAAGGCCCACAGGGTCCTCAGTGCCCTCCTTCGTCGACATGTTTTTTTGTTACCTGTCGTCACGAGGAACTTGGGATACTGAAGTTGCTGCCCGTTCGCCTTGGCCCAGCCACCCGGCGTTGCGCGGGGCGGAGGTTCCGCCCAAATTCGTCCTCATCCATCTCAAACGTTCGAATCCTACGCTGCCCAGGGCAGCAACCGAAAGAGAGCGCGCAGCGGCCGGCCGATCCGATGGAGTTTGGTCGTCCGTGGCCTTATCGCCCATGTCAGCGGCACAGCGCCGCGGCGGTTGCACTCGTGAGCGGCGCGGGTCCGTTCTGCGGCCACGCCCGAGGTCACGGAGAGCGTCGCAGAGGAAGCGACGCAGGCCATCGTTTTTTTTTTTTGTTCGACGGCTCGTGAGATGCGATCCACTGGGCCGTGGGGACCAGCGGCGGCCGTCTCACCCGAGGCGTGGGGCTCACTTTGGAACAAGACGGCGAAGTGATGCGGCCGCAGTCGACGTCGCAAGCTCCGCGAAGCCGAGAGTTTGCTGCCCAGCAGCTCGCCAGTTCTGGCGAGCCCACGATCCTGGCTGCCGAGCCCGAGCCGCTCGCCCCAGTCTGTGTTGCCTCGCGGCCTGGATGCCTGCACAATCGCACGCGGGGAGCGCCTGCTGGCGAGGCAGCGGTGGAGATCGCGCAGCGGGAGAAGCAGCACCATGCAGCACCAGAGCTGGTAAGCGCTCCGGCTTGCGCACGGAGGGCCCCCCCCCAAGGCAGCCCCGACGGGTCCCAACAGGCCCCCCGAGAAGTCCAGGGCGGTCTCGGCACCCCAACCTGCGGGGCGCGAGGCGCCCCAGGGGCGCCGAGCGCCAAGATGCTGTTGGATCAGCAGAGCACCAGAGCCGAGGAATGTCGTTGACCCGCGTTTCTCCGTGGACGTCGTCACGCAGACACCAGAATCGTCGGATCGCGGAGCCATCGCGAGCCGGGCGAGGGGCTCGGGCGTCGCCAGTGGGCGCCCGGGTCGGAGGATGGACTGTCAGTCGTGGAGGACGCGCGCGGAGGTTTTGATTGGCGAGGCGAACGTTTCGAGCATCACAGGCCGGTGGAGACATGGTTGGTTCGTGCGCATACAGGCCATGTCGTCTTTGAAGTTGTGGTGATACTCAAGTAGACTGGACGATCGATGTAGGTTGTCCATGTCAGCATTTGGCGACGCCGCATGGACATGCAAGATTCCGAGTTGGGCGCGCTGGTCGCGCAGCTTGGGGCTCCCGAGAGAACCATGTCTGTCTGACTTCGCGCAAGGGACAAAGTTTGCAAGCGCGCAGCCTTGCTCCTCATCGCGCTAACATCTCGATGCCAGCGACCCAAACTCCCTGAGAGACCCTCGCTGAACATGAATTACCCGGGGCCGAGCAGAGCAGCTCTGCCCTGGCAGGGCCATGTTTGCCGGACCTCGTCCGCCGATGACGTGAGGAGGATGTTGTCTAAGCATGGAGGCGGTGCGGGGATGTGTGGAGCTGTTTGCGGCAGGGACAAGGCCAGATCCCCGGCGAGGGGCAAAGGGCAGTGTCTCAAGGCATTTGTTGTAAAGGTGGAAATGGCCGCCCGGACGACGAGCCAGCTCACAAATGATGGGGCTGTAACGGAGGTGCCAGAAGCGCAGAGCGTCAACGTTGGGAGGTGCAGCGTCGTGGCCTTTCACGGAAGGTCTGACGCAACCAGGAGAGGCGGGGTGCCGACCATGCATGGCAGCCCGAGACACTTGCAGAGACCTACTCGACCGAACCCAATCATTCGATCACGTCGTTGCCTCCTGAAGGTACGCGCGTTGTGGCGCACGGCGACTTGAAGCACATACGCTGGATGAGCCGGGTGTGTTGCCGGTCATAGAGCGAGCAGCATTGAGCGATTGAGTGCCGCAAAGTTCGATTTGATCACTGAGGGAGAGGATGCCGAAGAACCCGCGGAAACAAAACATTCTCGGCAGTTGCGGTCCTTAGGCACGTCTTACGATGGCCAGACGTCGCGTGCAGTTGCCGTCCCATCTGACCATGTGTTACAGCAGGGCTGTTGGGGCGATGCGGCGGCCTTGACTGTGCAGCGCTGCATGGTGCAGCATCGGCCAGCACTTTTCTCGATTAGGGTTGCAGATCTGATTCGCGATCTCTTTTCATTTCGCTCGCGACGCGAACGGCACGTGCGCGGGCAAACGGGGACAGCATCGACACAAGTGGATGCTGATACAGGGAAATCTGCGGCGTCGAAGCTGTTCGGCGGTGGGAATGTCGAAGGATTCAGGTCGCGGAAACCGAATGCATTGTCGAGCAAGTGTGGCGTTTAAGCAACGCGGCAGTTAACATTTGTAATGGCGATGATTTCAGGCTCTTGATCCACGGCTGTCCACCCGGCGAGGTTCAGAGAGCGATACGTCGCAAAGTCAAGCAATTCCCAGGGCCCAGTCCACACGAAATTCCTCCGGATAGAGCCCGCTTTGGTGATCGGATCGCTGGACCGGGATACAGCGCCACTTAAATCGCGAGGTGGGTGTAGCGTGCGATGTGGAGGCGCATGTCGCGCGAGGATGACTGTAGGTGTTCGAAAGCAGGATCGAAGATTCGGAACATTTTCGCCGCGAAGACCCTGGCCTGCAGGCACAGAGTTCGGAAACACACAGGACGCCTGCACAGCATATTGAAGGCGTTCGACAAGGCCAGCAGGGACGCCGTGTTTTTGCGAGGGCAGGTGCGGCCGAAGAATTCGTTTTCTGAGGCTGCAGTCGCCGACGTATTCTTGTTCCTTTCCTCGCAGAAACGTCATTGTTGGCGCATGGGTAGGTTTACTCTCCACGTTCGGTGCGCTTGGACATGTAGGTGCGTTTCTCCTCCTCCTCCTCCTCCTCCTCCTCCTCCTCCTCCTCCTCATCTTTCTCCTCCACCTCCTCCTCGTCCTCTTCCTCCCGGTCTTCCCCCCCTCCTCCCCGTCTTCCCTCAACACGGCGAAAAAGATCAGCGCAATGGGAAAGGATCGTCGGAAGGAGTGGGACGCCAGATCTGGCGTAAGAGCACTTCGCTTCTCGGTGTTGCTCCCCTTTCCTTCTCATTCCTCGCATTCGTCCTCATCCTCCTCAACCTTCTCCTCCTCCTCCTCCTTCCCCTCCTCCTCTCTTAGCTGTCCTTATATATAATTCCTCCCCTGCAGCACCCCCAGGCGTGTCCGTAAGCCAGGCTGGGCGGTTCGCCTGAAACGTCCTCAATATTGTGACCCCGACGCTTCAAAGGTGCAGCAGCTTCAAGGATGGAGGGCGGGCTGCTTTCAACACAGAGCTCTCGCTCGCCTTGGAAGTCTGCAGCAGCTTCAACGGTGCAGGGCGGGCTGATTTCAAAGTGGAACTCTCGTTCTGGCTCCGCGCACATGCGTCTTGACAGCCTGCTGTTGCTTAAAGATGCTTCAAGGACGGAGGTCGGTTATATTCAAAATGTGGTTCTCGCTGTAGCGCCGCGCACATGCGTCTTAAACGCTTGCAGTTGTTTCGTGGACCCGTGGATTTGAAGTCCCATGAATGGTCTTCTGACACGGCTTAGGACTGCCAGGGCGCAGTGGTAATGTGGAGTAGTAGTGTTGAAGTCCAACGAGCTGCATTTTGGCACGATTCTGGATTGTCCGATATTTGTGATGTGAAGGGTGCCCGAATCCGATCAAGTGTGTATTCTAGAGGCTTCGCGTAACCCCACCAGCCCACCCCCCTTTTCCTCGTCGCCACAGCAGTGGTGCCTGAGAGGCGCGGCTATCATGGGTCCCGCCTCGCGCAGGCAGTGTCAGTCGGGGTTGGCCCCTGGGACGAGGGATTCCCACTGGGCGGCTCCGAAGTGACGGCCCACCTTGGGATGGGGATGGTTTCACCGCAGTGGCAGGCCGCGGCCTTGGTTCCCGTGCTACCTCCTGGGAGTGAGGTACACCCCCCCACACTGCGCTAGACCCCCACGGCCCTCGTGGGCTCCTAGCCCGTGCGGTCGGCTGGGATAACCCCACTCACGGTGTTTGGCCGCGTTGCGGCCCGTGGTGGGCCGGGTCGACTGGCTGAAGGCGTCGCCCCATCTGTCCCCGCCTGCAGTGGATGGCTCTGGCCACGGGCTTGTGCCACCTCCTGGGTTCGAGGGGCACTACACTGCGCATAGACACCCGCGATGTTCCGTGGGCTTCTGCTCCTGCGGTCGGCTGAAATAACCCCACCCAGGTTCTATGCCCGCGTTGAGTGCGGGCCGTGGTGCAGAGGCAACTGGCTGAAGGCCGCTTTCGTGCTTCACCCTTTGAAGTCCAGCTGTATGCTAAGCGGCTTCCCCCCACCCGACGTGGCAACTACACGTGTTGGGTCCTCCTCGGTCTCCGCCTGTTGGGCCCTGTTGCATACAAGTACAGTGGCTATCGGCTGCTACCCCCCTTTTCCTCGTCGCCACAGCTACGTACAATTCCAGCGGATATCGGCTGCTAAACCCCCTTTTCTTCATCGCCACAGCACTGGTGCCTGAGAGGCGCGGCTATCATGGGTCCCGCCTCACGCAGGCAGTGTCAGTCGGGGCTGGCCCCTGGGACGAGGGGTTCCCACTGGGCGGCTACGCGCTGACGGCCCACCCTGGGATGGAGATGGTTTCACCGACCGCAGTGGCAGGCCGCGGCCTTGGTTCCCGTACTACCTCCTGGGAGTGAGGTACACCCCCCCACACTGCGCTAGACCCCCACGGCCCTCTTGGGATTAGCCCGTGCGGTCGGCTGAGATAACCCCACCCACGGTGTTTGGCCGCGTTGCGGCCCGTGGTGGACCAGGTTGACTGGCTGAAGGCGTCGCCCCATCTGTCTCCGCTTGCAGTGGATGGTTCTGGCCACGGACTTGTGCCACCTCCTGGGTTCGAGGGGCACTACACTGCGCATAGACACCCGCGATGTTCCGTGGGCTTCTGCTCCTGCGGTCGGCTGAAATAACCCCACCCAGGTTCTATGCCCGCGTTGAGTGCGGGCCGTGGTGCAGAGGCAACTGGCTGAAGGCCCACTTCGTGCTTCACCCTTTGAAGTCCAGCTGTATGCTAAGTGGCTTCCCCCCATCGTCGGTGACGGAAGTGATCATCATTCTGTTGGGTCCTCGGCCGCCAGCGTCGCTTGCCCCGGGCCGCGCTCGGATACCCTCGTCGCCCGCAGGTCCTCAGGCCCCTGGTTCACTGGCTTCAGCTTCGAACTCAGGAGGGCTTCGCGTTGAGCGTCAACACGCGGTGTTTTGTGAGTGAGGCCTGGTTCCCCCCATCTTTTCCCCGTCGCCGCCTGCCCCTCCCGCTCTCTCGCCCCCTGTCGCCCCGCCCTTCGCCGCCCGGTTTGGGGCTGGCGCCACTGTGCGACGCTCCGCTGACTGTTGTCGGCCGCGGTGCTGAGGTGCGGGTCCAGCCTGTATTCTGTCTGCCCATCCGTGGCCGACTCGCCTCTGCTGCACTCCGGCAGGATTTCGGTCCGGCCCCACCTGCGGGTCCGGCCTGTGGTTGCCCACCTGTGGCCGCCTCCCACCTATTCGTCTTGCATGTGCATTCCGCGCGTTCTCGCGCTAATTATCGTGCGCTGTGCCCCAGCCTCGTTCACACCGCCCTCTGGATTTTTCCTTGCGGGCCGCAAATCAAAAAAGTAACCCCACCAGCCCATCCAGAAACGATGCCTTGGGGAGTTGCCCTGATCAGGGATGTGGAGGAGCATGCAGTGGAACAAAGGGTTGGGGCAACGGTCATACCCCAACACGGGGAGGATGGAGGAGGGAGGAATCGGAGGAGGAGGAGGAGGAGGAGGAGGAGGAGGAGGAGGAGGAAAAGGGGGAAAAGGAGGAAGGAGGAGGCATGGGGACTAATGAGCGGACGAAGAAGGGGAGGCGGAGGAGGAGGAGGAGGAGGAGGAGGAGGAGGAGAAGGAGGAGGAGGAGGAGAAGGGCGAGCAGAGAGCCCAGAGGCTTCTGGGATGTCTCTGGGAGTCCCTTCGGATGTTTCTTGAGATATGTTTGTAGTCCTCTTGGGGCCCTCTTGGGGGCCTCTTGACAGTTCCGGGGGCCTCTTGGAGCGTCTTGGGTGCCTCGGGGGAGCCTCTTCTGGCCTCTTGGGGGTCTCTAGGGGGCCTCGTTGCTCTTTAGGACCTCGTTGCAATATATATATATATATATATATAACGTTTTGAGCATCCGTTGTGTGTGTCTTCTAGCCGATGCCTTCTTGGACGCTCCAATGGGTCGCGAACCCCCCCGCCCGGGTCCAGGGGAGGGTCTCCGAAAGGGAAGAAGGGGGGTTGGAAGAGGAAATTCATGAAACCAGTCACGCCCAGAGGGCTGGCGGGATTGCCTGTTCCTGGTCTTGGCGAGGCATCTCCCATGTGGGGAGTCTGGGGAGTGTGGGGGGGGGGAATCCTTCCTGCTTTGAATTATTCCCACGGTTGTCTTTCAACTGGCTTCTTCTTCCAATGACAGTAACGTCTTGTAGGGGCCTATGAAGACGGAATTTGGAGGGAGGGTGAATTGCAGCATCATTGGCGCGTCTTGGTATTACTCTGGTCCATATCCTCCTTTTCCTCCTCCTCCTCCCTCCTCCTCCTCCTCCTCCTCCTCCTCCTCCTCCTCCTCCTCCTCCTCCTCCTCCTCCTCCTCCTCCTCTCCATCCTCATACTACTCCTCCTCCTCCTCCTCCTCCTCCTCCTCCTCCCTCCTCCTCCTCCTCCTCCTCCTCCCTCCTCCTCCTCCTCCTCCTCCTCCTCCTCCTCCTCCTCCTCCTCCTCCTCCTCCTCTTCATCTCGTACTCCTCCTCCTCCTCCTCCTCTCCTCCTCCTCCTCCTCCTCCTCCTCCTCCTCCTCCTCCTCCTCCTCCTCCTCCTCCTCCTCGCCTGTCATCCTCCCTGCCTCCCATCCTCCTTCCCTCATCATCCCCCTCCTCCCTGACCCCCCCTCCGTCGTCCCCCTCCTCCTTCGTTTTCCTTCCTCCTTCCTTTTCCTCCCTCTCCCTCATCCTCCTACCCCTCCTCCCCGTCCGCCCCTCCCCCTCCTTCATCCCCCTCTTCCCTCCACAATTACTCAATATGAAAATACTCTCCCTCTTCCCCTGATGGCGTCCGGGTGATGGCCGCGCACCCTCCGCGTACTGTTTTTTTTACACACAGGATGCCCGGGAAATCCCGGGAAACGACTCGCTGAGGCGCCGGCGTCATTTTTTCCCAAAATGTTGCTCTCGTTGAGGCGCCAGCCTCATTTCTGCTCCCGAATCGTTCCGAATCGTGCTCCCGCTGCAGCGTGGACCTCATTTTCGGATCGGTGTTTGGCCTCCGTCGTTCAGGATGGCGTTCTCGCCCCAGCGCGGACCTTTTTCTCGCGCGCCCATCCGCCCGCCACCACCGCGCCGCACCGCCACCACCACCACCACCACCACCACCACAACCACCACCAGCACCAGCACCACCAGTACCAACACCACCACCACCAGCACCACCACCACCACCACCACCACCACCACCACCACCACCACCACCACCACCACCACCACCACCACCACCACCACCACCACCACGACAACCACGCACACACGCACGCACGCACGCACGTGCACCACCACCCACTACGCACGCGCGCGCGGAGCCACAGGTCCGCTACGACACGCGTCCGCGGATAGAGAAAATCAGCGCCATGGTAAGGGATGGGAGGGAGGGGTAGGACGTCAGATATGACGCGAGCGCACCTAGCTTGTCCCCCCCCCTCTCCTCCTCCCGCCTCCTCCTCCTCCTCCTCCTCCTCCTCCTCCTCCTCCTCCTCCTCCTCCTCCTCTCCTCCTCCTCCTCCTCCTCCTCCTCCCCCCCCTCTCCTCCTCCCGCCTCCAGCTTGGGCCTCCCAGGGGGGGGGGGGCCCTCGCCACCACGGCCAGGCCCGCCTCGAGGTCCTGGCCCGGAAGCGCCCCGTGCAAGGGTCCGGGGGGCGACGTTGAGGACGGGAAGGCCCTGTGGAGGAGGAGGAGGAGGGAGGAGGAGGAGGAGGAGGAGGAGGAGGAGGAGGAGGAGGAGGAGGAGGGAGGAGGAGGAGGAGGATGAGGAGGAGGAGGGGAGGAGGAGGAGGAGGAGGAGGAGGAGGAGAAGGAGGAGAGAGGATGAAGAGGAGGAGGAGGAGAGGAGGAGGAGGCGGAGGAGGAGGAGGACCACGATGTGAGGCCTCCTCCTCCCCCTTCCCCTCTTCCTTCCGGCGTCTGTCCGTCGTCGCTCCCGTGCTGCATCCTACCAGTACCGCCGGCGACCCCTGGAGCGGTGCTCCAGGGGGTCACAGGGTCTCAGCTCGATCACCCTGGTCCCCCCGGGGCCGACCAGCCCTGGGGGGCAAGGCTAGAGGATCCCTGCTGGACCTCCCAGCAGCTCAGGGTACAACAAGTCACGGCATGCCATGGGCTCCTGCGAGCTCCGAGGGCCGAAGCCCCAAAAGGGTGTTGGAGGGGCCAGCGGGGCAGCTTGCCGTGTAAGGGAGCAGGCTCCCACCCGCTGTGGCCTCCCACAAGCTAATCCCAGTTCGTGAACACTGTCTCGGGGACCCTGGCGTGCAGTGACGTTTTTTCCGATGCGGAAAATAGGTAGTAGGCGAAGGAGGGAGATCAAGTCTCTCGCATGCTTTGACCAATTTTGGCCTCTTTGCAGACCTCTGGGGACCTTTAGGAAGCCCCTGGAGGGGAGGTTGCCCCTCCACTCTGGAGCCCATATCCTCCATCTTGGGGGTCTTCGGAAATGCCGAAGCTTCGGGGCCGTCTTGCGCCCCTCTGGGGCCGTATTGCGCCCCGATTCGACCCCTGGACTTTCACGAAGAGGCCTGGTCGGGGCTCAATAGACGAGGTCAATGCAAACGGGGGTCAGTCAGGGCGCCGGATCCTACAGGATCCTGCAGAGCCAGGGGCGCATTGACGCGGGCTAGGGTGCAGGATCCTACATGATCTTGCAGGCTCCTGCAAGGCTTGACTGACCCGGGTCTGCATGGACCCGGGCCACTAGATCCCCGATTTGGATTCAATATCCCCTATCAAGATGGAGTCCCAAGTTTTGGTGAATTTGTCTGCTCACGCCGTCGGATGTTGAGGTCGTCGTTCTGTGTCGTTTTTTTCCCTGAGGTGACGGCAAAATCACTGATGGCATGGTGTGCGCGCAGGGTATCAACGATGCTGGCGAGGTCACAGACGCTTGCCAGGGCGACAGCGGTGGACCTCTCGTGTGCGCAACTGATGGGGACGCCTATGTATTGCACGGGGCGACCTCGTGGGGCGACGGCTGCGCTGACGCCAGGTATCCAGGAGTGTGGGCTCGGGTGAACCATGTGCGTGCTTGGATTGACGAGCTGATGGGATTCACTATATCACCGACCCCAGCGCCGCCGCCGACGCCAGGTCCTCCTCCAACACCTGCCCCACATCCAACTCCTGCGCCACAGCACATGTGGGCCAACGTCCTCGGGCAGTGTACCCTGGACGGCACCTGCGTGCAGAGCCTGAACTACCCGCAGGATTATGGCACAGATCAGAGTTGTACTGTAGAGATCGATGAGTTGCGGGCAGCACCCATCGTGGCTGTGGGCTTTGAGACCGAGCAGTATTTCGACACCGTGACAGTGAACGGACAGGCTTATTCTGGGACGTCAGGGCCCAGCGGCGTTACCCCGACAACGGACTTGCTTTGGTCGTCAGATTTCATTGTCGGAAATATCGGATGGAGACTGTGCATGCCAGCGTTAACACCTGCACCGCCACCAGCACCAGCTCCAGAGCACATGTGGGCAAGCATGTTCGGCCCCTGCGAGCTGAACGGCTTTTGCGTGCAGAGCCCGAATTACCCGAATAATTACAGCGCGCAGCAGGCGTGCACCATAGACATCCACTTACAGGTGGCAGCGCCCATCATGGTGGAGAGTTTCTACACAGAGTTATTTTCTGACATACTCACCGTGAGCGGAGTAGAGTACTCTGGAAATGTAGGGCCCAGCGGCATCACCCCAACAGCTGCAATCGTGTGGACGTCCGATTCGTCTGTTGAAATGAGTGGTTGGAAGTTGTGCATGGTTGAATCTCCAGTAACGCATATTCCACCGACCACGTCGACCATGACCACAATCTCGCAGACAGCCACCTTGACGTCGACTCGGACAAGCACTACTACGCTGCTATACACTGTGAGCAGCTCAATGGAGTTCGAATGCTCAGGCACCCTGGAAAAGGTGGTATCTGCGGCGACGGCGCACCTCCTGGACACGTATTATCGAAGACGCCTACGGCGAATCACCGTCGCCTTTTTGCTTTTTGCAAGCGCATAGTTGGCCGAACGTTGCGGTCAGAACTCGGCGATGTTATCAGACTAAGTGTCCCCCCAGCCAGTGTGGAAATTGTTCGGGGAACATTGGGGAGAAAAGAACAAGAGGAGGAGAGAAAGAAACAGGGCCTCTTGGGAGCCCCTGGGGACATTTTAGGGGGCCCTTGGAAGCTTCCTCGGAGCCTCGTGGCGGCCTCTTGGGGGCTTCCTTGGGCCTCTTGGGGGCTAATGGAGGCTCCTTGGGAGGTTGTTTGGCCGTCTGAGGGCGTTCCTGGTTAGTCAGACGCCGTCGGAAACCGTCCTGGGGGCCTGTCTAGGTCAAGTTGGGGCCGTCTTGGGACGCTTCAGGGCCGTCGCGGAGGCCATCTTGGGCGTCTTGGAGGTCTCCTGGGCCGTCTTGAGGCCCTCTCGTAGGGTCATCTTAAGGGCCGTCACCAGGGGCCATCTCTGAGACTTCCTGCGCGCTCTTGGGGCCATCTAGGGTGGCAACTGGGGCCGTCGTGGACCGTCTGAACGCCGAAAATAAGCAACACAAGCCGAAGGTGAACGGTTTCGACCTCTGCGGGCCGTTCTGGAGACTCTAGTAGGGGGCGTCGTGGGCCGCCTTGGGGCCGCCTTGGGGCCGTCTTGGGCGATCGTGGGACCATCTTGGGGGCATCTCGGCCCGTCTTGGTGACGTCTTGAGGCCATCTTGGGCTTTCTTGGGGCCATCGTAGCCGTCTTGGGGATATTGGCAGTCTTGGGGGCCCTGTCGGGGCCGTCTGTAGCGGGAAGACCGATGACCTGTGAAGTTTTCGGAGCTTCGTGGAGGCGAATTTCCCCACTGTTCCCTCTTTAAGCGTCTTTCCGCGTCCCTCCAGGTGGCCAGCGGGTTGGGCCGAAGACCTGTGGGAGCCTTCAAAGAGAACCAACAGCTACCTAATACTTGGAACGTCGCGCAGCCTTGTGGCAAGCCACAGAGGGCGGCGGATCGAAGACGCCTACGGCGAATCACCGCCGCCTCCTGCCTTTTTGTAAGCGCCTATATGGCCGAACGTTGCGACCAGAGCTCGGCGAAGCTATCGGACAGTTTGATCCCCCAACCATTGCGGAAAGCCTCCGGGGAACCCGTGGGCGGAGAAAAAAACAGGAGGACTTGAGGTACTATGGCTTTGGGTCGCCTTAACCCTGGTACTGGGCCCAGTTTCCTGGAGTCACCACCCCGAAGGGCACTGTGGCCCGATGGTGCGAATGGCCTGGGGCTGTGGTCCAGACCGCACGGAACGTGGTCGTTCTAGCATACGAACTTGCCGGAATCGCAGCACGGCCGCAAGAGGGTCCCAAGAGGGCCCCCAGGGCAGTCACAGGATGGCTCACTGAAATCAGCGGCGTCTTTCTGTTGGAACCTGCCAGAGCAGCAGGAAGGCTTCCAGAAGGCCCCAAGAGGCTCCGAGTCGGTCACAAGATGGCCCACAGGGCAGTTCTAGCATAGATTTCCTCGTTGGCAAGAGCCAGTGCTGTGCATTTCAGCATTCGCAATGCAGGGGGTGCGTTCACCCTGGCTCCTTGTGACGTACGGTTGGTGCAGCTGGACAGTGGTGCACAACGGGCACACCGACTGGTGATCGCGCACGGGCGTGGAGCACGCGCCCGAGTCTCGCAAAGGCCTCAAGGCCTGTGCAGCAGAAAGTGCAGGTTAGACCTGGGAGTGAAATGCAGCACTGCTGTGATCCCAAAAAATGTGGGGGGCTTGTGGGTAGGCTTTCTTATCTAAGACGCTTACGGCGAATCACCGCCGCCCCCTGCCTTTTTGGAAGCGCCTATGTGGCCGAATGTTGAGGCCAGACCTGCCAAGCTATCGGACCATGTGTTCCCCGAATCGGTTTGGAAAGCAAACTTTCGGGGAACACGTGGGCATCTTGAAGGTCATCTTGGCCGTCTGGAGGCCATTTGACCCTTCCGGGCCTTCTTGGAGGACGTCTTGGAGGGCTCTTGGGCCGTCTTGGAGGCCATTTTGAGCGTCTTGGAGACCTCTTGGGCCGTCTTGGGGGCCACTTGGGGCCGTGTCTTGGGCCTCTTGGGCGATCTTTGGGGGCACTTGGGCCGTCTCGGGCCGTCGGAAGGCCGAAAAGAAGCAAATGTCAAAATCAGTCAAAAACCGTAGAAAAATCAATGATATTGGCCTCTTCGGGCCTTCCTGGAGGCCTTGGAGGCCTCTTGGGCCGTCTTGGGCCATCTTAGGGCCATGTTTGGCCGTCTTGGTGGGCTCCTGGCCCGTCTGACGCCGTCGGGAGCCGTTTGGGGGGCCTCTATGGGCCGACTTGGGGCCCTTTTGGAATGCTCCAGGGCCGTCTTGGAGGCCATCTTGGGCGTCTTAAAGGCCTCCTGTGCCGTCTTGGGGGCCTCTTGGGGCCGTCTTGGGGCCCTTTGGGCCGTTCTGGGGCCATCTTGGAGGCCTCTTGGGCGATCTTTCGGTGATCTTTGGGGGCTCTTGGGCCGTCTCGGGCCGTCGGAAGGCCGAAAAGAAGCAAATGTCAAAATCAGTCAAAAACCTTGGGAACATCAATGTGTTTGGCATCTTCTGGCCTTCCTGGAGGCCCTCTTGGGGGCCTCTTGGGCAGTCTTGGGCCAGCTTCGAGCCAACTCAGGCCATCTTGGTGGGTTCCTGGCACGTCTGACGCCGTCGGGAGCCGTCTTGGGGGCCTTTTCTGGGCGGACTTGGAGCCCTCTTGGGGCGTTTCGGGGCCATCTTGGAGGCCATCTTGGGCGTCTTGGAGGCCATCTTGGGAGTGTTGGAGGCCTCTTGGGCCGTCTTGGGGCCCTCTCGGGGTCGTCTTGGAGGCCGCTTGGGCCGTCATGGGGCCCTCTTGGGGGCCTTTCGGGGCGATCTTGGGGGCCTCTTGGGCCGTCTTGAGCCGTCGGAATGCCGAGAATAAGCAAATGCCAGAATCCTTCAAAAACCATATAGAAAAGTCAATGATTTTAGCCTCTTCGGGCCCTCCTGGAGGACCTCTTGGAGGCCTCTTGGGTCGTCTTGGGTCTTGTAGGCTTCTTTGGCGACCTTGGAGGTATCTTGGACTCTCTTGGGCCGTCTTGGAGGCCGTCTTGGACCATCTTGGGCGGACTTGGAGGCCATCTTGGAGGCCATCTTGGGCCAACGTGGCCATCTTGGAAGCCATCTTGAACCATCTTGGAAGATTTTTTCCGGATTGAGCTCCTTGAGATCCTTTCCGGGTGGCCGGCGGGACGGGCCGAAGCCCCAGGGGGAGTTCTTTTAGAAAAAGAACCAAAACCAAAAGCGATATCGTTCGGCACGCCAGACACCCCTTTGATAAATCAAAAGGGGGCGGCGGACATCTTGGCCATCTTGGACGCCATCTTGAGCCGTCTTGGAGGATTTTTTGTGGACGTTGGGGTCCTGGGCAATCCTCCCGGGACCCCGGCGGGACGGGCCGAAGCGCCAGGGGGAGTTCTTTTTTGGAAAAAGAATCAAAACCAAAACCGAAAGAGTCCAACACGCCAGGCACCCCTGCGATGAATCGACAGGGGGCGGCGGATTGGCCACACGAACCGGGACAGAGCTTAACCGAAGTGTGGCTGGGTTCTCTTATCGGCCACGCGGCCAGGACCAGTATTGACGAAAGTCGGCCCCCTCTCGGAGGGGAATTCGGCAGGTGACGAATGGAGCCATAAAAATAGCGCGAAGTGACTCGTAAAGCTTCCCTAAGAGCGAAGCGGCGAAGCTCAAGAGTAATTCGGGCGCGCTGGCGGGCTAGCTGGCTCGAAAAATCTCGACGGAAGTTTTGCAGAATTTCGGTATGTTGAAAATCAGTTTCTCGAAATTCAACATTACGTTAGAGCTCTAATATTAGTTCCCCCGTCTTTGATCTTATTCCCGCTCGTCATTTTGATTTCAGGTCGATCGGGTGGATATTACTACCGGAAGCACTCAGGCGGGATCGGCTGTTGAGTGTCATCGTGGCAGGTGCTGTCGGTTTTCTAGACTTAACTCGAGCTGTAGATGAGGTACAGAGCTGTTCGGCACAGCAATCGCAAGGAAATCATCAGGCGCGCTGGTCTAAGGTATCTAGATGCCTGAGGTCGGTCTGCTACCAGAGCTGGGACTAAAAAGCTAGTCGTATTGTGTCATCTTTGAAAAGGCACTGCTCGTTTTTTCTATTTTATTCGAGCTGCAGGCTGGCTACAGAGCTGGGAAGCACACCTCGAAAAAAAGAAATCATCAGACACATTCGCCTGCAGTATCGAGACGTCTGACATCGGCCTGCAACCAGAGTTGCGACTGAAAAACTATCTGCACTGTAAATACGTTTCGAGAGATGATGTGGGTTTCCTCAATCTAATTCGAGCTATAGGCCAGCTACGGAGCTGAGATGCACGCCGATCGACAGGAAATGCCGAGGAGTACCAGTCTATAGTATCTAGACGCCTGAGATCGGTCTGCTACCAGAGCTGCGACCAAATAATTATCTGCACCCTCTCATTTTTATGAGAGGCTGTGTTGGTTTTCTGTACTTAATTCGAGTTGTAGGCAAGCTGAGCTGGGAAGCACACCGTTCAACAGGCAATCATGAGACACAGTCGCTTACAGTATCGAGACGTCTGAGATTGGTTTGCTACCAGAGCTACAATTGACAAACTACGCGCACTCTTCAATTTGTTGTGAGAGATGCTGTTAGTTTTCTGTGTTTAGTTCGAGCTGTCGGCTAGCTACGGAGCTCAGATATGCACCAATCGAGAAGAAATGCTGAGAACCGCTTGTCTAAAGCATTCGGATCGGTCTGCTACCAGAGCTGCGACTAAACAACTATTTGCGCTCCTCAGATTTTAGATAGGCGGTGCTGGTTGTTTCTGCGCAGTTCGAGCTGCAGGCAAGCTAAGGAGCTGGGAAGCAGACTGTTCGAATGGAAATGATCACGAACGCTAGTTTGCAGTACCGAGACGTCTGAAATCGGTCTGCTCCTAGAGTTGCGACCGACGAACTGTTTGTGCTGCGCAAACAGATACCAAGTTCGCATGCTCTACGCGTGACGAGAGCTTCTTAAGATTTCTATATAGTCTGACAACATATGGTCAGCTTGTCGTGTACTTTCTTGCGTGGGTGTTTGTCTCAACTGAACTCGATATGTGAATAATCAAGGAGTTGTCAAGCATTTTCATGAAACCGCACACCCTCGCGCGCGCTGAATGCTAGATCGTCGCGTTCGCATGCCATCTATCTATCTATATATATATATATATACATGTATATATATATGTCTATCTATCTATCTATATATCTATCTATCTATATACATATATATGCATATGGCAAGGAAGCTCTACGAGTTCCCGGCAGTAACCAAGGTTGACGGTTTACCGCCGGCTTCCAGTTCGGCGGCACGCTATCTTTCCGAGGATGGGCTGGCACCCCCCAAAATGTACGTACATTTGCCTTCGGATGGGCCGACACGCCAAGACGCTGTCTTACGCTCCTCTTTGGGCAGTCGTGTGGTTTTTGAGGCCGTGTGGGACCTTCTTGGAGGCTTCCTGGAACGTCCAAAGCTCGGAAAGCCGAGAACGCTAGAATCGCAGAAAAAAACCGTAGGAGCAGTAATGGGTTTGACATGTTGGGGCCCTCTCAGGCGGTTTCTCTTTTGGGCCGTATGGGAGGCTTCTCGAGCCGTCTGAAGGCCATCCTGGGCGTCTTGGAACGGTTGTTTAGCGCTTCAGGGCCCTCTTGGACCGTCTTGGAAGCCTCTTGGGGCCCTCTCGGTTCATTATGGGGGTCCTCTTGCCCGTGGGAAAGTGACGCGACCCGAAACGGGAGCACCCGGGAGCGCCCAGAATTTTGGGTTGTGGACCCCGTCAATAGATTTGACAAGAAGGTACGGTCCAACCCGGCTTGAGAACCTTCCATTTCGTGCCTCGATGCACGGTGGCGGACTATGCGAGTGAGGAACAGTTGACAGTGACCGCTTGGGACATGAACGGATCTTCATCCCGGCTGCGCTCTGTTCCAGGCGCCATCCTTTGGAGGGTCGAGCTCGACATCACCGCGGACAGGCGAGTCGCCGAGCGGTGTTTCGAGATAGCCAAGGCAGTTCACGAGGATCCTGGCAACACGGCTGCCGCCATGAGGGCAGTGTTCGCACAGGAGGGTTTGGATATGGTAGAGGCGTTCACCAGAGAAGAAGAACCACCACCACCACCAGCTCGGGGGGGGGGCATTTGGGAACGGAGTTCTATGGCGTTCTGGTGGTGGTGGTTCTTTTTGCTCTCATGAGGCTTCGTTGTCCGTCGCGGAGCCAGACATGAACACCGCGACGTCCACCGCGACGACAGCGAGCTCCACCGCAGCAGCCACAACAGCCGCTGCAATCACAGAAGAGCAAATAAGGCATGAACATAAGTGCTCGGATGTCCGCGCGGCTTTGCTGCCTCGATACGCCGCTTTTCAAACGCAACACGTACCGTGCTCAAAGCGTCCGTGCCAATACGTTGGCCAACGTGCCCCGACGCGCCATGGGGGTGTCGCGGCGCCAGGGACGCTTCCAGACCGCCCAAGACAACCCCAACACACATGAAAAGGGCCGCGAGAGGCCTCCAGGAGGCCTGCTATGCGAGAGGCCTCCAGGAGGCCTACTATCGCGGAGTTACCGTTGTAACACGCCCAAGATGGCTTTCGGATGGCCCGCACTCCCAAAAGGGCCCCAAGAAGCCAAAATCAGATGTTCTTTTTTGTTTTTGGTACAATTTAGCGTATTGGCCCACGTTTTGGCGAACGCATCGCGTCAGACCTACGTCCTCAGTCTGCGTGATGAGCTCCGTAACACTACGCTGCGTGCTGCGTGTTGCGCATCGGGGCAGCTGGGCTCCGTGCGAATGCTTTCCTTGGCTCTTCTGAGCCAGCACGAGCTGGACCGCGGAGGCGATGACCACCGACGGGCTCCCGCAGACCACGGGCGGCGAAGACGACGACGACGGCGACGGCGCGACCAACCTCCCGCCGAGGCCGCCCACCTCCGAGGCACCGGCGCGGACGCTCCCTGACGTCGCCGCCGTCGTCGTCGGTGTCGTCGCCCGCCGTCGGTCGTTCCAGGTTCGAGGCGTCCGGGTGCTCTCCGCCCTCCCTCGGGGCGTCTTGGGAGGTCTCGCGCCGCCGCGGCTGGACATCGATGGTCGACGACGCCGACAACGTCGCCGTCGGCGTTTCCGTCTGCGGCGCATCGGCCCCCCAGCCTCAGCGCGACGAGCTTGAGGCGGCGCCGAGTGTTGGGGATCACGTGCTTTTTACCACCCCATGTTGTGTTGGGCTCTCGTTTCGCATAGAGCACCCATCGCGCATCTGCGCATCCCCTCCTCCTCCTTGTCCTCACCCTCCTCTTACTCCTCCTCCTTTTCTACGCTCGTCTCCCCCTCCTCGTCCTCTCGCCTCCTGTCTCCGACCTGCGTCTTTACTACCAGCCGCACTGGACCTCACTGCTACCAACTGCGCAACTGTCGCCTGTTTCGTGCCACAACTTCCCGCGGTTCCTTCAATGCTTTTTTTAGGTTGAGCAGTCCTGTTCGTAGCCGCCTCGTGTATGGAAAGGGTTGGGTACTTCCTGGTGTGGTTTCTGGTTTCTTCCCAGAGGATGCGTCGAACGTAATTTCCAACGGATGTGTCGAAATAGTTGTAATTAGCGGGCCCCCTGTTTCTCTTATTCCTGCTTCGCCGGGAATTGCGCTTGATGGTGTTGTCCCCAGTGCGCTCAGCCAGGTCTGCGAGGCGGAGGATGAGGAGGATGAGGAGGAGGAGGAGGAAAATGAGGAGGAGGAAGATCTTGGTCAGAAACGCGCTCCTGCATCCCAGCCCCCTCATCATGATTACGGGGGGGGGGGGGCGTGCTCAAGTGCGCGCTCGCCCCCCCCATGACCCCGGCGCCTCCGCGCTCGCTTGCGCCGGCGGGGAAGCCCTGCCCCTCTCCCGCCCCGACGCGGCCCCCCGTCGGAGCGAGGAGGCGTCGCGCTTCGCATCCGCAACGGGGGCCTCGCTCCGCGGCCGGCGGGGGGGGGGGTCCGGCCGTCCTGACTCGGGCGGCGCCTCGCCGTGCGACGGGGGGGGGGCCTCGCGCGGGCGTGGCGCAGCTGCGTCGCATGCGCGAGCGCCTCGCTCCTCGACGTGTGCGGGGGCTCGCTCCGCGGCTGCAGTGTCCGCGGAGGGGAGGGCAGGCAGTGGCGGAGCGTCCTGGCGTGCCTACAGGGCTACCGAGCAGTGTTCTAAGAGCAGGTTCTGGTGTCCACGACATGTTCTCAGAGCATTTCTGGCTGGGACTGTCTTGTTCTGACACATCGGGCTGATGTTCTAAGAACATGGTTTTTGTTCTTAGAGCATTTTCGGGTTCTAAGAACATGTCGTGGTAGGTCCACAGGAATGCTGGGACGGCCGGTCCCTGCTCAAGAAAGATCCACCCCGACCCCGACAGTTGGCGTTTCCTGAACGACCCTGGGCCCCTACTAGACAGCCCTGCCCTGTTCGATCCCCTCCTGGGCTGCGTCTACCAAACGGCTTCGCTGGTGGTATGGGGGAGGGATTCTCTGCCCTCTTACAGTAGCCCCCTCGCTGCGCGACCGGGCACGCGCACGCGGGCGGGGGTCTCGCGCAGGGGTGGCGCAGCTGCGCCACAGCAGTGGGGGCCGCGCTCCGCAGCCACAGAGGCCCCTCGCTGCGCCATTGGGCACGCGCGCGCGGGCGGGGGTCTCGCGCAGGGCGGGGGGCGCAGCTGCGCCGCATCGGTGGGGCCTCGCTCCGCGACTGGCGTGGCGCGCGCGCGGGGAGAGGCTCGCTCGCAGGCATGGGGCAGGTGCGCCCCTCGAGGAGGCATCCCCGTCGGAAGTCCCACCTGGGGTGCCCCAGAGAAGGAAAAAGCTGGAGTGGCGCCTCGTCGCGCGACTGGGCGCGCGCGCGCGGGAGAGGGGGTCTCGCGCAGGGACGGGGCAGGTGCGCCCCACGAGAAGGAATCCCCGTCGGGGGTCCCAACTGGGAAGCCCCTGAGAACGGATCGTGTTTGGAGGGCCCACAAGGAAACAGAGTCCGAGTTGGGGGCCCACCAGAAGGAATCCGGCTAGCGGGGTGACAGGAGACAGAATCCCAATTGGGGGGCTCGTGATATGGAAGCCCAGTTGGTGGGGGGACGAAAGGGATCCTCGTCTGGATCCTTCTGTCCTGATTTTGACGGTGGGGCACCCTTCGTCGCCGAGGGCGTTCCACTACTCGCAAAGTGCCTGCTCGCCAGCGTCCGAAAAACCATACGTCTGCCTTTGTGTAAAATACGGCGGCGGCATTGGATAAGGAAAGTCTTACTGGGGCCCAGACCCTGGCGCTTTCCTTCTTGTTTCAAGGCGGGGTGGGTGGCCCACGTTTGGCCGCCCATCGGTCCCGAGACCCTGGGTGCCTTGTCGAAGGCATCCTTATATAACACCTCCACTGTACGTAAATATCCCCTGGGCTTGATCCAGGCCACCTGCCAGCAGCTACTCTGCGAGCAGCGGAACGCGCGTGTCTGCTTCAGACCGCCACCGGGGCCGCTCGGAGGCCGCGCAGGCGAGTCAATCCGTCGTGGCGCGCACGAGGAAAAGGCGGCGCAGCCCGCCTCATTGCACCGGCTAGCCTTAAGCCGAGCCTGTCATTCTACAGGCGGAATGTTCAAACAAATGTTTAAACATACAAAAAAAAACATCCGTTCTTATATAAAAAGTAGTCGTATGGGGATTATTGCTTTACCATGTTTGCCTATGTTCGAGTATGGTTGGTGTATGTTTTATTTGTCTCCCAAAATCCCCCCGTAGGATGACACGCCCGACCAAAACGGTCGCTCGCGCCTGGCGTGGTCGGGTGCGGCGCTCGCTTCGTGAAGCAAGCGGAGGAGGAGGACGGACGGAAGGAGCGAGTGAAGGAGAAAGAGGGATGCAGAGGGAGGAAGGAAGGGGGACGGGGGAGGAGGGGGAGAAGGGGAGGAGAGGGAAGAGAGGGCATAGGCCATGGGAGGGAGAGAGGAAGACGAATACGGAGGAAGGAGAGGAGAAGAAGGAGGAGGAGGAGGAGGAGGAGGAGGAGAGGGAGGAGGACGGAGAGGAGGAGGACGGAGAGGAGGAGAAGACGAGGACGAGTGAGAGGAGGGGAGGGTGGAGAAGGAGACAGGAATAAGAGGGGAAAGGGGGCGGCTGGAGGTCTTCAGAGACCTACGGTTTGAACCTCAAGGTTAGAGTTAGGTCGGACATGTCCCTTTACAGGCGGATTGGGACAAAAAATGAAAAATAGTCGCGCAAAAAAAAAAACGATTCCAAATTGGTCAAACAATAATCTACACAAAAAAACGTCCCCATACTATTTCTTGACTATTGTTGAAGGCTCCTCATGTATAGGGACAGGCCCGACGTAAGGTTAGAGGTGGAGGAATATGTGGAGATGGGGGGGCACCCATAGGACGGGCGCCTGCGAGGCCAGGTGAACAGGATATGTGCCGTGCTTGGCCCTGTGTGCGCCACGGGGAGGAGGCGAAGGGGATGGCAGAGGAGGAGAAGTAAGGAAACGGAGGAGGAGGAGGAGGAGGGCGAGGAGGAGGAGGAGGAAGGAGGCGGAGGAGGAGGAGGAAGGAGGCGGAGGAGGAGTGGGAAGAATAGAAAGAGAAGGGGGAAGGAGGAGGAGGAGGAGGAGGAGGAGGAGGAGGAAGGAGGCGGAGGCGGAGGCGGACGAGGAGGAGGGGGAGGAGGGGGAGGAGGGAGATTAGGCAGAGGAGGAGGCGGAGGAAGAAGAGGAAAAAGAGGACGAGGAATGAGAAGGTGGAGGATAAGAAGGAGGAGACGGCAGACGAGGAGGAAGGGGAGTAAGGCTGATCCCTCCTGGGCGTGTTCACCATGCTTGTGTATGACGGCCATGGTCGTTGGATCCCGATATTCTCAGCTTCTTCCTTGACGCGGACAATGCTGTTGGTCTGTTTTGGTTGGCGCATCTCACAGTGTGGCAGGTGTTTTGTGGTGGTATTTACGATCGAAGAGATGTCTTTCGAGCTCGATGTCTCATACTCGGTTGATGCTCCGACTGGGCCTGTTCACCATTCTTGTATGTGACGGTCATGGTTGTTGGATCCCGATATTCTCAGTTTCTTTCCTGACGCGGACAATGTTGTTGGCCTGTTTTGGTTGGCGCATCTCACAGTGTGGCAGGTGTTTTGTGGTCCTTACGGTCGGGGAGATGTCGTTCGAGCTCGATGTCTCATACTCGGCTGATGCTCTTATTGGGGCGTCTTCGTATTCGTGATGGTGGTCTCGTTTCTGTTCGTGTTGGAGTCATTACTTGGATTGTTCACCTCTCGCGTTTACGATCACTGTGTGGGTGCCTCTCCCTGGACACGTGGATCGTATCCTGGGTGTTTTCAGCGACGCGTTGCCTTACTTCTTCTGAAGCGTTGAAGATGCTGGTCAGAGAGTGGCTCAGTCTCAAATGACCCAGAGGGCCCATAAGGCTAGCAGGAAGAGGAAAGGATCAGGAGAAGGCGAGCAGGAGGAGGACAGGAGGAGCAGGACGAGGCTCGAGTTTTCGAGTGTGTGCTACCATGGTTAGATTCTGGATACCTCCAGATGCCATCGGGGACCCCCGATGGTCCCCGCAGACTTCCCGAGGAGGTGAGGAACAGTAGGCTACGCAATGGCTTGATCGCTAGATTTGCGCAGAGTTTGGATCGGAGCCGTGCAATATGCTGTCCCCTCGCGCTGTTCCTTGGCTTCCGCACCCTCACAATACATGGTCATCCTCGTGCTTCCCAATCTTATGGTTACGGGTCGGGTTGTCCTCAACACATGTAGTGCCGACACCACGTAATTGATTAGTAGCAGTAGTCGTCGCAGTCGTAGCCGCAGCAGTAGTAGTAGTAGTAGTAGTAGTAGCAGCAGTAGTAGTAGTAGCAGTAGTAGTAGTAGCAGTAGTAGTAGTAGTGGTAGTAGTAGTCGTAGTGGTAGTCGTAGTAGTAGCAGTAGTAGTAGTAGCAGTAGTAGCAGTAGTCGTAGTAGTAGTAGTAGTAGTAGTAGTAGTAGTAGTAGCAGTAGTAGTACTAGCAGTAGTAGTAGTCGTGGTCGTAGCCGTAGTAGAACTAGAATTAGTGGTAGCAGTCGTAGTAGTCGTAGTAGCCGCAGTAGTGGTAGTAGTCGTAGTCGTAGCCGTAGTGTATGTACTAGTAGAAACAATTGTAGACGCAGCGGTGGCACGATTACCCGTAGTACTTCATTGTTGCTACGACTACGACGACTGCTAGTACTACTACTACTACTACTACTACCACCACCACTACTACTACTACTACTACTACTACTACTACTACTACTACTGCTACTGTTACTACTGCCACTGCTGCTGCTACTACCACTACGACTACTACTACTACTACGACTACTACTACTACTACGACTACTACTACTACGACTACTACTACTACTACTGTTACTACTACTACTACTACTACTACTACTACTACTACTACTACTACTACTACTACTACTACTACTACTACTACTACTAATACAACTACTACTACTACTACTACTACTACTACTACTACTACTACTACTACTACTACTACTACTACTACTACTTCTTCTTCTACAGTTACTACTACTACTACTACTACTACTACTACTACTACCACTTCTACTACTACTACTACGACTACTACTACTACGACGACGACGCCGACGACTACGACTACGGCTACTACTATTGTTGCTACTACTACTACTACTGCTACTACTACTACGACTACGACTACTACTACTACTACTACGACCATGATTACTGGCACGTCGACTATTACTACTACTACTACTACTACTACTACTACCACTACTACTACTACTACTACTACTACTACTACTACTACTACTACGGCTACTGCTACGACTACGACTGCTACTACTGCTACTACTACTACTACTACTACTACTACTACTACCACTACCACTACCACCACCACTACTACTACTACTACTATTATTACTACTACTACTAGTACGACTACTACTACTACTACTACTACTACTACGACTACTACTTCCTACCTAATACTACACATAAGAATACCACTGCTACTACGACTACTACTACTACTACTACTACTACTACGACTACGACTACGACTACTACTACTACTACTACTATTACTA
>CAUYUJ010019184.1:65000-95000 GCA_963575745.1 Prorocentrum cordatum | reverse complement strand
TCCTCCTCCTCCTCCTCCTCCTCCTCCTCGTCTTGGCACAGGTCTTTCGTGTTCCCTTGGGCGCGCTCACACTCAATAGCTGGACTCAACTGGAGAAGTGGGGCTGCCCTCGTGTGCTCAGGTGGGGGCATCTCAATACTGCATCTCTGGTCCGATCGGCGTTATTGACCTTTCCACAACATGCAGAGATTCTATCCAGACTGCGGGCGCATGTAGAGGCTCACCCGATGTGGCACTCATTAGACATGCTCGCCTCTGGGAGGTTTTATCCTGACTTCTGGAAAGCTCCTGCATTCGTGGAAACACTGGCTGATGTCGCGAGTGGTGTGGCTCCTGGACCCCGTGAATGTCGGATGGTGGCGTGTGCGCTCCCTGTGGCGCATGATGCTTTTCTTCCACAACTGGGCAAGCGGCCACGTCCACAGCGTGCTGTTCACCGTGCTCTTCGTGAAGCTGATGAAGAGGAGGCTCCTCTTGTGTCGCTGCTGAGGAAGCGCCTTGGCAAGCTTCTACCACGGCATGCAGATGCTCTTGATACCATCCAGTGGGCTGCAGTCCAGGTGGCTCTCTCCTCTTGTCCTTTCTCGTGGGCATGGGCTGCGCTGAGGACATGGACTGATGCGTGGCTCACATCGAGTCGGATTCTGCACCCCTTCGGACAACGATGCTGTGCGTTTGGGTGTGTGGGCGCGATGGATGCTCTTCGACACTATGCTTATTGTCGCCCACTACACCTGGCTGTCCGACGTGCGCTGGCTCGCCCTTTTCCTCTGCCTGTGCTTGAGCGATGGGGGTTGCGTTCACCGACAGCTGAGGCCATGGCATACCTAGCTGTGATATATGCGGCTTACAATGAGGCGCGACTCGTCCCTGCTTGGCCTATTTCGTCAGCCCAATTGCATTCTTGTGCTTTGGCAGGTGTTCGGTCAATGACTATGGCTGCGCCGCAACGTCTACCCAATGGTGTGCGTGCGGGCCAGGCGCAGCTTGACTTTCAACGTCGGCAGCGGGCGCGCTCTGCATCCTCTTCGACTTCGTCGTGTCCTCTTCCTCGTCTTCCCGGATGGTGGCTGATGGTCCTGGTCACCCCGTCTGCCTGCGGCTGACACCAGTGGTCTCATCGGCGTCGCTCTCTCCCCGATCGAGTGTTGCATCGGACGCATCGGAGGACCTCGTCATGCTTGACCTACGCCCTGATCTTTCGGCGACTGGAACGCCATGCAATGAAATGGAAGCCGTCTCGCCTTCCCCTGCGACGCCTGCGACACTGCTTGCGACGCCTGAGCGTGTGGGTCGTCTCGCAGACCTGAATGACATGTGTGATGACCAAGGGCTTGGAGAAGGTCCTGAGTCTGACATACTTTTGCAGACGGAATTGGGATGGTCGTGCGGTGTCAGATCGCAAAATCCTGACGGGAAGGGCTCCTCGACCTTCTCGCCTCAGGTTCAGGGAGTAAATTGTGGGAAATGGTCTCTTGATGGTGTCAGTTCGCAAAGTCCAGGAGGCGGGTGCTCCTCGAGCCCGCATATCCTGGCTCACCGAGTAAATTGTGAGCATGAAGTCTCTGCTGGAGGGAATCGTGACTATGGGGCTGCGAGCGGACCTTCGTCAGGTGCTGATTGGATGAGGTCATGTGGAAGTATTGCGCCTCGTGGGACAATTGCTGAGACGTCGTCGGTTGAGTCCTCCCGACAGTTGGCGTGCCAGAGATCAATGATGCTGCCTGCTCTAACAAGGCATACTGAGCCCTACTTGCAGTGTTTCTCCCCTGCTTCTCTGCCGTCCTACCCTGCTCCCGCCATCCCTTCCATCATCTGCGTACCCGCTGCTGGGCGCTCTCACACTCTCCTCTCTCGGTCCGTCCCTCTGAGATCTGCTGCTGCCTTTGCTTGCCCCTCGCCCTCTTTCCCTCCTCTTACTTTGCAGCGTCGCCCCATTCTGGCTACGGTGCCCATTAGTCGTGTTCGCCTGGCCGACCTTCCTGCCTGTGCGCGGTCGGTCCCAGTTGCTCGCTCTACCATTCGTATCATCCCCATTGCCCAGCGCTCTATTTTCTCCACCTGTCCTGCGGAGCCTCCTGCTGCTGTTCCCCACCTCCTTCCCTCGATTGAAACGACATATAAAACGGCTCGCCGATCGCCCACTTCGATGGCTTCGACGGCGGAGCTGTTCGAGGTGCCAGGCGCGCCCTCGCCCGTGCCTGCAGCTGCTGCTGCAGCGTTCGAGGCGCGGCCCCTCTTGCCCGTGCCCCCATCTTCCTCTAAGGGGCGGGCCTAGAGTGGTCTTGAACGGACCTCTCGGTACGCTGGGCTCCTCCTCCTCCTCCTCCTCCTCCCTCCTCCTCTCCTCCTCCTTGTCCTCCTCTCCCCTCCTCCTCCCTCCTCCTCCTCCTCCTCCCTCCTCCTCCTCCTCTCCTCCTCCTCCTCCTCCTCCTCCTCCTCCTCCTCCTCCTCCTCCTCCTCCTCCTCCTCCTCCTCCTCTTCCGGCGTGAGCTTCACAGCCCACGGCCTCAGACCTCCCGACCTCCCCCCAGCGGCAAGCGTTTCGCCCTGGGCGAGTTCTCTGTCTGTCCCCGGAGCCCGCCGCCAGCGGGGCCCCGAGGCCGAGATCGAGGAGGGACCAGGCAGGATTGAAACCCATGCCGTCGTCGGAGATCTGGGCCCTCCGCAGCCGCAGGGGCTGCCTCGGGGCTGCCTCCTCGCCGGAGGGTTCCACATGGAGTCTTTGGGGGAGGGGGGGGTCCAGGAGGGGCCCCCCCTCAGGGGCTCAGCACCCACTGCTTTGACGAGGTTCCGAGGCCCTTGGGGGGCTCTCTACAATTACTCAATATGAATACTACTCTCCCTCTTCCCCTGATGACGTGCTGGGAGTGTTCGCCCCCCCCCCCGCGTCCTGATTTTTACACACAGGTTTCCCGGGAGTTGGGTTTTCGCTTGCATTTGTTTTCAAAATGCTGCTCTCGCTGAGGCGCCGGCCTCATTTTTGGGCCCCGCTCGTTCCGAATCGTGCTCCCGCTGCAGCGTGGGTCTCATTTTCGGATCGGTGTTTTGCCTCCGTCGTTCAGGATGGCGTTTTCGCACCAGCGCGGGCCTCTTTCTCGCGCGCCCATCCGCCCGCCACCACCGCACCGCACCCCGCCCCGCCCACCGCCACTTCCACCCACCAACGCAGGCACGCACGCACGCACGCGCACCGCCACCGCCACCCCACTACCCCACCCACCACCACCACCACCACGCTACACCGCGTCACACCACATCACACGCGCGCGCACATAGACACACACGCACGCACACAGACACACACGCACGCACGCACGCACGCACGCACGCACGCACGCACGCACACACACACACACACACGCACACACACACACACACACACACACACATATATATTATTATATATATATATATATATATACACGCCACACACACACACACCACACGCACGCACGCACGCACACACACACACCACCACCGCCACCACCGCCACCCCACCAACCACCGCCATCACGCACGCACGCACCTGGCCCCACCACCAAACCACCAAGACGCCACACCACGTCACACCACAGCACACTCGCACACGCACGACACACACACACACACACACACACACCAACACCACACGCGTCACCACACACACACACCACAACACCACCACCACCACACCACCACCACCACCACACCACCACCACCCACCACCACAACCACAACCACAACCACAACCACAACCACAACCACAACCACAACCACAACCACAACCACAACCACGCACACACGCACGCGCGCACGCACGCACGCGCACCACCGCCCACTACGCACGCGCGCGCGGAACCACAGGCCCGCCACGACACGCGTCCGCGGACAAAGAAAATCGGCGCCATGGTAAGGGATGGGAGGGAGGGGTAGGACGTCGGATATGACGCGAGCGCACACAGCTTGGGGAAACCCCCTCCCCGACAACCCCTCTTGGCACCCTCCGGCCTCGGCCCCTCCTCCGGCCACCTTCCGTCCGTCCAACACGGAGGAGGAGGAGGAGGAGGAGGAGGAGGAGGAGGAGGAGGACAAGGAGGAGGACAAGGAGGAGGAGGGGGAGGAGGAGGAGGAGGGAGGAGGAGGAGGAGGAGGAGGAGGGAGGAGGAGGAGGAGGGAGGAGGAGGAGGGAGGAGGGAGGAGGAGAGGAGGAGGGAGGAGGAGGAGGAGGAGGAGGAGGGGGAGGAGGGAGGAGGAGGAGGGAGGAGGAGGGAGGGAGGAGGAGGTGTTTTGGCTTTCCCCTCCCCCCGCGAGTTGCGGCGGCCATGCGCTGCCCCCCGCGGCGGGCGCCGCCTCGCCCCGCTGGCGCTGGCGCTGGCCCTCCTGCCGCGCGGCGCGCCCTTCGCGGGCGTCGCCCCCGCGCGCGGCGCGCACCGCCACGCCGCCGCTGCGAGGCGCGGAGCACGCCGCGGCGGCGCCGTGGCGCGCGGCGCGCTGGCGTGGGGCCCTCTGGGGCCGGCCCAGGCAGGGCCCGTCTGGATCTAAAACGACGCGAAGATCGGGACAAAATCGGATCGGGACAACTCGAAATCTCTGAGAATCGGCGGGTTTGGAGGATGTATTGGGCGCCGCGGCCGCTCCAGAGCGTTCCAGAACGCTCTGAGAGCGCTCCAGAACGCTCTGGAGCGATTTATCCCGATCCTAGCCCTGTTTTACGAGACCACCTCGGGCAATGTGCAAAAATCATGGCGGGAGGTTGTGCCTCATGCTCGGCCTCGGGAGGCCCGCACCGGCCCTCGGGGCCGTCAAAAAACGACGCAGGACGAGAAGCCGGCCCCTGGGAATGGGTCGAGACCTCTCAGGGTCGACGCGATGAAAAAATCATGACGTCGGGGGTCCGGGTAAGCGACGGGGTCGATGCCAGCGGGGGGTCGGCCAGGGCGCCAGCTCTTGCAGGATCCTGCAGAGCCAGGGGCGCACTGACCTGGGCTTTTGCGCGCAGGATCGGCAGGATCCTGCAAAGCTCGGCTGGCCCGGGTTCGGACTGGCCGGGGTCAGCAGGTCCCCGCCTCGATCCGATCGACCTCGGTGCCCCCAGACTTAAGTCGGAGAAGTCCCTTTACAGGGAGAATTTTCAAAAGAAGAATATTAGATATATCTATACCGCATAGGCCACCCTTCGGGTGATAAGGAGGTGAGGGGGGGGGAGGGACCAACGTCGCATTCGATTGATCTCACTATCGAACTCACTACCAATCTCACAATCGATCTCAATCGATAGATCTCACAATCGATCTGACTATCGATCTCACAATCAATCTCACAATCGATCCCACAATCGATCTCACATTCGGTCTCGCTATTGATCTCACAATCGATATCACAATCGATCTCGCATTCGATCTGACTATCGATCTCACTATCAAACTCACTATCGATCTCATTATCGATCTCACATTCGGTCTCACTATCGATCTCACTATCGATATCACAATCGGTCTCACAATCGATCTCGCATTCGGCCTCACTATCGATCTCTCTATCGAACTCACTTTCGATCTCATTATCGATATCATTATCGATCTCACTATCGATATCACAACCGAACTCACAATCGATCGAAATCACTACCGAACTCATTACCGATAGTGATCTCACTACTAACTCAATCGATCGATCTGACTATCGATCTCACAATAGATTCCACAATCGATCTCACATTCGGTCTCACTATCGATCTCACTATCGATATCACAATCAATATCACAATCGATATCCCATTCGGTCTCACAATCGATCTGACATTCGATCTCACTATCGATCTCACAATAGATTCCACAATCGATCTCACATTCGGTCTCACTATCGATCTCACTATCGATATCACAATCAATATCACAATCGATATCCCATTCGGTCTCACAATCGATTTCACTATCGATCTCATTATCGATCTCACATTCGGTATCACAATCGATCTCACAATCGATCTCACAAGCGATCTGACATTCGATCTCACAATCGATATCACAATCGATATCACTACCGATATCACTATCGATCATCAAAACAAAACATCAACATCGTCATCATCATCACCATTATCATCATCATCAATGTCATCACCATAATCGGGACACCGACGGGGCACCGGCGGGACACCGCGGGCCCCCGGCCGCCTGGAAGGGAATCATGTCGTCCGGCAGCGCCTCAGCCACACGGGACACCAGCGGGACACCGGCGGGACACTGCGGGCCCCCGGCCGCCCGGAAGGGAGTCATTTGGTCCGGCCGCGCCTCAGCCACACGGGACACCAGCGGGACACCGGCGGGACACCGCGGGCCCCCGGCCGCCCAGAAGGGAGACATATATATATATATATATATATATATATATATATACACACACACACACACACACACACACACACACACACATATAGCGGGGGACTGGGTCCGGGGGCCAGGGGCCGGGGCCCCGACTGCAAATGTGGGGCCTGGCGCCCTGGGAGCCCTGCCGGAGCGCCAGGGGCCGTCCAAGATCGCCCGAAGACGGCTTCGGAGCGCTCGAAAGCGCGCTCCGATGGCTCCGGATGCCTTTCAAGGCGACGCCCATGACGCGAAGGCCCCCGAAGGCCCCGAAGACGCCCCACGAGGCACCCCGAGAGAGCCCCAATGGGCAAAATCGTCGATTTCCGATCGGGAAACTGATGTTTTTGGCGTGTTCACCTTTGGGGCTTCCACTGCGTCCAAGGCGGCCCAAGAGGCACCCGTGCCGGTCGAGGATATCCCCAAGAGAGCCCCAAGACGGCCCACGAGGGGGCCAAGACCGCCACGAGGCGCCCAAACCGACCAAGGACGCCCCAAGTCGGCGCCCAAGACGGGGACGAGGAACCGAAAATTCGCACCTTTTGGCCCAAGAGACCCCCAGGAGACCCCAAGAGGCTCCAAGAAGCGCCCAAGAAGCCCCAAGACGCCCCCAAGAGACCCGAAAAGGCGACAAAAGAGACCCCGAAACAGCCCCAAGAGGCACCCCAATAGAGCTCCAAATAAGCAAAAATCTTCGATCTGATATTTTTGGCGTGTTCGCCTTGTGGGCTTCCACTGCGTCCAAGACGGACCAAGAGGCACCCAAGACGGTCGAGGATACCCCGAAGAGGGCTCCAAGACGGCCCACGAGGGGGCCAAGACGGCCCACGAGACGCCTAAACCGCCCAAGAACGCGCCAAGTCGGCGCCCAAGACGGACACGAGGAACCGAACATTCGCGCCTTTTGGCCCAAGAGACCCCCAGGAGACCCCAAGACGCTCTAAGAAGCGTCCAAGAAGCCCCAAGAAGCCCCTCAGAAACCCGAAAAGGCAGCAAAAGAAACCCCGAAGACGCCCCACGAGGCACCCCAATAGAGCCCCAATAGGCAAAATCGACGATCTGCGATGGGAAACTTTCATTGTTGGCGTGTTCGCCTTTTGGGCTTCCACTGTGTCCAAGACGGCCCAAGAGGCACCCAAGACGGTCGGGGATGCCCCCAAGAGGGCTCCAAGACGGCCCACGAGGGGGCCAAGACGGCCCACGAGACGCCTAAGCCGCCCAGGAACGCCCCAAGTCGGCGCCCAAGACGTGGAGAAGGAACCGAAAATGCGAGCCGTTAAGCAAAATCGTCGATTTCCTTTCTGGGAAATCTGGCGTTTTTGGCGTGTTCGCCTTTTGGGCTTCCACCCGGCGGTGCCTCGAGCAGTTGTTGCCACTGGAGTCCTCAGTTGCCTAAGACAAACTCCAAACATTTTTGTTTCGCACAACGGGTCCTGTGTCTGTGACACGCTAGAACCTAGGCGCGCGCGAAGCGCGCGCGTGGTTCTAGTCAAAAAATAGTCAGGTGGCGATTTTTCGAGCCAGGTTAGAAATACTTTAAAAAATAGTCTGGCAATAGTCAAGCAAGTTCGAGCCAAGTAAGAAATAATCGCGCACAGATAATCGCGCTTCGCGCGTCGCGGCCCAGGCTGGCGAGGCGCCCTGCTCCAGGGTGTCGGCGCGAGAGCGCGAAGAGGGCCGCGCGTCGCGCAACGCGGGCGCTGTGTGCGTACGTAGAGAGGTGACCTACCCAGAGGTCCAACATATTGAAAAAATCAATGAAGACGGAGATTTTTCACTCATTTCGGCCCCTGGGGGTCCTAGCCGGGCCTCGGGACCGTCAAGAAACGACTCAGGACGAAGAGCCAGTCCTGGGGAATGGGTCGAGACTTCCGGGAACCCCGAATTGAAAAAGACACGACATCGGGTGGGTGTCTCGAGGCCCAGGTGGGGTCCGAGCACTCAGGGTCGGAGGATCGCGCCGCGTGGCCGATGCGTCAGCGGTGCGGCTCGATGTGGAGCCCGACTTCCTCCACGCTGGCGTCGCTGACTCACCGTGCGGGGAGACATCCCTCGCTGGCCGCCGCCTCCCGCCTCGCTGCCCAGGCTGGGCCCCGCGCCCGCCTGGGCAGCGGCCACGCGGCGCGAGGCGGCCCGGTTGCCTCCCATGGTGTGCTGCCTGCACCGGGCGGGAGGTCGCCTTCTTCCGCCCCGCCCCGCCGCGCTTGCCGGGGGGCGCCCCGCCTCGCCAGCCCTGCGGCGAGGCGGTCTCGCCGCACCGGCTGTGGTGCGTGCGCCAGTTGGGTGCGGTTCTCTCCCCCGTCCTCCCCGCGCCCGCTTCCAGCGGGGCCTCCCCGCGGCGCCTCGCGGCACCTCGCTGCCCGCTGGCGGTGCCCAGCGCAGCCGCCCCGGCTCCCCGCAGCCCTGCTGCTCGCCTCATGGGCGCCAGTGCCAACCACCCTGCCGCGTGGCCCCAGCCGCAGCCCCTGCATGCCCAGCCGCCCTGGCCCCCGCCAGCCCTGCTGGGCGCCGCAGTGGCCCCGCCAGCGGGGTCGTCCTGCTGCGTCGCTTCAGGAGTGGGCGGTTGCGGCGCAGCAGTCCCTGGCAGGTGGTGCTTTGCTGCCCTCGGCAGCGCAGCCACAGAGTTGGCAGCCCAGCTTTCGGCAGCTCGGCATGGAATCATTCCCATTCGAACAGTCTGCTTCCTAGCTCTGTAGCTTGCCCACAGCTCGAATTAAATAGAGAAAACCACCACTGCCTATCTAAAATTTGACGAGCGCAAATAGTTGTTTTAGCCACAGCTCGTGTTGCTGACCGATCTCAGCCGTCTAAATGCTTCCAACTAGCGCTGCTCAGAACTTCCTGTTTATTGCACCATTGTGCTGCCGCGAGCTGGTCGCTGGCCCAGTCGCTGTGGCCGCGTGGGCCTTCCCGCATCAGCCGGGCCGTGACTGCAGCAGAGCCTGTCACCGGGGGCTTTCTGACGAGCACCTGGATGCCGCCCGCCTGCGCGGGCTCGCTCGCCGCTCCCCCTCCAGTGCTAGCACGACGTGGACCACGCTTTCTGCGCCTGCAGCCCGTGCCTCGGTCCCTGGGTGTGGCCGTGATGCCGCCCCGCGTCCACTGCCAGGCTGCCTCGGCACAGGCTGGCCGCCCTGGCCACTCCAGTCGAAGTTCTTCCTGCTGTGAGTGTCCTCCCTCCTTCTCCTTCAGGAGGAAAAGAAGCACACAGGCACAATGAATCGTCGATTCCTCAGAAAATATGGGAAGTGGGGGGAAGACAAAAACCCATGACATGTGGGCAAATACGGGGAATATGTTTGTTTGTGTGTATTTATTTGTGTGTCCCAGGGCCCCTTCACTCCTTCCCTCCGCGGCCGCTCTCCGCCTTCGTCCCCTCCCTTGCTGCCGGACAGTGCGTGCCCGAGCCCGGACCACTAGAGCGCGCGCTCGGATCGCCGATGCCGCTCTGCGACGGAAAATGAAAACTCCGATACATCGTGAACATCGCCGATGCATCGGCGATGCGGCGCGATCCTCCGACGTCGTCTAGTCCGGCCCCATCAGTGTTTGTGCCGGCCAGCTCGGTCCGATTTGAATCTGGTGCTCCGACGACCCAGTGCGGCCGGATACTTGTATTTTCTGATATGTCGTTTGGTTTGTTCAGTGGCGATGTTGATTGCGACGGTCCCGCCCAATACAACAATGCGAAAAGCAGGTTGTCGCTGATGACAACCCCGCGCCAAATTTCAACAGCTCACGAGGGCACCCAGTGGTTCACCAAAGTCGCCGCCGCCAAAATATAAATCACCAAGTTCTGTATGTCGCAGCCATGGCACTTTGGAGCGGCACCGTCGTCAAATTCTCCAAATAGGCTTGCCCTATAGGATTCCCAGCTCAAACCCTACTAATTCGTCCGTTGCCCCCTAATTATTATTTCCACTAGTTCCTATGGCCATGCCTATGCCTATGCCTATCGCCCTCTCCTCTTCCAATGACACCCCCTTTTTATGTATGTTTGCTTGCTTGCTTGCGCGGTTGCGCGCTTGCTTGCACGCTCGCTTGCTTGCTGAGTTGCGGATTCGAAGCGTACTCGATTCCACTGATTCCTTGAGTTGAGTCGTTTAATATATTTGGAGTCAACGCTGGCAGATACATGATTTTGCGACAATGCTGCAGTATGCTTGCAGACGCAGTATGCTTGCATTGGCGGTGCTCTTGGCGCAGGGAAGGTCCGAGAGATCCGATCCGGCGTCTCGCTCTGAACCCAGCCGTCCTCTGATTTGTTTGTTGCTTTCCATCCGCGGCCCCTCCTCCCCCTCCTCCCCCTCCCCGTCCTCCTCCTCCTCCTCCTCCTCCTCCTCCTCCTCCTCCTCCTCCTCCTCCTCCTCCTCCCCCTCCCCTTCCTCCTCCTCCTCCTCCTCCTCCTCCTCCTCCTCCTCCTCCTCCTCCTCCAGAGCCCACGACCGCTCCCCCGCAAGAACCGCCCAGGATACATGTCTGGTGGCCCTTGGGCCCGACGCCTGTGCGGCCAAAAAAACACACGATCGGGGGAAAGTGCTGTCTCCCTGGAAGGCTGGCCGCTCCTGCAGGCGGAATGGTCAAAGTAGTCCGAACAGATTACGGGGACGATTTGTTTAGTATTTGTTCAGGCTACTTGGGGAGTATGTTTTAAATTTGTTATATGTTTCGTGATCGGAGAAAATTGCTGTTTCCCTGGGAAGCTGGCCGCTCCTGCAGGAGGAATGTTCAAAAGTAGTCCGAACATATGATGGGGACGATTCGTTTAGTATTTTATTTGTTCAGGCTACTCGGGAGTATGTTTTGAACTTGTTTTCTTTTTCATTCGAAATCTGCCTGTCTGTCGGAGAACATGCCCGACCTGAGCCCAGGCCGCCGACGCGGTGTACATCCAGGTCCTCCCGTTCACGGCGCCCCTGGACGTGGATGGGGGCATCTTGGCGCTGCTGCAGCTTGAAGCCGCCGCGGTCGCCGCGATCGCCGTCGCGGTGGCGCTCTTCGTCAGGGACCAGATCGACAGGCTCGAGCGAAACAATGAGCAAACAAACAATAATACGAGTAACATCAATCTACGAAGCGAGCGGATACACATGTCTAACTACGCACAAACATCAGACAAACAAGCAAAGCAAGCGAAACCAAACAAATCAGTCAACAAACGCAACAGCAACAACAACAACCAGCAATTTAAGATTGATCGCTCCTAACTGCCCGCGTGCCACTCACCACGTATGTCCAAAACCCTCGTTGTACGCCCTCTTCGTCTTCGATCGTAACCCCTCTGGAGGGCATGTCTTCCTTACTACTTGCCGCGCGTACCTGGTGTAGCCCATGAAACAGGTGAAGAGAGGACGGATGGAAGGGGGAGGGAGAAAGAGGAGCATTGGATTAGCAAAAGGGGGGCTAGGAGCAGAAAACACGTGGCACAACCCGACGGGCCCATTGGGCGGGTAGACCCGAACGGGCGGGTCGGGAAGGCCGGCCCAAGCGGCCAGGTCGAGAAGGCGTGTTGCTACAGCGTGAGTCTGCGTAACTTGTGAGGAAGTCCCGCGCGAGAACACGATTTTGGAATCGATCAGGAGGAAGTTTCAGGCGGGAGCCGTTGTGGTTGTAGTTCGAAGCCCAACGACGCAGTTTGGTGACACCACGCTTTTCCTAATCAAAAACATGGTGCGAGCTCCGACGGAGGCAAGATCAAATGGTTACCGGCGGGGGGACCAACACAAATTATCATTTAGAAGTGAGATTTCAAGGACGACGACGAGGACGTGTATTTCGTGCAGCCCCTACGGCATGGGAAGAGAGTACGGATGGGGGACCAATAATGATGATTCAGTCTTCAGTAGTGAGAGTTCAACAACAATCATTTTAAGACCGTTCGCTTCTATCTGCTCGCCTGCCACTCAACACGTATGTCCCGAACCCTCGGTACCCGCCCTTTTTATTTTCGATCATATCCCCTTCGGGGCATATCTTCCTTACCTGCCACGCGCACTTAGCGCAGCCCCTGAAACAGGAGGAGAGGGGACGGATGGAAGGGGGAAAGAGAAGGATAGAACACAAGAGAAATTGAGACGCTTCGCGTATGTCCAACCACCCCCCTCCTCCCGTGCCTGCCGTACAGTGACAGCGGGCCGCCAGAGCGCATGGGCACGCGTGTCATCCTGGCCCGCGTCTGTCCCTGGATGCGTTGGGTACACTTCCATGGCGGTTGGCGGCACTGGTGTGAGATCTGCCAAGAGCCCGTCGACGACACAGAGCACCTCCTAAGCGAGAAGCACTTCGAGATGTCGGAGGCGCGGTACCTGGACGGTTGGCCAGACCCGAACACCTTCGTCACTCCTGGAAATCTCTGGTGCAACTGCGGAGGGGAACCCTTTGACTCGTACCACCAGGTGTCCTTTTGTGCGGAAGCCTTGGCACGGCCGGAGGCCAGTCCAGCCCGCGGTTGCCCGTGACGGGGTACGCTCGCTCCCTGGCATTGCCATCCCAGAGGACGCGCTTCACGTACCCATTACCTACCCCCTCTGGGACGATCCGCCAACGTACAATTGCCCTGGTGGCACCAGGGTGGACCTGGAAAGGGTGCGGACACACATGATGGATAGGCGGGGCGCCGCAAGGGAAGGCCTCAGGCCGTCTGAGGGCGGCGACGGGAACAGGATGCGGGCGAAATCGACCATCGGGCCACTTCCCACACCTGGACAGGCATCAGGCTCCTTGGGACTGCCTCCCCCTCCGCCTCCGCCGCTTCGCCCTCCCCCCGCCTGGACTCCACCCAGTCAACAGCGAACAGTCCTGTTGGCCGAAGACAGTGCGACGGAGGTCGACGCTCTCTCTCCGACGAGCCCAGCTGCCCTGGACGAGTCACTGGCCATGCAGGCTGCCTCAGAGGTCGCCAGCCTCTACTCGGTTCCGCTGGGCTCTCTGCACTCCAGAGTCCACCCCAAGACAGCGCTCGGGGAGCTGATCGGAGCCGTTCGACTTCCCTCGCAATGGCCATACTCTCTACAGGACCGAGGACAAACGCTAAGGAGAATCGCCTGGGTTGAAAGCCAGGCCTCGGTCGAGACGGCAGACGATGGCAAAGGCTCCACTCGAGAAGATCTCGCCAGGAGAGGTAGTTGTGCTCTCGGAGTTCGCGTCTCCAAGATCGATGCCAACGCGGAACTGGAGGACCTGGATACCTTTCGGCTGCGGAATGCGATGTACCTACCCGTCGGGAAAGAGCTTCTCCTGTTGGAGTGGCCCTCAATGTTCAAGGTTGCATCCAGACCCTTGGAACGTGACAAAGAGAGCAGGTGGCTGTGCATTTCCGTCACGGGCCCTACAATAGACAAGATTGCAGACGTCACGGTCTGGTGGCCTCCTGCGCTGGGAGGCACCATCCACCCCAAGGACGCACAAGCGTTAGGCCTCAGCCCTTCCACCAGGTACCCCTCAAACAGGTGCATCGTGGTCTACAATAGTGGGAAGGGTGGTCAGCCCCACGAAGACGAGTCCAAGGCGAAACGCCCCCCTAGCGATGACATTCCCTGGTACCGTGTGGACGAGGCCCCTTCTGACATCCAGTTCTGGCGGCAATGCGCGGCGCTCGACCAGATCTACTTCCTTCGTCAGAACCCAGCGGATCTGTTTGGCCACCACCTATCCCCGGTGACATTCCTCTTGGCCTTTGTGCACGCCCCGCGGTCGGAGCGACAGTTGGCCAACGACCTGGAGCACGCTCGTTCTTTGGGGCTGAGCCTTAGGGCCAGGGCGGCCGCCACCCTGGACCAGACCGTTCCCGACGCCGATCACACGCAGGCTGTCGAGGACGGCCTACTGCAACAGGCACCGCCTCTCCCCCAAGACCTGAAGGCGTTCTCTGACGAGGAGATCTCAGATGCGACTGGCTTTGTCTTTCAGAGAGTGCGTCCTACTCCCAGCCTGGACACGCTCCACAGAATCCTTGACAGGCACAGGCCGAACGAGGATGCGTCCAGGGCCCTGCAGGCCACGTTGAACCACCACGCCGTACATGTTCCTGGACCCCCTGGAACGGGCAAGACCACCTTCTCGGTAGCCTGCCTGGACATGTGGGGCTCCTGCCTACGCCCTGGACATGCGGTCGCTCTGGCAGCAGGCCCCAACACAGCGGTCGACCAACCAGCTCTGGCAATGATCGAAGCACAACGTCAGCGGCGCCTCGACCCAGACACGGGCTTCCCCGACAAATTCGCGCGCCTTGCAAAGAAGGACCGTGTCAATGAGGCATTCGTCGACCTGACGCCTGAAGGTCACTACAGGAACGCCCACGGAGATTTCCCGTTCCAGGACGGGGACAAGAGCCAGGATGTCAGGCCTTACTAGGCGAGCTTGCTACGGGGGGCCAAGATAATCATGTCTACACGCGAGGGGCCAGAGGCGCTCGGTCAAAAGGACAGCCCACAAATTATCCTCCTGGTAATCGACGAGGCTGGACAGGCCACAGAGCTCCACGCGCTCATGTCCATGGTTAACCTGATCAACAGTGGTGGGACTGTGGCCCTCGTTGGAGACCCAAACCAGCTGCCCCCCAGGGTGCTCTCCAAGCTGGCAAACGACCTTGGGCTCTGCGTCAGCATCTTCGACAGGATGTTTCACGCACTCCGCGGCCAAGAAACGTCCGTGGTTCGCCTCTCGATCTGCTACCGGATGCATCCGCAGCTCCTTGCCTTCCCTAGCGCCGCCTACTACGGGAACGGCATGAAATCCGGCATCCTGGATCCGCTCGGAGAGAGGCCAATTGTTGAAGGCACCCCCTGGAGAGGCATCAGCGCGTGGGAGCCCGGACGACTGAAGAAGCTGGCGGAGCTCACTGAGTCTGACGAAGGTGACCTCCGCGCCACCCTCGGACAGCTAGATCCGCCGCCAAGCGCAGACAAGCACCGTTTCCTGTTGGTTCATGCACCCTCCTGGGAAGTCACCTCAGAGCTGCAACCTGGCTTCGCCAACCTACCGGAGGCGGCTCAGGCCGCGGACATCGCGTGCACTCCTGCCCGAACTCAACAATGGCATCTCTGTCAGGATTGTGGTCGGACACCAGCTCCAGACGGTGATTCTCATGGATGGGTGGCCGCAGGGCCCTCGCCACCTCTCCAGCGCCCTGCGCAACGCTAAGGGAAGCAGGAAAGTGCAGACCAGCAAGGGGAGAGACGGTCCTGGACGCGATGGGCCGGACACACCCGGACCTGGACAACCCCCGCAAGGCCACAGGGTGGACACTCAGCGCTGGCAACACGTGTTCCGAGAGGACCATAATGTCCTTACTGATATCAGCTCTTCGTTCCCTGGACTACGGCAGGTTGCGGGCGAGCACATGAATAGTGGGGCGCTCAAGCTCACCACAATCGACTCCAGCCAGGGAGGTGAGGCGGACATCGTAATCGTGTTAACTACCCGGAGCAACGGGAGCTACAACTGAGGTTTCGTCGATGACGCCAAGCGCCTGAACGTGGCGATCACCAGGGCTAAGCGGAACATCCTGATCTTGGGGGGCGGACGCATGTTCGCCAACGCCACCTGGTCACAGCTTCGAGCACTCTCAGAGCACGGGCGATTAACCCGCCTGTGGGTCCAGTTCCGAGGCCACGCCCCAGTGGGCCACAGGCTCTCCCTGGATATCGACGAAAGCTCCGACCCACTCCAGGACCTCGCTGCATGGATATCCTCGCCCGTCGCCTGGAACCGCGACGCAAAGGGGAAGAACGGGCAGAGCGAGCTGGATGCCGCCAAGAAGAAAGCACTCGACGCCCAGGCCACCGGTTTCGCTGAGCGCTTTAATGCACCCCTGGACGAGCACTTCGACTGGGAGACCCTGGGTAAGCTAATCTCGGGAGGGCTCCACGCTATCCTCTCAACGCCTGCCTTCCATGTGCTCATATACCTGATGTCCGGGCTACACCCCCACGAATTCTCACTGGCCAATGCACCGCGACAGCCCGGCATGCTTGACCGCAAGGCCTGGTCGCATTTGGTTTCTTGTTTGACATGTCTCTGGGACTCGACGCGACCAATCTAGTCTACAACATGCTGTGGGCAGCAGTCGTGTGGTCGCTGGGCCTGGGCACCCCCTGGCAGGACGCGAGCTACGCCGCCCCGGACGACTCCCTTCCCCCGTTGCCCCACGCCAACGGCAGGCGTGTAACGCTCTGGAAGCGCCGCCAGTGCACCCCCAAAGGGCTCTTCCGTCAGGTCCCCAAGGCTTGGAGCACCGCTACCAAGGACTGCTGCCGACACAGGAGGCACCCTGGATTGGCCGGGTTGGGAGAGATCCTCCGAGGGCGTGGTGCCTCGATGGAAGAGTTCCGCCAGGGAATCACAGACACCGACGGCCCCCCCATGGATTCCTGCAAGGCCCGGTCGCTTCTGGTTGTCATGATGCTCATGCTCCGCGAACCGCGAGTGTTTCTGTGGCCTTTCTCTCATGCAGAACAGGCCGGGGACGTCATCGAAGCCATCCTGGGGCTCTGCGTGCCCTGGCAAGAGGTCCACCTGGATTTCCGAAGCCAGTTCGCCCGCACCTGGAGCCTCACGCTGGAAGACCTGGCCGACCTGCACAGCCGCATCGAGGCTGTTCTTCCCCACATCTCCAAGCTCGTGGCATTGGCGCATCACCACCCGGCCGCGCGGGAAGCCGACTGCCCACAGACCTGGAGCGAGATGGACAGGCAAGACTTCCAGCTAAAAGCGCCTATGCTCGTCCCCGAGCAGATCGCCCCGGCAGCAACTCTAACCTCCCTGGACACACGCGGCTGTTCAGTTTGTGCGCTCCACGTCGCACTGGCGGGGACCGATGCTTCCTTGGGCCCCGACCGGGTTGCGGGTCTTTCCTACATCGGTGGCGGGATTGCCCTGTCCAAGACCGACCTCAATGCCCCCCCACCACCCGCCCCCGCCCCTGGCACCAGGCTGGACCCTCCAGTCATCCCCGACGAGAGGCTCACACTCGAGAAGAAGAACGGCATATACACTTGCGACAGATGCGGAAAGGACCAGCTGAGCTCTGCCGAGGGCACATGGATCTCCGACATCACGCGCCAGATGGTCGCTCAAAATAAGCCCCTGGCCTACATCAACGGCGCCAACATGGGGTGGTTCTGCGAGGTCTGCTGGGTAGGCCACCTGGAGGAGCAGGGCCTTCCTACGCCTGCAGGTGCGAAGCTTGCCGACAGAGTCAAGGAGCATGAGCAGCAGACAACGGGGGCCAACAATGACCGAGCGAGCGCCCTCCCATCCCTGGGGCATCTCCCGCTCGGCTTTGGATGCAGCCCCCTGGAGGACACGAGGACGTTAGCGGACCTCCTCGTGGTGCCGACGGGCATGAAGGCCCTTGAGCGTGCCAATACCACCATTCCCATCCTACGGATCCGGGACGAGCGCTTCGGTCTAAAAGCCGCGCAGACGGGGGCCTACTCTGCGAGGTGCGACACCTGCCCCCACGGGGGCCCACTCCTCGTCTGGGACCCTGGCTCCCCGCCCCTGGGGGGTTTCATATGGAAGCCGGCGGAAGGTGTAGGCGTTCCCGAGCAAGCTGGGTTGCCCCCCATCGACATGCGTGCCCTGGCCTGGTGGGGGCGCCAATGGAACGCTACATGGTGCTGCCGTCGCTGCCTGGTCCCAATCTGGAACATAGGTCCGGCCACCCTGGACCACATCCTGGATCGGGACTTCAGGTCACTGTATCCGGGAAAACCTCCAATCCTTCCTCCGCTCAGCAGCCAGATTGGGTTCGAGGCGCCTGTGGACATCGCTGATTCTCCTCCTTGGTTGGGCGTAGACGCCAAGGCCCACGATCAGTTCACCATGGTCGGAGCAGGCAATCTCCCTGGACTCAGCGCCGCGGGCGGTTCTGGTGCAGCGTCAGAGACAACCCCTAGGACCCTCACCCAGCTTTTGGACTTCCTGCCGGACCTGCCTGCACCGCAGGGCCCAGTCCTGAGCGAGAGGAACGTCTCTAATCCCACCCTAGGCGCTGTAGACCCCAGCAGGCTTGGCTCCAGCGGATTGTGCGCACGGCGACCGCTAGTAACTTCCCTCCGTGATTTCCATCCTGGACTGGAATACACCTGGAGGCAGTTTTGTATCGCCAACCGCGACAGAAGCGCCCCGGAGCCCAGCTACGACGAGGCCCCCCTGCCTGACGAGCTCCTGTCAGAGTTCCTTAGGACCATATACGGCGACTATATCCCAGACGACTGTCTCCCTCCCAACCAGCTCTGGGAAGGCAAGCGAGCGGCCGCAGCTCGAGTCATAGCACACCTGGCCAACGGCGAAAGGCATAAGGAGCCCTGGAGGACTTATGCCGCGACGCTTGCCCCGGCAAATGGCTTCGATCCCATCCGACACGAGATCAGCACGCTGACGGGCTTCCTACCCAGCCTCGGTGCCGATGCCCTCGCCGCTACCACCATCACCTCCTTGGCCGAGTCCCCCCCTACGGGCGTCTTAGCCATGGGCGACGACAGACCAGACACTCCCATGGCCGCTGACACGGACAGGCCCCTGGGCACAATGGACAACGACTCGCGCATGGGCCACCAGGACCCGCCCGACCACAACGGCAACGACGGGAGCACGGAAGAAGAGATCCCTCCTCCTAAGGTGGAGTCTCCCGACTTCGGGGATGACGAACCACCTCGTCCTCTTACCTGCTCAGAGTCGGCCCAGGACGACGACGGTGATCGCCCAGGCGATGAGGCGCCTCAGCAAAGCCCATCGGCGGGCAGCTCCGACGCCGGCCGCGACGAGACTGCGACCTCAGCCGAGGAGGAAGCGCCCCACGCCGACCGCCGTAGCGGCCCAGCCCGTGATCCCCCGAGGGACGAGAGAGCGCGCGACCAGGATGACTCGCGGTCCGAGCGCTCTTCTGCGCCCACCCCGCAGCTCCCTGGACAGAGGCACTATCACCCTGCCCATACCGGTACATCGGAGCAGGATGCACTCAACCGGTTGTCCTGTCCGGAAGGGGGCGGCCCCATGTACACAGTCCGGCTGGGCACAGTTGACCTCGAGCGTCCCAATGAGACTCCAGCCAAACGCATAACCAGGCTTCAGTCGGAGCTGGGCGCAGTCTTCTGCGCGCTGTGGACAGCAAACACGCAACGAACTTGGATCCCTGGATCCAGGGCGCCCAAATCCGACCCGAAACTGCACACGGCCTCGGACATCAGCAACTTTCTCGACGCCTGGAGAGACTGCGGGTACGACGCCTACGAGATGAACACGAGGCTGGGCTATGGCATCGACTGGGACAGACTACGAGCCACATGCTTTCGCCACTCCCGAACAGACGACAGGGGCAAAGGCAGCTACCACCAGACCGACTGGCGGGACCGCGCGTCGAGCTCCTGGAACACCTGGGGCTGCTGGCAGGGCGAGTGGAGGGACGGATGGTGCGAAGATCGCTGGCAGTCGGGCGGCAAGCGCGGCGGCGACTGCCCCGACGATCGGGACGATAGAGATGAAAAGAGGCTCCGCTGGAGAGACTGAGCCCGCTCTTCGCTCTCTCCCCGCCCCCAGTGCCTAGCGCCACCACCTGCACCTCTCTACACAACGTTTGCGGCCCTCCGCCGCCTTCTTTCACCAACCGTGGGGCCGCACCTCCGCCCCCCTCCCCTGGACGGCACTCCTCCTACCTTTACTTTGGAGTGCCGCTCAGTAATACTATCTGCACTCTGCGTGACAGCGCGCATCCTGCAGACCCACAGGCCACTGGCTCCGCTGCCTTACTCTACCGGTGGCCCCTTCACTCGCGCCGAAGGTTTCCTCTTTCCTGGCTACGTTTCACACCTGACATCCCCCTGGCGCTGCCTCGGCCGCGCCGCGGGCCCGCAATTGCGGCGATCTGCCGCCCTCTTCAGGCGCGCGCACCTCCTGCCTTTGGATCCAGGTGCGCGCCTCGGTAATATTGTCCACAGCCTTCCCGCTGCTGGACTGGCGGCCTCCGGGCCCTACTGTAGGTCTTCCACCGCCAGGCGTGCCCTGGCACGCGTCTGCGGACGCGGGCTTGCCTGTCCGTGCCCTTGCACGCGTCTGCGGACGCTGGCTTGCCTGTCCACAGGCCCACTCCCTGGATCTCGTAAAAGATGAACGGCCTTCCGCCGTGACCCTGGATCGAAGCGGTTCTGAGGGGTGCGTCTTGGGTTGGACAGTCGCGCCCCTCGGGTGCTATCCGACTCGGTTTGGGTAGCGCTGAGACGCTTTGGATGTGCACACGTTACGTGGTCCACCGTGTATCGTGCACTACGGCGCCCTCCCACTCGGTGGTCTGGGCTTACGCATCTCAGTGGTGCAGGGCTCTCCGCCATCATCGGCCCATGCCCTGGATGCGCGTTCTGGCGTCGCGACATGGGTTTGCCGTTAGGATTTTCCGCTGGCTTACGTCTCAGGCAGTCTGCGTTACCCGTCTGACTCCCTGGATCGTTGTCCTCGGGCACCCTTAAATGTTGAACGGCCTTCCGCCGTGACCCTGGACCTAGTGACTCTGAGGGCTGCGTCTTGATATGACGTTCTCGTCCCTCGGGTCAGCGGACTCGGTTTGTGTAGCGCTGAGTCACTTTGGATGTGCACACGTTACGCGACCATGTACCGTGCACTACTGCGCCTCTCCACTTGGTGGATCTGGGCGGTCGCATCTCAGTTGCGGAAGGTTCCCCTGTCACCATTCTCCACACCCTGGATGCGCGTTCCGGCGTCGCGACTCGGAGTCGCCGTCAGGATTTCCCGCTGGATTTACTTCCCAGCCAGTCTGTTTACCCGTCTGGCTCCCTGGATCGTTGTCCTCGGCGCGTTCCTCTGTCCGCAGTTGGACTTCTGGGAACGCTTCTCGCGCCATTTTGGCTGCGCTTGGTCTCCCCGGTGCCTGGCTTCAGGCCCCCTGGGTGCACCCTTGCATGCCCGTTCTGGGGCTGTCTCAGGCCCCCTGGACTGCACGTCGGCTTTGCCGCCCTGGGCGCTGCCCTCCCCCGCCGCCTGATCCGCGGCCCCCGCGCGCGCTCGGCAATTTAGTCGCGGCCGAAGCCCGCCCGCGACCTCCCGCCGCTGGCGCTTCCGCCTGCGGCTGTTATATATATATATATATATATATATATATGTGTGTATAATGCCCAACCACCCCCCTCCTCCCCGGTTGCCGGTCGGTTCTCCACCTGCGGGTCCGGCCGGGTTTCCGTCTGCCCATCCGTGGCCGCCCTCTTCTGCTGGCGTCCGCCCAGCGGCTTTTGCTTGGGTCTGCGCGTCTCCGGCAGGGTTTCGGTTCGGCCCCACCTGTGGGTTGGCCTGTGCTCGATGGTTGCCCAATTGTGGCCGCCCCTCTTCCTAATTTGTTGGCAGGTGCACTTCGCGCGTTCTCGGGCCAATTATCTGTCGCTGTGCCCCAGCCTCGGTCAGACCGCCCTCTGGACTTCTCCTTGCGGGCCGCAGATCAAAAAAAAATATGCCCAACCACTAGGCATGTGAGGCGTGTAGGCGTGTGAGGCGCGTAGGCATCTACGCGTACGCCCTCGCACTCTCTGAGTGGTTCACGCCGCATGGCGTGCACAGAATTCCCTCGCATTTTGCAAGACTGCACGTTGCCCGAGCTTCCCTGGGCGCCCTCAGCCTGTCAGCCTCGCCGCGCGGCACAGCAGCTGCCTTGCGAGCTGGCCCGGCCGGCCTGCGGCGCGCCCAGTAGCTAATTAGGCTTGTCTCAGCGCCCCGGACAGCTTCTGACTCCGCCCGCGCTCTCGCTTGCGGACGCGACCGAAATTACCCTGCGACGCACCCAACCCACGCGCATCAAATGGCAAGAGGACTATGCCAACATTAGCAGGAACAGCGACAGTGTAGACGCGGCGATTTGCTGTGCAAGCTACATGGGACGCGCATGCGTTGCACGATTCACAGGACGACGATCGAAAGAACGAGGATTGAGGCCCCAGGATCGAAGAAGAACGGGCACGGGAACGAGGGGCAGGAGAGGGATGGAATGGAGGGCGGGGGGGGCGAAAGGCCATCGCGGAAGCAGCAGCATGCATGGAGAAGGTGAGGCGGGGAATAGGACGACGATGAAAGTGGCGGGAGGAGACAGAAGACTGCCGCGTTTTTCAAGCGCGAGCTAAACCCGCAGCGCTGCCTGCGCCATGTCGTCGCAGAGTTCCACATGATAAAACTTGTTTAGAGTGCAAGGAACGAGCGAGGCGTAGCTCGAACTCTTTCAGCAGAAATCCAATTCCGCGATGCCGCGGTGGCTGTGGTTATAGAGCGCCTGACAGGCAACTTGGAAGCGCTGTTAGCGAAGGCGCAAGCTTGCGCGCGTCGGCAATTACGCCTCGGCCCCGCGCGCTGCTAAGACCGCGGAACAGGCGCCTTTCTTCGGTCACCAGTACGGCGCTGCAGGCCGACAGTATGCGTGAATATATTTGTTAGAGGGCCCGATGGGCAACCTCGAAGGACTGTAGCGATGGCACGAACCGCAGAGCAAGGGCACGCGAGCATTGCTCGTGGTCAGGAATCTGAGTCCCCGTGGTGCCTCACTCCGCTGGCCACCCACCAGCAGCCCTCGAAAGTGGCGACAGTTTCACAGATCGTAGCCGCCCAGGGGTGGCGAGGTCTAATCTGAGTCCCCGTGGTGCCTCACTCCGCTGGACCCACCAGCAGCCTCGAAAGTGGCGACAGTTTCACAGATCGCAACCCCCCAGAGATGGCGAGGTTTAGTATGAGTCCCCGTGGTGCCTCACTCCGCTGGCCACCCACCAGCAGCCCTCGAAAGTGGCGACAGTTTCACAGATCGCAGCCGTCCAGGGGTGGCGAGGTCTAATCTGAGTCCCCGTGGTGCCTCACTCCGCTGGACCCACCAGCAGCCCTCGAAGTGGCGACAGTTTCACACAGGGATGGCGAGGTCTAATCTGAATCCCCGTGGTGCCTCACTCCGCTGGACCCACCAGCAACCTCGAAAGTGGCGACAGTTTCACAGATCGCAGCCCCCCCCCCCAGGATGGCGAGGTCTAATCTGAGTCCCCGTGGTGCCTCACTCCGCTGGACCCACCAGCAGCCCTCGAAAGTGGCGACAGTTTCACAGATCGCAGCCCCCCCCCCGAGGTCTAATCTGAGTCCCCGTGGTGCCTCACTCCGCTGGACCCACCAGCAGCCCTCGAAAGTGGTGACAGTTCCGCAGATCGCAGCCCCCCAGAGATGACGTAAAAGGCAAGAGACAAGAGGAGGAGCAAAGGGAGGAGGAGAAGGGAAGCAAGAGAGGAGAGCAGGAACGAAGAGAGGAGGAGAGGGAGCGGGAGGAGTGGAGACCACAGTGCTCTATTCAAAACGAGAACCCAACGCAGGAGGGTTGGGAAAAAGTATGCCCAACCATTGGTTCTGATCCCGCGCTCGGTCGGTGTGCAATTAGGCTCGCCCGTAGCCCGCTCGACCTTTCGACCCGCCGCCTGCGCCTTCGCTTGCGGCCGCGACACAAAAAGTATGCCCAACCACTTCCGAGCATGCGGATAGTCCTTGTTCGGCTTCCGTTCATTGGAGGCACTCGTACGCTCGTCCTCCCTGGCGTCTGCTCTGCGCGTTGTGCCTCGACGGGCCCGCGCTGGGTCAACCTGACACCCGCTCTCGCACAGGTACGTGGTGACCCGCGCCATTTTGGCTTGCGTCGCGTCTATGCCGCATCTCCGCATTCGCGCGCGCTGCTGCCAGGGGTCCCTCGGCTTCCGCCACCCTGGGAGCTGCAGCCCGCCAACGCTTCGCCACTGGCAACAATTTTTTGGTCGACGGTCCTTTGGACCACCTTGGTTTCCGCGTTTCGCGCCGTCCGGGGGCGCGCCTTGCATTTCTCTTCACCACCTCGACCGACGTTTCGTTGGCCACGGCCACCCTGGTGCCCACGGAGTCGTCTGAGGTACGGTGACACGTTTTCCCTCGGGGCTGTCCCTGGACGTCGTTGACTTTCCGACGCGTGATGCTTCCGACTGAATTGCAGCTCTGCGCGCTGGCAGCTCCCCTCAGCTCAGTCCCGGCAGCCCCCCATCTGAGGCCTCGGCCGCGCTCAGTTGTCGCCTCGCCCTTCGCTCTGTTTGTTCTTCCCGCTTCTCCTTTGCCTAATTCGTCTCTGCGTAGCCCGCTTTGACCTGACACGCCGCCGGCGCGCTCGCCCGCGGCCGCTGACTAAAAAGTATGCCCACCCACCCGGGCGTCCCCGGAATGCAGACCGTCACCTTCAGCGCTGGCCACACGCTATCATTGTAGGCCCGTTCGCCTACGTGGAAGGGGTCACACGGCACCGTGCCTCACGATTGCATTGAATTGCTGGTTCCACGGTCGGCACTGGCAGACCCAACCCCGAGGGAACGCTTGATGATTCAATGAATGACGTCATCGCGTTGTGGGCGCCGTCGAAGTCACAGCCACTTTGGCCTGCTACTGGGTCCTCGCCTGGTTTTCTGAGCTGCGGTTGAGCCCGCCTCCGCCGTTCAGGTGCATGTTTGCCCGCCGTTGGTCTGCTGCGCGCGCTCGGTTCGTTACAGGCAGCTGCAATTTAGGCCGCGGCTGGTCGGCAATCTCCTGACGGCGCGCGGTTTTTCCGCGTGCGCCCGCGAACAAAAAGTACCCCCAATCTTCCCATCCAGAAGCGATGTCCAAACGAGTTTACGCCATCAGGGAAATGCGGGAGCAAAAAGGTGGACGGCCGAACCGCGCGAAGGAGGGAGAAGGAGAAAAAGGAGGCTGGATGGATGGATGAGGGAGTGGGGAGAAGAGAAACGAATATGATGATGCTGATGATGCTGATGATGATGATGATGATGATGATGATGATGATGATGATGATGATGATGATGATGATGATGATGATGATGATGATGATGATGATGATGATGATGATGATGATGATGATGATGAGGAGGAGGAGGAGGAGGAGGAGGAGGAGGAGGAAAAAACAAAGGAGCAGGGGGAAGGAGGAGCAGGAGGAGGAAGGCGAGCGAAAGGGCCAGAGGTCTCTTGGATGCCTCTCGGAGCCGTTTGGGGTATCGTTTGGGCGTTTCGTGGTGGCCTCTTGGGACGTTTTGGGGGCCTCGTGGCGGTCCTGGTGGGCTATTGGCCGTTTTGATTGCTCCGGGGGGGCTCTCTTGGAGCGTTTGGGGGGGCATCTTGGGTGTTTCGGGGATCCTCTTGAAGCGTTTTGTGGGCCGCTGGCCTCTTGGAGGAGATCGATCAAAGAAGGGGGTTCTCTAATTACGCACCCCCGTCGGGAGCCCCCAAGTGGGGCCAAAACCCAGGTAAAACCGATGATTTGGGTTTCCTCGCCGAAGCCGTTTTGCACGCCCCCACCCCTCGCGAAACCCGCCGTCCAGGTCCACGGGAAGGGGCCGGGGGAGGGGTAAAGACTCCATCCCCGCCCGCAAAGCCGTCTCGCTTACTCCCACCCACCCTCCCAACACATACGTTGGATGGGCAGCTACTGGGGGCCAATCCGCCGCCGCCGCCGCCGCCGCCGCCGCGCCGCCCGCCGCCGCCGCCGCCGCCCCCGCTGCCAAACCGCCGCCGCCGCAGCCGCTGCCGCCGCCGCCGCAACCGCTGCCGCCACCGCCGCCGCCGCCGCCGCCGCCGCCGCCGCCGCCGCGCCGCCGCCCCCGCCGCCGCCGCCGCCGCCGCCGCAGCCGCCGCAGCCGCCGCAGCCGCGCCACCGCCGCCGCCAAGTGTACCGCACCGGGTTGGCTGCGCATGCTCTGAATTTGGAGTCGAAGTGTGTGTTTGCCTTGTTGTTTTACAAAGGATGATGGGGGGGGGGCCGCATGGTTCTGGGTTGGCTACCAGTCGCATGGGGGAGGGAGGGGGTGTTTCTTAATGGGGAACAGTGATAAACCCCTCCCCGAACGGGAAGACGGGGGTGGAAGAGGAAACACCTCAAACCACATACGCTCAGAGGGCTGGTGGCATTAGCAGGAGGGGGGGCTAGGAGCAGAAAGCACGTAGCACAACCCGACGGGCGGATCGGGCGGGCAAACCTTAGCGGGCGGTTTGGGGAGGCGGGCCCAGGCGGCCAGGTCGAGACGACGGGTCGTTGAAGTGTGAGTATTGCGTGGATCGCGAGGAAGTCTCGAGCGATAGCGGGATACCCGAGTAAACCGAGAAAGACCAAAGCGAGAGCGTGATTCCTGACTGTCGAGGGCGTGGCGTCTGAATAAATTGAGGGAAGTCCAACGCGAGAGCGCGATTCATGCATGCATTGTAAGGAAATCCAGCGCGAGAGCGCGATTTTAGAATAACTTGTGAGCAAGTAAAAAGCGGGAGCCGCTGTTGTTGTAAACCACGGGCCAGGGGTCTAGCACCACCACCACCAACAACAACAACAATCATTTTAAGATTGTTCGTTCTTATCTGCTCGAGTGTCCGTTAACGCGTATTTCCCAAACCCTCGATACTCACACTCTTCGTCTTCGATCGTACCCTTTTTAGGGGGTAAACCTTTCTTCCCTGCAGGCCGGGCCCCGGCAAGCGGCGGGGCGGCCGCGGATCGTCGGCCTGGCCAGCGGCAGCGCTGATCGGCGGCAACCCGACCCCAAGAGGGACGGACAGGGGACAGACCACGACGACGACGACGACGTCCACGTCGACGGCGACGACGACGACGATGGCGACGACGACGACGACGACGACGACGAGCGAAAGCGAGAGCGAGAGAGAGAACGACAGCGGGGCCACCAAGGTCACGAAGTAGGCCACGAAGGGGGACAGCCGGGACACGAAGGGAACGCATATGGGGCCACGAAGAGCGCGAACGAGCGGGGGCCATGAAGGGCAGCAGATAATGCGGGGTCACCGAAGGCAACGACGTGGCCACTGAGGGTGGCAACTGGGCCACGTAGGACAGCGATGGGGGGCACGAAGGGCGACAGCGGGGCCACGAAGGGCATGCGCATGGGGCCACGACGGGCGCGAACGAACGGGAGCCACGAAGGGCATGCATATATTGGGCCGCGGAGGGCAGCGAGGGGGCCACGAAGAGCTGCAACGAGGCCACGACGGGCAAGGAAGGGGCCACAAAGGGCGACGGCGGGGCCACGAAGGGCAGCGAGAGGGGCCACGAAGGACTGCAACAGGGCCACGAAAGGCAGCGAGGGGACCACGAAGGAGTGCAAAGGGGGCACGAATGGCAGCGAGGGGGCCACGAAGGGCTGCAATGGGGCCACGAAGGGCATGCCTATGGGGCCGCGACGGGCACGAACGAGCGGGGGCCACGAAGGGCATACATATATGGGGCCACGAAGGGCAGCGAGGGGGCCACGAAGAGGTGCAACGGGGCCACTGAGGGCAGCGAGGGGGCCACGAAGGGGTCCAACAGGGCCGCGAAGGGCAGCGAGGGGGCCACGCAGGGCTGCAACGGGGCCACTGAGGGCAGCGAGGGGGCCACGAATGGCTGCAACGGGGCCACGAAGGGCAACAAGGGGGCCACGAATGGCTGCAACAGGGCCACGAAGGGCAGCGAGGGGACCACGAAGGAGTGCAAAAGGGGCACGTCGGGCAGCGAGGGGGCCACGAAGGGCTGCAATGGGGCCACGAAGGGCAGCGAGGGGGCTACGAAGGGCTGCGACGGGCCACGGAATGCCTACGAAATGCAGCGAGATCCCGTTTCCAAAAATAATATGCGAGGGAGTCCTAAGCGTGAGCGCGACCCTTGGGTGCTTCAGTGTTGGGAGCGCGGCACTTGAGCAAATTGCAGGAGATTCCAACGCAAGGGCGCTATTCTTAAGTAAGTGGCAAGCAAGTCCCCAGCGAGAGTGCGACTCCAGATCGCCGAGAGAACGATTACGAAATTACCCGGCCGACGTACCCAACCCTTGCGCAATGCGGGGCATAAGTACCCAACCCTTGGTCCATGTTACGTCATCGCCCCCGGGGGCGATGACGTAACATGGACGCATGTGGTTTTGCAATCAGCAATCGGAAGGCTCGCAGGCCCCCGATCAAGATATAAGGGCGTCGCAGGGGGTGCTAAAGAAGCCCCCCCCAGGGACGGCGAGGTCTCGCACAGGTCCCCGCGGCGCCTTACTCCGCTAGACCTGACAGCAGCCTTCGAAAGTGGCGACAGCGTCGCAGATCGCAGCCCCCCGGGGGCGGCGAGGTTTCGCTCAGGTCCCCGAGGGGCCTCACTCCGCTTGACCCAACAGCAGCCTTCGAAAGTGGCGACAGCGTCGCAGATCGCAGTCCCCCGGGGGCGGCGAGGTCTCGCTCAGGTCCCCGAGGGGCCTCACTCCGCAGGACCTACCAGCAGCCGTCGAAAGTGGCGACAGCGTCGCAGATCGCAGCCCCCCCAGGGACGGCGAGGTCTCGCTCAGGTCCCCGCGGTGCCTCGCCCCGCTGGACCCACCAGCAGCCTTCGAAAGTGGCGACAGCGTCGCAGATCGCAGCCCCCCCCCAGGGACGGCGAGGTCTCGCTCAGGCCCCCGCGGTGCTTCACTCCGCAGGACCAACCAGCAGCCTTCGAAAGCGGCGTCACAGATCACAGCCCCCCCCCGTCAGGGACGGCCAAGTCTCGCACAGGCCCCCGCGGTGCCTCACTCCGCTGGACCCAACAGCAGCCTTCGAGACTTGCGACAGCGTCGCAGATCGCAGCCCCCAGGGACGGCGAGGTCTCGCTCATGTCTCTGCGGTGCCTCACTCCGCTGGACCCACCAGCAGCCTTCGAAAGTGGCGACAGCGTCGCAGATCGCAGTACCCCAGGGGCGGCGAGGTCTCGCTCAGGTCCCCGCGGTGCGTCAGTCCGCAGGATCCACCAGCAATCTTCGAAAGTGGCGACAGCGTTGCAGATCGCAACCCCCCACGGATGGCGAGGTTCGCGCAAGGCAAGAGGAGCCAAAACTGAAGCGGGAGACAGGAGGCGGGAGAAAGGACGCGACCACAGTGTTTATTCAAAACGAATGCCCAACCAAGGAGTATTGGGAATAAATTGTCAGGAGGTCCTAAGCGAGAGCGCGGTTCTTGAATAAAGTGTGAGGATGTCTCAGGCGAGAGCGGGGGTCCTGGCTAAATCGTGGGGAAGTCTCAGGCGGGAGCCGTTGTTGCTGTAACCCGGGGGGGCAAGGGCACAGTTTGAGCATCAAGATTTCCCCTGCCAAAAAACAGGGTGCGAGCGTCGAGAGGCACATATGGATTGAGAAAAGCAGCATGCACCGGTGAGGGGGATCAGCAATAATCATTTTTTCAAAAATGTGAGCTCAACCATAGTAAGTTTAAGACTATTCACTCTTGTCTGCTCGAGTGTCCGTCAACGTGTATTTCCCAAACCCTCGATACCCGCCCTCTTCATCTTCGATCGTGCCCCGTTGGGGGGCATATTTTTCCTACCTGCAGGCCGGGCCCCGGCAAGCGGCGGGGCGGCCGCGGACCGTCGGCCTGGCCAGCGGCAGCGCTGATCGGCGACAACCCGACCCCATGACGGACAGACAAGGGGACCGACCTCGACGAAGACGACGACAACGACGACGACGAGCGAAAGCGAAAGCGAAAGCGAGAGCGAGAACGAGAGCGACAGCGGGGCCACGAAGGGCAGGAGGGGGGCCACCAAGAGCGACAGCGGGGCCACGAAAGGCACGCGTATGGGGCCACGAAGGGCGCGAACGAGTGGGAGCCACGAAGGGCAGATAATGCGGGG
>CAUYUJ010019184.1:20000-62500 GCA_963575745.1 Prorocentrum cordatum | reverse complement strand
CCACACGAAGCATGCGACCATCATGATAACCATCCACATCATGGAGGACTCGTGTTCTCTAGCGAGGTCCGTTATTCCCATTCCCAGATCCCCCGCCCAATGAGGTCTTACAAACACCTCCCTCGAGGAAGTTCAACATATCCCGCCTCGAAAACACATGCCCGCGCCTTGCTGCGCCGATGCGAGACCGCCAGTGGAACCCCAGCGAAGGGTAAAGCACAAGGAAGTATCAAACGACAGGATTGCCTTAGTGGGGATGGGAGCTGTCGGCGGTGAGGCAACGACCTGGCCCTGAATAGAAAGGGAGGAAGTCTCGAGCAGGGCTGCTGTTGTTGCTGGCTGCGGCGCCAATGCTGAAGAGAGTAGGGCGCTAGTCCAGCGTAAAACAAAACGAAGTCTCGAGCGGGAACGCTGGTTTTGTTGGGACGGCGGCTTTCGGCGGCGAGGAGGAACACCGCCTTGAGTAAGAAAGGAACAAGCATCGAGCGGGAACTCTGGTTTTCTCGGGACGGGGGTTGTAGGCGGCGAGGAACAGCACCGTCTCGAAGAAAGAGAGGAAATCTCGAGCGGGAGCGTTGTTCTTGCTGGGAGCGGCGGCAATTCAAAAGAGAGTTGGGCGCCAGTCCAGCGTAAAACGGAAGGAAGTCTCGGGCGGGAGCGCTGGTTTTGTCGGAGCGGCGGTTTTCGGCGGCGAGGAGGAGCACCGTCTTGAGTAAAAGAGGACGGAAGCCTCGAGCGGGAGCGTTGTTTTTGCTGGGGGCGGCGCCGATGAGAGAAAGACTAGCGCGCCAGGCCAAGGTAAAACAGGAGGAAGTCTCGAGCGGGAGCGCTGGTTTTGTTAGGACGGCGGCTTTCGGCGGCGAGCAAGAAAACCAGTCCAGAGTAAAAAAGGATGAAGTCTCGAGTGGGAGCGTTGATGTTGCTGGGCAGCCGTTTTTGGCGGTCCCCCAAACCGCTCGAGCGTGAGCCTCATGTTCAATGAAAATGTGGCCGGCGCCTCGGCGAGAGCACCAGGGCGCCTATAAGGGGTCCAACAATAATAATTGCTTTGGTAATCAATAAGTAGCAACAACAACAACAACAACAACAACAACAACAACAACAACAACAAGAACAACAATCCACCACCTTCACCACCACCACCACCACCAACAACAACAACAACACTAATTAGTTTTAGGCTGATCACTCTTACTGGCACGCGTGTTTTGCATTCTGTATACCCGAACCTTCGATACCCGCCAAATTCGTCTTTGATCGCACCACCTTTCGGGGAGAAAATCTTCCTTGCCGGCCATTCACTGCATTGCAAGGAGCTCTCGAGCGAAAGCGCCGTTCCTGAGTTCGGGGCCCTCTCTGGCCAGGCCAAGGCATTTCGGAATACAGATTAAGGAATAATGAACAGGAGCCCTTGTCGCCGTGTAGGGGCCTCCACCAACGTGCCTGAATTACGGTAAAAAATTCTGGAGCGAGAGCGCCACTCTTGAGTTCGGGGGCTTCTCTGGCAAGGGTTGCTGCGAATACATCTTGAGGAAATATCGAGCGATAACCGTTGTCGTCGTAGTTGGGTCTCCACCAAGTTGAGTGAATCGCGAGGAAGTCTCGAACGAGAGCGCCGTTCTTGAATTCGGGAGCCTTCCTGGCCAGGCGCTCTGGGAGCAAATCGTACGAAAGTATCGAGCGGTAGCCCTTGTCGTCGTGGCTAGGCCTCCGCCAACTTGGTTGAATTTCGAGAAAGTCTCGAGCGAGAGCGCCGTTCCTGAGTTCGGGGGCCTCTCTGGCCAGGGTGTCTCGGGGTAAATTGTGAGGAAGTATCCAGCGGGAACCGTTGTCGTCGTAGCCGGGCCTCCAAGGGCCCACTTTTACATTTAAGCCAACGCTCGCGCGGGAGCTTCGTTTTCAATGAAAATGTAGCCGGCGTACAGGCGAGAGCGCGCGGAACCGTTCTTGGGGATCAACAGTAATTCTTCTCTAGGAATGAATATTCAACAACGACCACGACAACGACAACGACAACGACAGCCACAATGATGATAGCGACAACGACGACGACGACAGCGACAACGACAACGACAACGGCGACGACGACGACAAAGACGACAACAGCAACCTTGACGACAGCAGCAACAGTCACAACAGCAGCAGAAGCAAAAACTACAGGTTCGAGCGGGACTCCGCCGCGGGCGCCCTGGGTGCGGCGGCGAGGGAGGGCGCGCAGAGCCTTGGGGCGCGGCTGGCGGTCGTGCCCGCCGAGCAGTGGCTGAAGCTCCTGCTCTGCATCCCGAAGGAGAAAAGACGGCATACGCCGGGCTACGCTGGTCGGGGGCGGCAAAGAGGGGGGTGATGACTAGGGGGGTGTGGATATCATGGCGTGGGCCATGGTATTTCCTCAGATCACGTGGCGCCTCTTCTTGTTTCATTGCGTCCCCGCCCCCCCCCCCTGGGCCGCGCACATGCCGCCGGCCATGATTTGCATCCCCCCCTCTCTTGGACACCCCCCTCTTGGCCGCTCCTGAGCCGCTGCACGCAAGAGTGACCCTTCGACGGACTGGCCTCTGGTGTGCGGCACGTGGGCGGCGCGGGAGGGCCAAGCCCAAGCTCACAGGCCGCCACTGTCGCTCCGTGTGCCATTATCGGCGAGCCGTGCACCCAGGGGCCACGCTTGCCTATATGGCCACTCCTGCGCGTGGCCGATAAGCGCAAATGGTAGGAGCTCTGCGCGGATCTCTCGGACAAGCGCTGAGGCCTCCCTGGCGGCGCCCCCTTTCGCGCCAGGGAGGGGGGTCCTCAACGCCGATCCGACCCGCGCGGACCCACGAAAGTTTGCGGTTATGCCGTTCGTTCTTCTTCTGTGCATCGCGATCGACGTTTCCGGGGACGCCAGCTACGTGTTCGGAGGGGCCTCCGACCTGATATTCGCCCCCCTGGAGGCCGCGGCCCTGAAGCTGCTTTTCGGGGGGAACGTGTTGGCGGTGCTCGGATTCATCGAGGATCTGGGGCAGCGTCAGGCCGGGTGTTGCTAGAGGTGCCCCTGGCACAAGGTGCCCCGGGCCACATCGACTTGGCCTTCGAGGGATCTCTGCCTACGACCTCACCGGCAGCGCGGGCCTTGTGAGTTCCCCTGTACAGCACCAGCACTTCTGAGCACGGGAAGGAGGCCCCCACGGCCCTGGGAGCACCCCCCACGGGGCCCAGAAGGCCCCAGGCGCTCCAGGATTGGACGAAGGGCTGGGGGAACCTTGGCCCAGGGGCACCCTTGGCAACCCCCGATTGGGGGGGTACAGTCGGGGCCCTGAAGAAGGAACCCTTTTCGTTGGGGAGGGGCTCGGTGTTCCCTGATTGTTCTACAGCTTGCCTTCTGTTTTCCTGAGGCTTTCCTGGGGAAATCGAATCTCAACTTATGGTAGAAAGGGGCCCCGTTCCTTATATTTAGGGTTCCTTAGGTCAACGCCCCGACTGTGTGGGCTCCGGGGGCATGCGCCGATCCCCCGATCGCCCATGGATCGCCGAGGGAGGGCCGACAGCCCGCCCCGCCCAGGAGCGTACGGGTTCGCGATCGGGGGCATGCCACCGGTCGATCGGCGATCTATCGCCGATGCCAGGAGGATGTCCCCCTCCCATGATCGGGGGAGCGTAAGACCCGGGTTTGCCAGGACTCGGGTTCGCCATCGTTTTTTGACGACCGCGACTCGGATGTTGACGAGTAGGAGTTTCGTGGGATGTCTGCAGCGGGAGGCCTCGTCAAAATGCAGGCTCGGCCTCGTCATTTTTTTGACGACTTCGTCGGGGATTTCCGAGTCCCCTGTACCCGGGTCTTACGCCCCCCTGACATGAGACTGAGCCAGTCCCCTCCCCCAACTCAAGCAGTGGCGAAGCGCCCAGGCTCGCCTGTAGGCCCACCAGACAGTGTTCTTAGAACCTCTTGTGGCTTCCACACGAAATGCTCTTGGAACATTTCTGGCAGAGTCTGCCTTGCTTTATCACATCGGGCTTATGTTCTAAGAACATTGTTGTTCTTAGAACATTGCCGGGTTCTAAGAACATTTCGTGGCAGGACTATAGGGATGCCGGGACGGTCGGTCTCTGCTCAACCAACGTTTCCCCTTCAGAGGAGGCGCTGCCGTTCTCGGACATTCTGCCCACGGCGACGATCGGATGGGCCCTTCAGACCCTGGCGCCCGACAATGCTGTCACGCGGTTTCTCGGTATCGAGACCCCGAGGTGGCTGCGCGGCGAGGGGGATCGCACGGGCTCGAAGCAAGGGTGAAGCTCAGGCAAAAGTATGTCAGCTTCGGTGCAAAGGTCTTGTTGGGCGTCTGCATCGCTCCGCCCACTCCGCCAATCCACCCAGGCAATGAGCGCTGCAGAAAGAATTAGCCATAGGAAGTAGGGTCCATGGCAATCGTGGCAGCAATGCTAACTAGCAGACCAAGCATTGTTACCACAGGACGTAGTTGATCCTGGTCTGTACTAACATGCATTGTTCGGATATGCCTCGCATTAGCCTGTTATTATATGCCATGGTGTCGTCCGGTATCGTCCTCTCTGGCGGATACGGTTCTGCTCTGGCGTAGCGTTAAGTTTGGAGCCATGTCGAACAAGATGTTGCTGTAAGTTTGTGTTTTCTTCCACGGCGAGCGGTGCTTTATACGTTTCTGCGCCTCCTCTGAGCGATGTCCTGAAGCCCCTCTTCGGAGAGGGGGACGGGGAGGGGGAGGCGAGAGTAGTAGAGGAGGGAGGGGCAGGAGGAGGAGGAGGACAAGTGCAAACACAAGACTTCATCGACGATGTTGGAATGATCCCTCCCTCCACACGCCCTCTACATAGCCCCCTACAAGGGTTCATTTCCACTGAGGGAAGTGCCCCGTTGGGGGACACTCCGTGTGAAAAACCTAAAGCATGGCAAAACACCATTCTCATGAGTTCAACGCCACGAGTCAACTTGACTATTGCGTCTTGACGATTCGGAATCGTGCCAGAGCACAATTCCTGGGACTTTAACACCGCGAATCGACGTAATTGGTGCGCCCTGACATCCCAGGTTGTTACGTTAACAATGAGAACCAGCGAAACTCATTCAATTGTTTGAAACATATGTGCGCGGCGCTACGGCGAGAGCCAGATGTTGAAAAACAACCGCCCTCAATCCGTGAAACTGGCACAAAGTTTTAATACGAAAGCGCGCGGCGCCAAGGCAAGAGTCACATTTTGAAATCAGCCCGCCCTCGTGAATGTTTTGCAAATTTGGACAGCGAATGTGCGCAGCGCTAAGGCGAGAGTCACATGTTGAAAATGACCAGTCTTCAATTCGTGAACCTCCTGCAAACTGTTAACACGAATGTGCGTGGCGCTGATGCGAGGGCCACATTTTGGAAGCGGTCCGCCCTCCATGTGTGAAGCTGTGGCCAGTTTTGAAATTTCACACTCATTAGTGAGGAAGTCTCAGGCGAAACGCCTGGCCCGCCCTTCCGACCCGCCACGGGGTGCGACAAGGAGGAGTTACTCATACAAGAAAAAGGAATGGACGAGAAGGGAAGAGGGGGAGGAGAACCAGGAGGAACAAGTAGAAGGAGAGGGTATGACGGGGAGGAGGGACGAGGGAACAAGGGGAGCCGAGAGATTGATCGACTACAGGTCAAGGCCAACGCTTGGTCTAGATAACTGGCTGTGTGTTGATCTGGTATGTGTGGCAGACGCCAACGGTGAAGTACCGCCTGACTTCTGAAAACGCCTAAGTGACCATACTTTGGGCCGAAGTCTTGCCAGGCTGTCAGGTTATATGTTCCCAGAGCCGTTCTGGAAACCCTAGGGGGAAAATCTCAGGGGTGAAGAGGGAGAGCATGAGGATGAGAGGAGGAGGAGGAGGAGGGAGATGGAGAAGGATTCCTCTGGGGGCATCCGGAGAGCATCCTGATGGGTTCTTGCGAATTTTTGACGGGCTTCTTAGGAGCCTCATGAAGTTTCGGCCGCCTTGGGGCCATCTTGGCCCGTCTAGGGGCCCCTCTTGTGGGCATCTGGGGCAGCCTTCAGACTATAGTGGATGCCCTTGGGGTCCTCTGAAGCCCGAATGGGCGAGAAAGGTTCATTCCTTCAGGGGCGACAGGAGAGTTCATGCTTTTGATATATTCGGGCCCTTCTGGAGGGCCGTATCGGGGTCCTTTTGGGCCGCCTTGAAACCATCATGGGTTGAAGCGGAAGCAGATTGGGCAAAAGTGGAGGCTTCTTGGGCCTTCTTGGAGGCATCTTGGACAGTCTTGGGCCAACGTGAAAGCTGTGCTAGACAACCGTGGCAACCTTGGAGTCGAGTGCATGGGTGGTTGGTTTTGTTTCTGGGTGGCGGGAAGGGTGCTCTCATACCCTACCAGCAACCGTTTGAAAGGGTCTAGAGGGTCAGCTAAAATTCAGCACGCCGTGGACCATTTTGCAAGCAACAAGAGGCTGCGGATCGAAGATGCCAATTGCGAACCACCGCCGCCCCATACCTTCTGGAAACGCATGGCCAAACGATGGGCAACAATTCGGCCAAGCTGCTGGGCGACGTGCTCCCCAGCCGTTGTGGAAACCCTTGAAGGAACACTTGGGAGGGGTGAGTACAAATATGGAAAGATTGAGATATCTATTGACCTACATCTAAAGGGAAAGAGAGAGAGAGAGAGAACACGCAAAGAGAGAGAGAGAGGAATACATGAAGAAAGAAGGAGGGAGGAGGAGGAGGAGGAGGAGTAGGAGGAGGGCGGAGGAGGAGGAAGAGGAGGAGGAGGAAGAGGAGAGAGGGAGGGAGGGAGGGAAGGAGGAGGATGAGGAGGAGGGGGGGAGAAGAGGAGGAGGAGGAGGAGGAGCAGGAGGAGGAGGAGGAGCAGGAGGCGAAGGAGGAAGAGGAGGAGGAGGAGGAGAAGGAGAAGGGAGGACGGTGAGGACGAGGTGAAGGCCCATTGGGGGACTCTTGAGGCTCTTTTGGGTTCTTGAAGGCCTCTGAGAGACCTCTTGGAAGGCTCATGGGGCTTCTTTGGAGCCTAATGGGAGATCCTTGAGGCATATTGGGCAATCTTGGAAGCCATCCTGCGCCTTCTTGGAGGCCATACTACTGCACCGTCTGTGACGCCATCTTGGCCTTCTTGGAAGCATCTTGGGCGGAACAGCAATTTGGAAACAACATGTCTGGTGGTCCGGCAAGATCGGCCGAGACCCCATTGGGCACCGTTTGGTTGGGTTTCAACGGTTCTCATTCGACACGCCGTGCACCCCTCTGCAAGCAGAAGGGGGCGGCGGATCTTGTGGCCTTCGGCCCATCCCGCCACCGTGCCTGGGTTGTTGGCCAGAGGCCTTCTGAATGCTCGCTGGGTATATTGAGATTTTTCTCTTGGGGCCTCTCAGGGCCTCTGGGGCGGGGGGCCTCTTGGAATCTGGTTGGAGGCCTATCGGGTGCATGTTGAGGGTCTGGGGTGCAATACGTGGAGGAAAGTCCCCCAAGGCACCTTCGCGTCCCCCGTGTTGGGCCCTTTCGGTGGTCTCTTCGCCGTGTTGGGACACTCTTGGCGCGATCTTTGGACCCTCTTTGGTGCGTCTTGCAGCGCTGGTCGCTTGAAAAGACGAGAACGTTAAAATCTTTCAAAAACAATGATATGCATGGTTTGGGCATCTCTGGGGTTTTCTGGGGGCCCTTTGGGGGCGTGTTGGCGGCCTCTTGGGCCGTCTGCACAGCATCTTGGCCTGTCTTGGCCCCGTGGGCCGACAGAGCCGGCACGAACCGTCGTGGGGCCAATTGGGGACCTTTGCGTCCGTCTTGGGGGTCCTCGGACCTCAGGAGCAGTGAGGTGAGCGACGGGGGAAAAACGGCGTCGACTGCGCTGGCATGCGCGCGTAAGCGTCCCGCGTCACGTCGCGCGTAAGCGCCCTCTTCTCTACGCGGCATGCCACGCTGGCGGCTCGCGTAGGCCGCGGCGTAGGATCGCTGTGCCTTCTCGCGTGAGGCCCGCGTGTTTTCGTCACCCAAGTGGCAGACCCTGGAGGCCCGTCCCGTCGGCCATTGGGCGAAAAGCAGGCAGAGTACTCGACAAAGAGAATCCGAAGGGCCATGGGGACGCTCCTCTCAGTGCCTACGGCACGGTGGCGGCGGATATGATGTGACATGCGCGTCCCCGCTGATGCCGTCCTTTCCGTCGTCCTTCTGCTCCCCCTCCCCGCCCTTCTTCGTTCTGCCTATGTTGTTCTGGTCCAGGGTCTCGGACCTCGACCTTCCTATTTCCGCTCCTGGCATCGCTGTTGCTCCGTCTCCCTCCAGAACCGTCCTCCTCCTTCTCCTCGGCCCGCCTTCTCGCCGCCCCCCCCTGGGACGAATACAAAGGAGAGCGGGGACGAATGCTATAGCATGTCGCCAACGAAGAATTGGCACGACAGCACATTGGAGTTTGGCCTGGATGGGTATCGAAGCGAAGCGAAGCGCCTTCTCGTCATCCACCTGCTCGCCCCCTCTCCTCGCTTTCTGTCCAAGGTTTCGCTCCTTCCCTCCCTCGCACCCGAGCTAAACGCCGCCACAGGCTTCGTGAATATGCCGCTCGTGCGCGTGCGAAGTCGGCGAGGGTTGTCTAACTCGGTTTGTGCCGGCCTCCCTTTACTCCACAGCTGCGGCGCTGGCGAATTTTGAGCACCCCTGGCTCGGAAGGAGCCTGCTTCTCCTGGGGCGGAAGAGAATATGGGACACCGTTCCGTATCGACGGCCTCTGGCGTCGAAACTCCTATTGCGTTCCGTTCCTCAACGGGCGAAGAACGGCTGTCGCGAATCATGGCGGCTGGGAAAGCTGCACCCCTGCAGTGGCACTCTGCGAGCCTGCGAGCGCCCTGGGCCTGCATATGTTTACGATATTTGTGGCACCAGTATCGAATCGAAGAACGTTAAAAGAGTAGATTTAGTCGATGAACATTCAAAACCCATGGAGATGATTTCCAGCAGGCAAAACCTGGATAAGGAGTGGAAATTTATTAACAGTGTGCAGATTGGATTGCGAGTGATGCCCGCCAACCTCCCGCCTCCCCGCCATCGGCCCGAGCTGCCTGGCTCGCCCGCGGAGTGCACAGGCGCCTGCCGTCCGACCGGGCCCCTCGGCCGCTGGGCGTCGAGGCGCTCGAAGGGGGAGGAGGGGGAGGAGGAGGAGGAGGAGGAGGAGGAGGAGGAGGAGGAGGAGGAGGAGGAGGAGGAGGAGAAGCAGGAGGAGGAGGAGAAGCCTCTCCCAAGGCTGCCGCCCGCCGCGGGGCGCTGCCGCGCTCGTGCTCCCGCGCGAGCGCCGGCGGGGCCCTCGAGCGCTCCACGCGGCCGGGGCGCCGAGGGGCGGCCGCCGCCTGCCGCATGGGGACGTGCCTGTGCCGCGAGAGGGTGCACCAGGTCAGTACTGGTTAACCGACCCCCACCTCCACCTCCTCCTCCTCCGCCTCCTCCTCCTCCTCCTCCTCCTCCTCCTCCTCCTCCTCCTCCTCCTCCTCCTCCTCCTCCTCCTCCTCCTCCTCCTCCCTCCTCCTCCTCCTCCTCCTCCTCCTCCTCCTCCTCCTCCTCCTCCTCCTCCTCCTCCTCCTCCTCCTCGTTGTTCTCCTCCTCCTCCTCCTCCTCCTCTTCCTCCTCCTCCTCCTCCTCCTCCTCCTCCATCCCCATCCCCATCCCCAGACATCCGGCTGCTCCAATGTTGTTGGGGTGTTGACCCAGGAGGTCCGGACCACTTCCCCGGGACCGGTTTCTCGTCCTGAGTCGTTGTTAGACGCTCCAGAGGCCGGGCGAGGGCCCTGGAGGCCGAAACCTGGGAAAAACCGCTTGCTCCACTTTTTGCTCGAGCGTCGGATCTCAGGACCCCCATCCCCTTCGAGACCCCCACCAAATTACCCCCCCCAGTTGGGGATGCACCCCTCGAAGCCCGAGGGGAGCGGCCCATATATCCCCACCTCTGGCGGGGGTAAGTCGGCCAGTGGGGCCCAGGCCACGCCGCTGGGGATGGGGATCGGTCAAACGATGCGCAACCAGGGCAAGTTTGTGGAAGTCACCCGCCCCCTGAAGCTCGGCATGATATCCGACATCCGGCGGCGCTCCCCTGGGGGAGGAGGCAGAGGTCGGGTGGGACCAGGACGCTTCCGGAGTCTGGAGCTTCCCGGCACGCTCTGAGAAGGCCGCGGCGACCGAGACATCTCGAGAGCCGCCGGATCTCAGGGATTACCAGGTGATCCTCACCCGATTGTGTTTTCGCCCTGGCTTCGTCTTGGCGGAGACAAGGGGGGGTGGGCCGTTTCAGACGGCTCAGAACGCCTCCGGCCTTCTGAGAAGCTTCTTGGGCTTTCTCCGAAGCCCCGGCGCTTTCTGAGAAGGCTTGCCCCCTCTCACTTCCCCCCTCGGCGCGCCGCCGAGAAATCCAGTACGCGGACGCGGACGATGGCACAGATTTTTCAGGCGAAGAGAAGCGGTATCTAGTGGCTTTCGGCATATCCCGCCAGTTCGCCTGGGTCGTGGACCAGAGGCGTATTAGAGGCCCTCTGGGCGGGCCGTGTCGACACCTCTTGGGTGCCTCGATGGGGCCTCCTGGAGGTCTCTCGGGGGCCCCCTGGGGTCGCTTGGAGCTCTCATGGGGGTCTTCTTGCCTAGGGGCCTCTCAGAAGCCCATGGGGGCCTCTCGGGGGCCAGCTGGCGGTCTCGGGGCCATCTCGAGGCGGAGGGCTCCAACGTCAGTTCAGTCTTCGCCTTTTGGGCCTTCTCGGAGGCCTCGTGTGCCCCCCCTGGGGCGGGGGGGGGGCGCCTCGGGGCGATCTCGGAGGCCTCCTGGGCCGTCGCGGGCGTTCTGAAGCCCGAAAGCAGATGTTGCCAAATCATACACACACAAACACCGGGTGCTCTGCTGATCTGGGCGTCTCGGGGCGGCTTGCGGAGCCTCGAAGGCAGTCCGAGCAGCCCCCAAGAGGACGCCAGCACGGACCCATGAGACCATCTCGGGGCATGAAGGAGGCTTTCGTGCTTGGAGATCTCCCCAATTGGAAGAAAGGGCTGGCCAGCGTGGACCCCAAGCAGTGTAACTTATCAGTGCACTGTGGGGATACGAGCGATGCTATGCAAGCTGTGTGGTGCAGGCTATGTCGTGCAAGCCGGGCGGTGTGAACTGGAGGCGAAAGCTATGGGGCACAGGCTACACTCAGGAGGGGAAAAGCACACAGACACCATGAATCGTCGATCCCCACGGAAATATGGGAACAAATGGGAATTGGGCGGGAAGACAACAAAAACAGAAAATATGAGAAAAAATATAGGGTAATCTCTTATTTGTGTGTATTTATGTGTTTGTCCTGGGGCCCCTTGGTACGCGCAAGCTGGGTTGGGCAGCATGTGCGGCGCCTCGGGGCGACGGCATGGCGAAGCGTGGGCGGGATCCCCATCAGCGCGGTGGGCGGCAACGTGGAGGAAGAGGAGGAGGAGGAGGAGGAGGAGGAAGAGGAGGAGGAGGAGGAGGAGGAGGGGGAGGAGGAGGAGGAGGAGGGGGGAGGGGAGGAGGAGGAGGAGGAGGAGGAGGAGGAGGAGGAGGAGGAGGAGGAGGGAGGAGGCGCCAGCTAGGTTGTGGAGCATGTGCGGCGCCTCGGGGCGACGGCATGGCGAAGCGTGGGCGGGACCCCCCTCCAGCGCGGTGGGCGGCCACGCGGCGAAGCCTCGGCGGACCCCCCCCCCAGCGCGGGGGGGGGGGGGCAGCGCGGCGGCAACGGGCCGAAGCCTCGGCGGACTCCTTCTCCTCCTCGTCCTCTTCCTCCTCCTGCTTCTCCTTCCACTCCTCCTCCTGCTCCTGCTCCTCCTCCTGCTCCTCATCCTCCTCCTCCTCGTCCCCCTCCTCCTCCTCCTCCTCCTCCTCCTCTTCCTCCTCCTCCTCCTATAATGGAGGATGACGATTAATAAATGACCGGGGGTCGTGTTCACGCGGCGGCGCCCGGGATGACGATTAGAGAAAGTCCGGCCGCGGGCTGGAAGACTATTTGGTCTTTAAAAATCGTTCTCCTCCAGTCAGGAACTTGTGCAGAAATAGCAGAAAACTATGTTTTAAATCATTCCCCCCTTTTTTATTAATCGTCATCCCGCATTGGTACTCATGGTACTATGTTAGTAAAGAGATTGATGTCAAAAGCCAATTATCTTAAACAAGCTTGTACAAATCAAGAAGTCATGCGAATAAGAAGGATACAACTATTGATGGTGGTAATGGTACATCCAACACCTTGGCAACCGAAGTTAGAACCCCAAGGTGCAAACACTGCTCGGGGAGCGTAGGACATTCAGGAGGCTGGGCCTTCAACCGCGCTCCCAAGGCTTTCGAGGAAGCGGCGCTTGAGGGCGCTCTGAGATTCCACGAGTTGAGTGTCTGGGCCTCTCAGTATCCAGCTACCTGCGGCAAGCCCGCCACCGTGCCAACGCAGTCCAGCAGCCCAGCAGGGAGGATGTTGAACTTCAGGGCCGCTCGAATTCAGTGCACTGCCTGAGCTAGCGCGGGTCTTGAGCACCTTTTCCTCTGTCTCTCCTCCGCCTCTTCCCTTCTCCACCTTGAAGGAGGCATAGTTGAAGCTTGTTGAGGCCGTCTTTGGGCCTTTGCTGGGGGGTGTGCCCCCATGGTGTCCCGTGGGTGTCCCCTGGATAACCTGCGGGTGTCCCGCAGGTGTCCCGTGGTGGCCCTGTGGAGGCTCTGTGGTGTCTCGCTGTGTCCCGAGGGGTGTCCCGTGGTATCCCGTGGGTGTCCCGTGGGTGTCCCGTAAGTGTCCTGCGGGTGCCCCGTGGGTGTCCTGTGCGTGGTGTCCCGCGCATGTCCCGCGCGTGTCCTTCGCGGGTGTCCCGCAGGTGTCTCGTGGGTGTCCCGCGCGTGTTCAACGTGGATGTCCTTCAGGGGTCCCGTGGTGTCCGGCGCGCGTCTCGTCCCACGTGGGCGTCTTATGGGTGTCCCGTGGGTGTCCGGTGGCGTTCCGTGGGTGTCACGTGGGTGTCCCGCACGTGTCCCGCGCGTGTCCCGCAGGTCCCCCCCGCGTTCCCCCTGCGGGCGTCCTGTGTGTAGTGTCCCCCGTGGTGTCCCGCGAGCGTCGCGCGAGTGTCCTGCAGGCGCCCCGCGGCGGGGCACGAGCGGGGAGAGCGGGCCGAAGCGAGCGGAAACCGAGCGAAAACCGAGCGACGATAAGCGAGACATCGCCCCCTGTCCACGGCCCCCCGCTGGCACACGCCCGCGCAGCTTCGCCTCGCACGCACGGCACGAACACGAAGTCGAATCGACTTCGTGGTGGGCGGGCTCGCCGTTTCATTTCGTAAAATCTATCGTCGCCACTCCCTGGCATTGCGCTCCCGCGCGCGCAATGGGCAGCTAGGTTCCGTGCAGCTGGACGGGGTCATCCTGGGAGAAGTCCGAGATACCCCGGCCAGCGGAGCGCAACAACCCACAAGGGAGGGAGTGCCGGGAAATTTCAATCAGCCGCGCGCCGACATTGGAGCGCGCTGTCGACTGCGGCGCTGCGCCGCTCTGGGGGCTGCCCGATCGCCCTCCCGGGCTGGAGCGCCCCTTCCAGACGGACGGACGGACGGACAGACCAGACCAGACCCGGCCGTTGCCGCCGTGCTTGGACCTCTGCGCAGAGGCCTACGGTGTTTCCCGGGGGGACGTGCTGCGTGAGCTGCAATGGCTTTGCGGTGGTCGAGGCATTCGCAATTTGGGGCTGACGTGTTTCGTCAACGCTGCGGCGCAGGCTCTACTGCGGGTGGAGCCCATCCGGCAGGTTCTCCACGCGCACGTTCAGCGACGTTGTCCGCGGGGCGGCCACCGCCGTGCTGCGCGCGCCCTCGCCGGCCAGGCTGCCGCTCTTGCCGTGCAGGGCGACGTGGCGGACCCGGTCGCTCTGCTGGCTGTCGCCTTTTCGACAGCAGTTCCGGGCGGCCCAGTGTGACGCGGGTGAATTATTCAAACACGCGCTCGGAGCTTCGGGAGCACTTGAAGTTCTGCGATGCGGCAGGGAAAGTATGTTCGGAGAGCGCACAGCCGTGCAGCAGCACATCTTTGGCATCTTCTCGTGCAAGGTGAGAGCCTGCGAGACGTGCAAGTTCCTTTCGGATGCCGCGGAGATTCATTATATTTCCGAGGTGAGCATGCAGGATGCGCGCCCTCGTCGGAAAGACGCTGTGAACTTGCAGGACTTGCTCCGGCGCCAGATCCGGCGCGTGGAAGTCGCTGACGACGCGCGTCCGGCGCATGCGCATCTCAACGATGCACAACGCCTTGCCCTAAATGTTTGCCGCGGCAGGGCTGCCAGGCACACGCTCTGGGTTCGGCCGTCGCCTGTTTTCCCTGCTGCCGTGAAGCAGGTGCGCGGCAACGATCCCGATCACCAGCGGCACGACCGGCGGCGCCTTCTGTCCCCACAGACAGTGACACCGGAGGAGGGAGGGTGCGAGCACGATTTCTCGGGCGTCATGGCTCATCCTCCTGGGGGCGCCAAGCGTTTGTCAGTGCACAGTGGGCAATTGCATTGCCCTCGGGGCTGTCGGGCGACATTCGGTGCGCTGGCTTCGACGATGCCACTGTGCGCGGGTTGTCTTGGAGAGAGTTTGCCTACTCCGAGGAGCTGCAGCGCGGGGCGCACGCGTTTGCGCATGCGCGCCCGACGAAGTCGGGCGCGCGGCAGGTTCTGGAGCGAGCGGCGGCGACGGCGGCGGTGCTTCCAGCGCTTCTGCCGCGCCGTCTGCGGCGTCGACTGCGTCCGCCGGGCAGGCGGCGTCCGGAGGTGAGCCCGCGGGCAGGCGGCGGTTGCGGCAGTCGGGCGGCGACGAGGTCGGCGCCGGCGCCGCTTCCGCCGCCTCGGGCCAGCCGCAGCCGCCACCGCGCAAGGGCAAGAATGAAGGGGATGCCCCCACCAGGCCCGGGAGCCGCGGGCGACGGAGGCGACAGGCGCGGGCCAGGGGCGCGAGCGCCGCGACCGCTGACCAGCCGCATGCTGGCGTGGAGCCGGGCGGGGAAGCAGCGTTGACGGAGGACGAGTGGCTCCGATGCGCGCCTGTCACGATTGCTCTCAAGAAATGTGTTGGCACGAGCTCGGGGCCAGGGTCTCAGCGCACAGCGCCAGCGCGTGCCCGCGCAGGGACGCGGCGCGTTCTGCAGGGGTCATCTTGGCCAGCAACAGAGAAAAGCGGGTGGCCTGGGCGCGTGGGCGGCCCCACTCCAGAGGTTCAGTTGCAGGAGCTCTGCCAGTCGGAGGTTGATAGACCTCCTACCCTGACACGTCGATTAGCGAATTGGCCGCTTTCGGTTCGCGAGAGGGCGTCGCGGCCGTCATTTTTGCGGGTCCAGGTCCTTCGGTTTCGGTCCCGGGCCGCTTTCACTAAAGGGAGGTTTACTAAAGGGAGGTTTGTCCACCGCCGAGCAAGGTCGCGCGCAGGGCCCCGCGCGTCGCGCCCGTGCCCGACGCGAGCGGCGCGCCGCGGGTGCGGCCCGTCGTGGGGCAGTCGGTTCGTGGGCCCTCCGGGGAGGCCGCGGCCGCTGCGCCGGCGCCTTCTAGGCTGGTCGGCGCCGTCGGGGTCTGCGGCGAGCGCGCGGCGCGTGAGCGGCCGGCTGGCTGCCGCGGGAGCTGGCCGCCGCCGCCGCCGGGGGGCGCGCGAAAGGCCGGAGGGCCCTGGCCCGACCTGCTTCCTCCATACCCTCCATGTAGAAGGTTCGGACGACAAAAGCGCAACATAATGTACCACGGTGTCCGTTTGTGTCTTGTTTGTCTTCGGATGTCTTGGTATGTCTTGGATGTCGTCAGATGTCTTGATATGTCTTGTATGTTGGACAGCAGCTGTGGAGAGGCAGCGGCGCCTGTCGCTCGCGGAGCAGGATCGGCGGCAGGAGCTGCACGGCAGGGTGCAAGGGGCGCGCGCGCGCTCCGCGCGCGCAAGCAACGCCCTGGATGTGGGCATGAAAAATGGGTCCGAGCAGAGGTTGCGAGAGAAGTGCGATCGCTTGCTGCACCGTTCGCGCGGCGGTGGGGGGGGCGCGGAGCGCGACGGCGGCGACGCGGCAGAGGCGGCCGCGGCCGCAGCCGCAAGTGCTCCGGGAACGCAGGAACCCCTTGCAGGTGCGTCGTCTGGTGAAAACATGGCCAACGTGGACGCGACGATACGATTCGACGGCGCCAAAGTGCGCCAAGGGCCCCGCCGCCTCTTCGGGCGTCTAGCGGAGGTTTCTTGGAGCCTCTTGGGGCAAATTGGGGAGATCTTGTACCGCCGTCTTTGAGTGATGTTGGAACGCCTTGCCGCAATTTGGGGGCGGCCTCTGGCTGCCTGGGAGTTGTCGAACAGAGCGTCGGAGAGCAAGACCAGGGGGGGAAGTGGGGAGTTCACGCGCTGGTAGGGGGCTGGCCCCCCAAGGCACAACAGAGACATTATCAGACAACACGCAAGCATTCTGACACGCCCAAGGTGGTAATTTGATGACTTTAGAGCTGGCGCGTCAGATTCCAAATCTGTCCGCGAGCAGGTGCCCAGCGGCGTGTCCGTTCTTACCCCCCGAATGGCCCTGGTGGCCCTTAGGAGCCCCATGCCAAGAAACACCCTGCTTGCCTCCAGGGTGCCTTGGGTTTCTCGGGTTTCGATGGTTTTGCTATGGAAAGCGTGACGTTCCCACACCAAAACTCGATGGACGTCCTGGGGTCTCAGGGTTGAGTTTCTTGTGAAAGGTTGCTCGTGGTCGGGCCCCTAGTGCAGGAGCCCCAAAGTATTTCGGGAAGCTCAAATCTCGACGGCAAGCGTGCCTCCAGGGGTCTCCTCGCAAGACTTTCTGTGTCGTGTACGTCTGCTGAGAAGGGACCTGAGGACACTCCTCTCGGCGCCTGCGGCACGGGCGGCGGCTTTCCGGAATTCGCTTCGCGTCGTGGACGCCGCCGTGGCGACGTTCAACGGCGAGGCCGTCGACGCCGTGATCACCAGTGGAGGAAGAAACCGATGCCCGAGCACAAGGTTTCGGAGGTCCGTGCGGATTTCTCGGATCGGCGCTCGGCCCCAGCCACCTGGCGCAGAGAGCGCGCCAGGGGCGGCGCCGGAGGCGCCGCCAGGGAGGGCCAGCGCCGATCCGAGCAATCCGCACGGAGTTCCGAAAGTCTACGTGTGTGCAGATGTCCCTTCCTCGAGCCATGGGGGACGCCATCGACGGGCGCAACGCGAGGTCGGGAGAGAGCGACCGAGCTCTGCAGGAGGTGCTGGGCGTCCTCGCCCGGAGCACGGCCGCACAGCGGTTCGACCTCGTCGGGAACCATGAGCTCTACAACTTCCCCCGCGAGCGTCTCGCTGGCTGCGGGCTCCGCTGTACTGGAGAGTCCGGCAAGTGTTATCATGGAGGGATACACAGGGGGGGTGGGACCCATGGGGTTTTTGTTCCCTCGACACTGCGTAGAAAAAAGGGCGGAGGGAGGCGTCGGCTACAGTCAACCCATACAGTAAGGCTGTCAAAGTTTTCGGGCGTTCTCGTTTCTGGACGCCCGAAATGGGTACGGAAAGAATGGATACAATGCCCAGCAGCAGTTCCTGCTCCTTTTGGACAGGATTCGCTGTCCACGCCGCCGCGGCCTGTGTCCATTTGAGACAGAGGGCCGCCTGCCCAACAGCGGCCGCTGTTGGTTTGGAACAACATTTGCTGTTGGGCATTGTACCCATTGTCAGAGCCCCGAATCATCAGGGCTAACTCGGGTCAGGGTTAACTCGGGTTCGTTTTTTGGGAATCCGAACCCGAGTTACCCCGGACCCGAGTTACCCCGGATAACTCGGGCGTCCAGAGCCCCACATCATCAGGGGTAACTCGGGTCAGGGCAACTCGGGTTCCTCTTTCGGGTATCCGAACCCGAGTTACCCCGGACCCGAGGTACCCCGGATGACTCGGGCGCCCAACATTGTTTCAGTACCCATCTCGGGCGGCCGAGTCGTGGGCTTCGGGCGGGCCGCCGGCCCCGAGGGCGCTTGTGCAGCTGCTGCGCCTCGCCGAGGGCGCTCTGGGTGGGGCCTGCCCGACCTGTCCCGAGCGGCCGCCGGAGGCCTGAGTTCTGACGGGGGTCGGTGCCTAGGAGACGGGGGTCAGTGCAGGCGGGGGTCAGCCACGGCACCGGATCCTGCAGGATCCTGCGAAGGCCCCCTCTGGCTGACCCGGGTTAGCGAGCCGCTCCTGGCCGCGAGGCGGCCGCGCCTATTGGCTGACCCGGGTTTGCGAAGACCTGCGTTGCAGTTTGTTTTTCCTGCATTGCAGTTTTTGGTTTCCTGCTGACCCGGGTCTGGACTGACCTGGGTCAGAAGATCCCCGAGGGGGGGCGCATCGGCCCCCAATCGCCCAGTCGTCGTTCGTGGAGGCCCGAGCCCGACAGCCCAGCCCGCACAGAAGACTGCGGGTTCGCTGTCGGGGGCCTCTCGCCGAGCTGTGGCGGTGTATCGCCCATTCCAGGTCGATGCTTCTCCCAGTGAGCTGGTCCCCCCTGGAGTTCCCCCTCAAGAGGGGGTCAAGGCAGAGAGGCTGGTGCACTCTCCTCGCTCCCGCATCCCCTTCCCAGCCTTGGAGGGTGGGTTAAGGAGAGGCGTCTGAGCCAGCCATCCCCTGCCTCCTCTGGAACCCTCCAGCCGTTGGTCGAGCTTGTTGAGCTCAAGCTGGGAGGCCGTGTTTCTGGACGTGCTCGAGGTCTCCGTCATGGGCGTCCCCAGCAGCCACCCCTCGAGCGTGGCAGCCATCAAGATACTGCAGGAGAAGAACCCAAAAGTGGTCTCGTCTTTGGGCGGCGGCGATTGGTTCAGCGGGCTGCCTGTCGACAAGTACCGGTACGTTCCTTACAACGGCGCGGCATCGCAGGAGCAGATCTCGTGGCTCCGCGGGGCGCTGAAGGCCGCGTGCGAAGCGGGGCGGAGCGTGCTGATATTCACACACGTGCCCCTCTATCAGCCCGCGACAAAGCCTGGCGGCACGCACAATGGGGTGGCGCGAGGGGGGGGCCTTCTCAGAAGGCGGGGAGCTTCTAAGGAGGCAGGTGGCTCCTCAGAAGGCCTCCCCGCGTGTCGGAAGCCTTCTTATAAAGGCATCCGGGCGCTTCCGTGGGGAGGCCGCCCCCTCGCGCCAGCCCTTGTGCGCGCCGCCAGAAAGCCCGAGACGGTGGCGTGGAACGCAGACGAGATCCTGTGCGCCGTCCACGACTACAGCAGCACCGTGATCGCCGTGCTGGCTGGCCACGACCACCAGGGGGGGTATGCCGTGGATCCGGCCGGCATCCACCACCTGACGCTGAACTCTCCGCTCACGGCTCCCCCAGGGTGCGACTGCTTCTCCGTCCTCGAGTGCCACGACACATGGGGGGCGAACAACAGTGGGCCGACAACCGCGCGGACACTGGCTCGCCAGGTGCCCGCGTAAGGTCGAACGCAAGCTTCACCCCCCCATTCGGTTGTTCTCCAGCGCGCTGTGGGGCGTTTGTTTAGCTACCGTTGTCCATTGTCACGTGTGACTCTATCAAAAATGTTGAAGATGGCACGCCAGAAGATGGGCGATTTTGATGAACTACATGGCAAAAGGAAGAACATTGGCAGGTTGGCCACGGCCCGATCCTGGACCCGAAAACCTAACAACGCACGGGACGGATCCCAAAACGTCGATCTCCAGAATGAGCCAAGATTTGGGCCAGCAGCACAGATGCCCCCAGCGGTTGTGAGAGCAGTGGCCCCCTCCTCTCCACGCGGGGTGCCGCGCTGGCGCACCGCGCAAGCCGCCGCGGAGAGGCCTCCGTGTCCTCTCGCGCAGGGGCCTCGGTTTCTTCGCCCCCGCGCCGTGGGCGCACCTGAAGTGCTACGGGCGCGCGCTCGTGGAGAGCGGCACCAAGGGGGCCGGCAGGTCCTATCTCGGAGGGCACCAGCGTAATGCAACCCCGGCCGGTCCTGGCCAGGCCGATCGATCCTGGGCCCGGGCGTGGTGCACGTGCCTTCCTGCCCAAGCTCTGCACGAACGAGATGGGCACGGAAAGAGTGGGTACAATGCTCAACAGCAGTTCCTGTTCCTTTTGGACAGGACTCGCTGTCCGCGCCGCCGCGGCCTGTGTCCGTTCGAGACAGAAGGCCGCCTGCCCAACAGCGGCCGCTGTTGGTTTGGGGCAACATTTGTAGTTGGGCATTGTACCCATTTTTTCCGTACCCATTTCGGGCGTCCAAACAAGCCAGGTGGGCGCATGCACCGACCCTGGGGCCCCGGACGAGCCTGGCCACGATCGCGCACGGCAGGCGCATCACGTAAGAGGTCGGCCTGCCCGCATGTGCCCCACGGAAGTCTCTGATTCCGGGATGGCGGGGCCCACAGAAGGCTTGGGGCACCACGGGGCCCTGAAAGGTCGACGACGAATGTGCCCCAAGATGTCTTGCAGAAAGATTTCTTCTGGTGCGGTGGGGGCGTTCGTTGAGGAATGCGTCCAGGAGATTTCAGACCCTGGAGGATTCCTTGTCTGATGATGGCAGCGGTGATATACCTATGGCCAAGCCTCAATTGGTGTGCCACACGTTTTCAGACCCTGGATTCCTTATCTAAGGGTTCCTTATCGAGTGCCGCCACCGTATGTGTCGAATGCGAATAGCTCGGGCTTTGGGCTGATTCTGAGTAAGCGTTCGTTCAGGCTCCCCGGCTCCGAAGCGGCCCTGGCCCTCACCCCGTTGTGTTGACAGCGCCGCTCTCGCTCGAGGCAGATACACCTTAGGCGATGCTTAAGAAAACCTAAGTTTTCGTCCAGAGTCTCGATCACTCTTAACTTTTCAATGTAAACCCCCAGATTTTCATAGAAGTTCTGGGTTTCATTCAATTTCTGAGACTATGAATTTCTTAACCCATGATTTCTTAAGCATTTCGCAGGGTGTACACCCCACCCAAGAGAACTGGGCCCAGTGGCGTGCCTGCTGTGGTTGGCGTCCTCCTGCTGTCAAGAGCTGGTGCTGGGCAAGGGCGCACACAACGAGCCAAGCGGCCCTGCCCTCGGCGCGTGAGCCTCGCAGCAGTGCGCTCCGCGCGGCGTCCCGAGCAGGCTTCGTCCAGGGAGGCCCGTTTAGGCCGCAGGTGGCTCTGGGGCAACGTCGGGGGGGATAGGCTCAAGGGGGGGGGCGCATCGACCCCCAGTCGCCCACTGATCGCCGATAGGGGCCCGGAAGCCCGGGCAGCTCACCCCGCCAAGGAGCGTGCAGATTCGCTGTCTGGGGCCAACCGCGGGTATATCGGAAATGTATCGCCCATTCTAGCTCGGTGTTTCCCCTCCTGAGCCAGCGCCCTCTTTCCGAACGTTCCCCGACGTTGTGTCGTAAGGAGTTGCTCGGGCTGGGAGCGCAGGCGTCGAAAAGGGCGTGGCTCCGGGACTACTCCACCAGCGGTGAGACCCCCAGGGCAGGCGCCGTGCAATTCGCAGTCGCACATGGCTTGCCGAGCGTGCAGGCAAAATGGCGGGCAGCGCACGTGTGGTCGCGACGACAGGAGTAGGAGGATCGAAGCAAAAAAATGTGCATGAACATAACTTCCAGAGATCTGGCGCGGATTTCTCGGATCGGCGCTGGACCCCCCTCCCTGGCGCGCGAAGCGCTCCGGGGGCGGCATTGGAGGCGCCGCTAAGCGAGGCCAGCGCCGATCCAAGAAATCTGCACATACCTCCGAAAGGTTCTGTTGATGTAAGAATGGAGAAAACAATTTAGAATTCACGAATTCACGATTCAGGCTGTTTTGAAAATTCTTTACGCTTCGCGTATCCCCACCAGCCCATCTCACAACAGCAACTCTGGCGAAGCGTGCCGACAGTTGTGTTGTTCAGGCGTGTGTCCGCTTGGCCCCGCATATCTCCCCTGTTCCTCCTTCTTCCCGCCTCCTTGTACATCCTCCTTGTGGGGGCAGCGGGAGAAGGACGACGCGGAAGAGGAGGGAGAGAAACCGGTGGGAGGCAAGAGGGACTCAGCGGAGAGGACGATCTCAGCGATGATCTGAACAACGACGACGCACCCGACGACGACGACGATGTCGACCGCAACGACGACGACCACAACCGCGACGACGACGACGACGACGACGTCGACGAGGACGACGACGAAGGCGGCGGTGCGGGCCCTCGTTGTGTGAGTCCTTCGGCCCCGTCGTCCTTGTGTGAGTCTTTCGGGACCCTAGTCCTGGTGTGAGTCGCTCGGTATCCTCGTCGTGTGAGTCGTTCGGGCCCCTCCTCCTGGTGTGAGTCGTTCGGGCTCCTCGTGTTGTGAGTCGCTCGGGCTGCTCGTGGTGTGAGTCGTTCGGGCGCGTCGCCCTGGTGTGAGTCGTTCGGTCCCCTCGTCCTGGTGTGAGTCGTTCGGGCTCTTCGTGGTGTGAGTCGTTCGGGCTTCTCGTCCTGGTGTGAGTCGGTCGGGCTTCTCGTTGTGTGAGGCGTTTGGGCACCTCGTCCGCGTGCGAGTCGTTCGGGCCCTTCGGGGTACGAGTCGTAGGCGTCGTCGAGTCCAGCGATCTCCCCGACCAGCGTCGTCGTTGTTGCCATTCTGGCTAACAGTATTTCAGTGTGGCTGCGAGCTTCGCTCCGCCTACCACGGATCCACGATCTTCAGGCTATACTAGTATACAAGACTGTCAGGCTCAAGGTTTAGATTTCTTCAAGGCTTACCACAGGGTTTCTATGTGTACAAAAGCTGACAATGGACACTAGAGTCCGTTGGCGATCCTGCAGTCGCACGTTTCAGGAATGTCATGTTGTCTTGGTTGTTTTGTGTTATGTTGAATCATTTGCGGTCCTGTCTCAAGTTTTGTCTTCAAGCGAGTATTCCCCGACGACGACGACGACGACGACGACGACCAGGCCTCTCGCTCCGGGCGGTCGTCTTGGCTGCTGGCAGTTGGGCGGCTCTGGGCGGCGTCGGGCCTCCGCTGACCGATTACTAGATGCATATGTGTATATATTGTACATGTATGGTGTGTCGACGTATATGTATATATATATATATATATATATATTTATTACCTAACAGCGAAGACTGATAGGTTTCTAGTGGGATCAAAAGAGAGCAGCAGATCACTCCACAGGGGGGTCCGGGCAGGTGTTGGGAGTTGCCGGGCGGCAGTGAGCCGGGCTCGTTTTTCACCAACAGTCACACACTTCGTGCTCTTCGCCTTCCCAGAACTCCATTCCCAGGCCACATTCTGGGGGGCCGGATGCAACTGTAGGCCACTTCGTGCTCTTCGACATCCCAGAACGCCATTCCCGGGCCACATTCTGGATGCCCGGAGCCAACTGTAGGCCACTTCGTGCTCTTCCATTTCCCAGAACTCCATTCCCGGGCCACATTTTGGATGCCCGGAGCCAACTGTAAGCCACTTCGTGCTCTTCCATTTCCCGAAACTCCATTCCCGGGCCACATTTTGGATGCCCGGAGCCAACTGTAGGCCACTTCGTGCTCTTCGAGTTCCCAGAACTCCATTCCCGGGCCACATTTTGAATGCCCGTAGCCAACTGTGGGCAACTTCGTGCTCTTCGACTTCCCAAAACTCCCATTCCTGGGCTACATTTTCAGCAGGGGCAAGAGCACGACGAGGAGGAGGACGAGCAAGACCAGGAGGACGAGGACGAGCAGGAGCAGGACGAGGAGCAGGAGGAGCAGGAGAAGAAGGACGAGCAGGAGGAGGAGGAGGACGAGCAGGAGGAGGAGGACGACCAGGAGGAGGAGGACGACCAGGAAGAAGGAGGAGGAGGAGGAGGGGGAGGGGGAGGAGTACCAGGAGGAGGAGGAGGAGGAGGAGGGAGGAGGAGGGAAGAGGAGGAGGAGGAGGAGGAGGAGGACGAGGACGAGGAGGAGGAGGAGGAGGAGGAGGAGGAGGAGGAGGGGAGGGGGAGGACTACCAGGAGGAGGGAGGAGGAGGAGGAGGAGGAGGAGGAGGAGGAGGAGGAGGACGAGGAGGAGGAGGAGGAGGAGAGAGGAGGGGGGGGAGAGCACCAGGAGGAGGAGAACGAGGACCACCAGGAGGAGGAGGAGGAGGAGGAGGAGGAGGAGGCATTTTTGAATGCCCGTAGCCAACTGTAGGCAACTTCGTGCTCTTCGACTTCCCAAAACTCCCATTCCTGGGCTACATTTTCAGCAGGGGCAAGAGCACGACGAGGAGGAGGACGAGCAAGACCAGGAGGACGAGGACGAGCAGGAGCAGGACGAGGAGCAGGAGGAGCAGGAGAAGAAGGACGAGCAGGAGAAGGAGGAGGACGAGCAGGAGGAGGAGGACGACCAGGAGGAGGAGGACGACCAGGAGGAGGAGGAGGAGGAGGAGGAGGGGAGGGGGAGGAGTACCAGGAGGAGGAGGAGGAGGAGGAGGAGGAGGAAGGAGGAAGAGGAGGAGGAGGAGGAGGAGGACGAGACGAGGACGAGGAGGAGGAGGAGGAGGAGGAGGAGAGAAGGGGAGGGGGAGGACTACCAGGAGAGGGAGGACGAGGAAGGAGGAGGAGGAGGAGTAGGAAGAGGAGGAGGAGGACGAGGAGGAGGAGGAGGAGGAGGACGAGGAGGGAGGAGGGGGGGGGGAGAGCACCAGGAGGGAGAAGCGACCAGGAGGAGGAGGAGGAGGAGGAGGAGGAGGAGGAGGAGGAGGAGGAGGAGGAGGAGGAGGAGAGACACCACGAGGAGGAGGAGGAGAGGAGGAGGAGGAGGAGGAGGAGGAAGGGGAGGAGGGAGGAGGAGGAGTGATAAGAGGAGTAGGACGAAGGAGGGGAGGAGAGGAGGAGGAGGAGGAGGAGGAGGAGGAGGAGGAGGAGGAGGAGGAGGAGAGAGCACCAGGAGGAGGAGAACGAGGACCACCAGGAGGAGGAGGAGGAGGAGGAGGAGGAGAGGAGGCGGAGGAGGAGGAGAGAGCACCACGAGGAGGAGGACGAGCAAGACGAGGAGGAACGAGAGACGAGGGCGACCAGGAAGAACCAGGAGTAGGAGGAGGAGGAGGAGGGGAGGGGGAGGACTACCAGAGAGGAGGAGGAGGAGGAGGGAGGAGGAGGAGGAGGAGGAGGAGGAGGAGGAGGAGGAGGAAGAGGAGGAGGAGGACGAGGAGGAGGAGGAGGAGGACGAGGAGGAGGAGAGCACCAGGAGGGGGAGAGCACCAGGAGGAGGAGGAGGAGGAGGAGGAGGAGGAGGAGGAGGAGGAGGAGGAGGAGAGAGCACCAGGAGGAGGAGGACGAGCAAGACGAGGACGACGAGAACGAGGACGAGCAAGAGGAAGAGGAGGAGGAGGAGGAGGAGGAGGAGGAGGAGCAGGAGAGAGGAGGAGGAGGAGGAGGAGGAGGAGGAGCAGGAGAAAGAAGACGAGCAGGAGGGGGACGAGGACGAGCTGGAGGAGGAGGAGGAGGACGAACAGGAGGGGAGGGCGGCCGGCTGCCCCGAGTCGTGCGCACAAGGGCTCTGAGGAAGGCTCCCTAAGCTCGAGACGCTTTGAATACTCTGTAGTTTCCTCGCAGCTTCCTTTCCATGCCCTTGTAGCTTCCACGCACTCCTGCGTCGCCGAGTTTCTTCTTGCAGCGTCCTTGTCGTGTCGCGGGGTGCGTTTGCGTCACTTCGGTGTTGCTGCGCCTTGAGACGTGTCTCTGCTGCTTCTTCGTCCCATCGGGGAGTCCAGCGTCACCGAATTTGTTCCCGTATTGTGCTTGTCGTTCCAGGTCGTGCGCACGCGCGCAGAATGTTTCTCTGCAGCGTCCTCGTCGCATCAGGATCTCCAGCGTCGCAGAATGCATCCTTGTAGCGCCTCTTCTTCCAGGGCGGCGTGGTCCTGATTCGCCGCGGACGACTCGCCGCGGACGGTTCCATTCGATTTCACGGACGATCGTGCGCATGTAGTTTGCCACGCGCCTGCGCGCGCGGAGAGGGCCTGGGCGCCCTGTCGCCTGCGGGCGACCGCGCGGGTTAGCCCCCGCAAAAGCCAAAAAGGGCATTTCCACACGCCGGGTAAAGCCTAAAAGGGCTTTCGTCTGCCTGATCCTTGCCCCCCGCTTTCCTTCTCTTCTTTCATCGAAGTCAGAACCCCCGCCCCCTATGACGTCCTCCGCTGGCCTGGGTGGTCTACTCAGGTCGCGGAGGGGGATAGGGGGGGGGTCGTTGCCACGGCTGGTGCCTCGTTTTCACGACGGGGAGGGGGGGGTGCACCGTTCCCTCGGATGGGCGCATCCCCCCCTCCAAGGGCCTCCGAGCCCTCCCTCTCCGTCCTTTTCTTCTCCCTTATCCTTCCCTCCCTAGCGGTTTTCGAAGCCTTTGGCGTCTCCGCCCACCAGAGCGGGGATCTCGAACCCATTCGTGGAGCGGGGGGGGCCTTGAGAGGCCGAAACATTTCTTGGGGCGGGGCCACACAGCACACACATCACATCCATCGAGTCACGCACACATACAGCAACACGCTTTCTCGACTCCACAGGTGGGGTGCTTCGTGGAGGCATCACTTGTAACTTTGCAATTCTGTAATCATTGCCGTTCTGGTTCAAAGAACTTGGATTGCAGGAGTTCGCGGCAAAAGCGAGCCTTGTCCGCATCCGCTCAACCAGTCTCACCGTGCCGTGCACGGTGCTTCTCAGCCTGTGTCACTGTGCGCTCCACGGTGATCCTCCGGGTGAGCTACCATGGCTGCTGCTGCAGAACAGCCGACGTCTCCACTGGGTTTTCTCACGAAGAGCAGCGCCAAAACCCAAGACTTCCTTGTCCGAGTATACAAGCCCAGGGAGATCAAGTACTCGTACAAGAGCAGGAACAATGGCCAGCTAGTCCATGCAAACCGATTCACATGCATTCTGCTTGGCACAGACTCAGAGCACTATTGTGAGGCCATCCTCAAAGGAACTCCAGCAGAAGTCCAAGCTGCTCTGAAAAAGTTCCCTCCGATGACGGCGTGGAAACTCTCCAGCGTCGGCCTGGACAGTCGGCAGCAGGACGCTTTTGTGCATACGTCTGTTCGTGTCGTGGTCGACCTCAAGCGCACAACCTGCAGTCCAGTGCTCAAAAGCTCTCCGGAGGAGACCTCCTTGGCATCGGCGCCGGCTCCAGCGACTACAGTGGCAGACATGATGAACATCAAATCGCAGCGTTGCTTCGATGTCATGGCTGTGGTTCATTCTGTTTCAGAAACCCGCACTCCCGCTGGCCACCCTCCAGTGGCAAGTGCACATCTGGTCGACGGCACACAGACGAGTAACTCCAAGACAGCGGAGGCTGTGATTGCAGTCTGGGGATCCACCAACATAGAGCTTTGTCGCTCTCACAAAGGACAACCGCTGCTGTTTCTCAACGTGGCGGGCAAATTCGACGGCAAACTGGAGCTGAACTTGTCGCAAGATCGCGTGGTGGATTCCGCATGCTCTTGTCCCAGAATGACTCAACTACACGACTTAGCAGCCACTCAAGACTTCGCGATGGACCGGGAGCAGCTGACCACCGCTCATGCGGGTACTTGGGATCCAGACCAGGCTTCGCAGATTCTCACCGGAGAAGCACTCCTCTCCTGCTGTGCATTTTTGGCTATGGCGTCGGATGATCCGAATGCAAACTTGCCACTCTTGTTGCAGGTCAATGGGATGAGGCTTGAGGAACCGGAGCCAGCCGACTCTGTGGTGGAGAACACAGGCGAGCGCGTGTTCTTTACGACTATTGCTCGTGATTTCAGTGGCTCGTGCAAAGTCTGTGTATCACAAGCGGCAGCCTTCGCCTTGACTGGCATTGATAGCATGCAAGAATTCAAAAAAGTTCACGACGAGAAAGCTATCTCCTTCCCTCCACTGAGCAATTGTCGCATCATACGACGCGTGCGCAATGTGGCTGCGAACGCACAGGATGACACACCTCAACGGACTTTCGTCAACACGACTGTGGTGGCCGTTTCACCGCTTCAGATATCGCACGCCCCGAATACGTCTTACAATGTCGTCTTGGAGATCCTGAAGCAGTGCCGCGAGAGCAAGGATGCAATGCTCGCGGCACAGCTCTCTGAGATACGGTCTTGTCCCTTCTACGGCATGCGCGTGCAGTACTCACCAGCGGGTGGAGGGGGTGACGCTTCTCAACTTACCCGGAACTGCCACTTGGCAGTCGTTCTCGTTCGTACCACGCAGAAGTCTCGGTGCGTATCCACTGCGGCTGGCTTCGTCGTGTCCACACCAGGTGTCACGGACGCTTCTGACGGAGAGTCTTCCCAACCAGTGACGATTCACGGACACTGCTCAGTTGACAACTTGCTCTCGTTCAAAATGGATCCGCCCAACCGAGCGAAGCACAGAGTCTGCTTGTTGCTCATTACTGGCTGTTCAAAAGACGGCTTGACGGTGCACAGCGTGACCCACATTGACGACTCCGTCGTGTCTGAGGCGCAGTACTTCATTAAAAAATTGAGAACACTGGGGATGCGCACAGAGCTTCAGCAATCAGGCGAGCATAAGCGGATGAATGAGTGGAGCACGACGCCGGAATCAGCCAAGAAGTGCCGCATTCTTGAAAGCCACCCCTCAGGAGAAAGCTTGAGGTGAGCTTTCTCCCGTCTTGTCAGCGATGCTTCTCAGCTTGCTGGACATGGCAAGCATCTTTGTCTTGCGCCTTGCGGGATGCCAACTAGGTTTGCCTCAAACATATCGTTTGGTAGTTTCGTTGTTTATGCGGTGCTTCTCAGCCTGCACTATTTTCTGTTGTGGCGTCTGGTGCACGAATAGTGTTTGCGGCCTGCATTCCTCCTCAGCCTGCCCTGGCTCCCTTGAGAGTGCCTGCGCAGAGTTTCGGTCTGTGCTCACGTTGCCCAACGGATTCATTCACGTTCGCCCGCGGTGCTTCTCAGCCTGCACTTCCTTTGCTACAAGCGCCTGTTCTGCAGTCGTTCACAGTGTCTCGTTTACAGAGAATTTCGGTGTTTGAAAAACAAAACATTTTTGCATGTGTTTCTGTGGAACCTAAATCAGGTCATGGCCGTGCTTCATTGCAAGACAACCCCCATGTTCGTAGCAATGTCGAAATCAGACGTCGTTCAGTTATAAAAGCGTTGATAGCAGTGTCTCGTTTTCAAACGCCTCATTGTATATCAACTCTGGCTGTGCCTCATTTCAAGACACCTTCCATGTGCGTAGCAGTGTCGGTATCAGAGGTTCCTCCACAACGAATTTCCCTCATCACCATCATCATGATCAAGTTTTCCCTAACCATGTTGCCTCGAGCTATCCTTACAAAGGAACTTTCCAGCACCCACTGTACACAGTAATGCCGCGGCATGCTGGTAGCTCTCGGTCTGGGCGCCATGCTCCTGACGTTTCTGCACCCAACAGCGGTGCTCCTCAGCCTGCTGCAGTGAGCAGTGCCCCTCCTCAGCGTGCTGTGTTGAACGGTACTGTCCAAAGGATTGTCGACCTGGTGAAGCAGTTCGGTCGTATACCGATGCGAAAGAAAGGAACGTCCGAGGAAGTACGAGCTGAAAACAAGTTGGCCAAACGTTTCTCCGACCAACGCGACAGCATTCCTAATGACGTTATGTTAGAGTTGCAAGCCCTCGAATGCGCCACGCCTTCAGAGTCAGCCGCTGTCAGCGCTGCCCTTCAGCGTTCTGCATTAAGCGGATTTCTGCAAACGCTCGTCGAGGACGTGAAGCAGTTCGGTCGTATACCGATCAGAAATCATGGAACGTCTGAGGAAGCACGAGCCGAAAACAACTTGGCCAAACGTTTCTTTGAACACCGCGAGAGCATTCCTAGTGACGTGATGTTGGAATTGCAAGACCTCGAGGAGTCACGCGCCGTCAGCGCTGCTGCTCAGCGCGCTGCAGGCGCTGTTGCTCAGCGTGCTGCAACCGAAGAGTTCAAGCGGAAGCAGAAGACCGATGAGATCCTGCAGCAGGTGCGCGAATTCGGCAGCTGGCCGAAGGAGAGCGCTCAACGCCCGCTTGCAGAGCGGCAGTTGGCTTGGCACATCCGAAAAACACGGAAGGCCAAGCATTTCTCACCGGAGCAGGAGGCCGAGCTTCAAACTCTGCAGCAGGCGGATACGAAGTCCGACGGGCTCATGCTGCAGACGAAGATCGAGGAGGTCATGCAGCAGGTGCGAGACCTCGGCCGCTTTCCGAAAGAGTCCGCCGGGCGTAGTGTTGCAGAGCGGCAACTAGGCTGGCTAGTTCGAAAAGGATTGAAGGCCAAGCAGTTCTCTCCCGAGCAGGAGGCCGAGCTCCAGGCACTCCAGCAGGCGGAAAGCGATGGCAAAACAATGCTTCGCATCGCGGAGGCGGAGGAAAGGCCAAACCCCATGGAAGGGTTCGCTGAGGAGGCGGGGACCAGGATCGACCAGGATCTGCTGCTGCTGGAGAGTGGCATTCGTAACAAGGCAATCCTGCGGCGCCTGGCCACCTACAAAGAGCTTGTGTCCAGCCGCGGTGCTCCTCAGCCTGCGCAGCACAGGGAATTTGCGCAGAGGTACGCGGAGCGAGTGCGGAGAGCGTTGGCTGCTCCCGTGGGGAAGAGCTGCTACGTCCCCGGCGGCGAAGTAGAGGGGAACCAGTTGCGCGTTTTCTCTAACCGTGCAGTCATGACGGGACCGCTCGTCTGCCAGCTCTGCGACTGCGATTTCTTAATAGAAGAGGACTTTGCGCGGCATAAGCAGTGCAACCCCGCCGGCGAGGCAGAATACCGCAAACGGGTGCTGTACCTGATGGCAGAGGCCGGCTGCAGGCCGATAGCTGCCCAGGAGAAGAGGATCATGGTGCAGAATTTTGCTCACTTCCAGCAGTTCTGTCACCCGGGCAGCAAGGGCAACCGCTTCTCGTGCGGCGAGGCGGTGCCCCGATGCGAGGCAGCCTGCGTAGTCTGTGCGCAGAAAGACTACCTGGAGCACCGCCACAAACTGAGCCTGTTTGGGGCAGTGCCGGAGGAGCGTGTCTTTGAGCACTGCGCCGACTCAGCAAGCGATCGTGATGACTTATCCGATGGCGAGGCAGATGCTCCACCCAAGCGTGCTCTGGTGAAGCACCGCGGGGTGTGCTACTTGCAGTCCCCGGAGCTCGTGCAGAAGCTCCTGGACGTCGACAGGTACAGGCAGCGGTGGCCACTGATCCCGTGTGAACAGCTGCACGCGTCCAGCGTTCAGCATCCGGAGCACCCAGAGTGGCGGTGGCTGCTGCACTCCCGCCGAGCCCCTGTGGTTGCACCACCAGAAGCAACGGCGGGAACCTGCGGTGCTTCTCAGCCTGCTGCCGACAGGTCCGGCGGAGCTTCTCAGCCTGCGGACGAGAGGCCTCCGTGCGCAGGGGTGGGAGATGCCAACGCGTTGGTGTGGGTTTGTTGGGATTGCCTCAATGACCTGTGCGCCAAGAAACCGAAGATGCCGTTAAACGCCCTGGTCAACGACAACTGGATCGGCCGGGAGCTCATGCTCGTCCGCAACGCTTCGAAAGCTACTAAGATGCTGGCGTCCCTTGGCCGATGCTGTTGGAAGCTAGTCCGCCTCGGCAAGGGCGCTCCGGATGTCCAGCAGAAAGGCATCTCGGGCAACACTATCCTCTTCGCCCAGCCCACGGCGCAAATCCCGACCATGGAGCTGCCCCCGGAGCAGGGCGCGCTTGTGGACTCTCTGAACATCGTTTTCTCGGGCCCCGCGCACAAACTCCACAAGGCGTACTGGGCAACAGTCAAGCGCGGCGAGTATATGCAGATCGTGAGGGGGCGCAAGCAGCAGTGCGCAACCTTTTCCGAGGTATCCGTCCGGGAGGATGTTGCCCCGACACGGCTGCCGGAGGACGGCGTGCCAGACCACATCCAAGCCTGTCTGCAACCAGTGGACGGTGTGGACAAAGCCCCGGTACGTCTGTTGGGGCCAGGGCGCCGGAAGTGGGCAGAGACGACGAGGCGGGAGACGAGTCTGACGAGGACACAGAGACAGACAAAGACGGAGAAGCAGCAGAACAGCCTGACATGGCCTACCTGCATGAAAATGTGGCAGAGGTCACAGTTGCAGTGGATCCAGTGCAGGACATCGCTCCAGTCCGAATGATGCAAGCGCTGCAAGGCACGCTGGTGGCGCTGCAGGAGCAGGCAGCACGCATCGCCAAGAACGAGGTGACACCGACAGTGGCAGACAGCAGCGGTGCTCTTCAGCCTGTTGCCGACGAAGGCGGCAGGCATACGATGCGCAGCATGGTTCTCGACGTACAGAGTGCTGCTCGTTCGTTCGACGAGCGAGCGCATGTGGTGCTGGAGAAAGCGCAAGCAGGAGCAGACGCGCGCAGGGCTGTGGGCCCGCACTCCTTATCGGTGCCTACGCAGAAACCCTTGAGTTCTTTCGACAGCAGGTCCTGGCCGGCGTGCTACACAGAGTTCTGGTTCGGGGACGGCGCGCCGAACCTCGAGCGGGAGCGGCCCATGCTGTTCGAACAGGTCTTCCCCAGGAATACTACCTATGGTACCAGTGTTGATAGAGGAGTCGATCCATTGATAGCAGTGTCTCGTTTGGACCTACATGTGTTGTACGCAGTGTCGCGTTTGGACCTACATGTGTTGATAGCAGTGTCTCGTTTGGACCTACGTCCATTGATAGCAGTGTCTTGTTTGTACCTACGTGCGTTGATAGCAGTGTCTCGTTTGGACCTACATGTATTGATAGCAGCGTCTCGTTTGGATCTACACCCACTGATACCACTGTCTCGTTTGGACCTACACGTGTTGATGGCAGTGTCTCGTTTGGACCTACACATGTTGATAGCAGTGTCTCGTTTGGACCTACATCCATTGATAGCACTGTTCAGTTTGGACCTACATGTGTTGATAGCAGTGTCTCGTTTGGACTTACATGTGTTGATAACAGTGTCTCGTTTGAACATACATCCATTGATAGCAAGGTTGCGTTTGGGCAGCGTCTCCTTTGGACCTACATGTGTTGTTAGCAGTGTCTCGTTTGGACCTACATGTGTTGATAGCAGTGTCTCGTTTGGACCTACACATGTTGATAGCAGTGTCTCGTTTGGACCTACATCCATTGATAGCACTGTTCCGTTTGGACCTACATGTGGTGATAGCAGTGTCTCGTTTGGACCTACATGTGTTGATAGCAGTGTCTCGTTTGGACATACATCCATTGATAGCAAGGTTGCGTTTGGACCTACATGTCTTCATAGCAGCGTCTCGTTTCTTAGTCCTTCGAGGTCGCACGGCGCCTGATCAACCTGGAGGAGCTCGAGTACTCTCTCGCGACCGACGAGGGGCCCTACGAGGCAGCCTGCCAGAGCCGCTTCAGCTCGCCAGAGATCATTGCTGTCTTCGGCGACGTGATCCGCCGGCTGCGGCTCTTGAAAGGCACTCGGGCGGCGATTGGCAGGAAAGGCTTCGGCACTGACCTCCAGATCCTGTCAGAGGCGTCGGCGGAGGATTTCATGGAGGCGATGAACATTGCTAAGCCGGCCGACTGCATCGGCTCCGCCATTTCACGCCCGGGCATGCCTGCCAAGGTCAAGACTGCCCTCAGGACGTTGCTACTTAGCACTTCCGATGTCCCTGGCACGGAGGGGCGGAAAACCGCACTCCGCTTCGACGGGCACGACAACAACCTCAAGTTCGGCGCGGCCAGCTTCTTTGTCACACCGAACTTCGCAGACACGTACAGCCCGTTGGTCCTCCAACTCCACGAAGGGCCCGGAAAGCGGAGCCACTTAGACATTCGCGGGGGCGCGGTTGGCGCGGTGGCCAGAGCCGGCGGCGCTTCTCAGCCTGCTGGCCCTGACCTGCGGAGTCCAGCTCCGACCATGCCTTCTCTGGAGCGCATGCACCAGATAGTGGCAGCAGACCCGCGGGCGCAGGCCAAGTTCTTCCTGTTGATGACGGAGCTTCACTACCGCTACATCATCGGCTTAGAGCGCCTGTTTGTTGGCCGCACAACGCTGGCCCGACAGGCGGTGACAACGGAGGACGACGTGGCAGCGACTCTGCAGCCGTGCGTGGCCCCAGGCACCACTGATGTGCAAGCGCCTATCGAAGCACAGGGTCGGGGCTTCACGCACGGCCACGGCAAAGGCCACAGCGTCATCGGGCCTACGATGGCGTGGCTGCGGTCGGCAGTGGTCGGAGGCCTGCGCACCGCCGCTCGGGAGCTGCGAACTGCGCTTCTTTCCACCGCGGAGACCGTGCAGTACGAAGCTGCCAACGAGCCCGCACGGCAGGTGGGGCTTCCTGACGTCGCGCCAGAGCCTTTCACAGCCAGGCAGCAACGACAGAGCCGCATGGACGGAGGGGAAGAGGAGGACGGCACCCTGCGCGACGAGGTGCCTCTCGGCCCGCCAGTGGAGCAGCCGCACCTGGTGGAGGAGCGAGCGCGGGCAGCCGCAGAGAACCGGATGCCTGCAATCGGCGCTGCAGCGTACCGGGGCCTCCCGCTCACACGAGCCTTTCAGTCTACGTTTCCAAGCTACCGCCAACGAACTAGCTTCGGGCAGCTAGGTGGCGCTCCTCAGCCTGCCATGGCAGCCAGCCATGCTAGCCTCTTCCAGACGAACGAGGATGGAGCGATTCAGGAAGTCCTCACGCCCGATGGCTCGCCGGCTTCAGTCGAGGAGATTACCGCAGATGCGGAGGCTTGGGCGGTAGCGTTTAGCCATGACTTCTTTTGCAACATCTGCTCCAACCACGAGCACGACTGCACCGAGACGTGCGTCAAGTACGTCAAGAAGAAGCTCGAGGCCAAAGAGAGTCTGCGCTCGAACAGAACCCCGTCGTGCCGATTCTGGTTCTTTCGCATCCAGCAGCTATGTCTAGCAGGCCGCACCAAGCGAGTGCGTCGGCGCGGCAAGCCTTTGGTCCGGACTCCGTTCATCGACTTCTCTGATGACCGCAACCAGCGGTGCCGCTGCAGGTCAAACGCGACCAGCCGTTCAGGAGCTCCACCAACGACGTCTCTCAAGTGACCAGCCGGTGCAACGTGGATTTCAGTTCTTGATGTGCGCGCCTGACGAGTCTGCCGAGGCAGCAAAAGTGCTTCAGCCTGCTGGTGCTCCTCAGCCTGCCCAGGACGGGCTGCCTGCGGCCGCCCCAGTTCAGCTGGCCAAGCGCAGAAGGCTTACCAAGAAAACGGCCAGCATGAAGAACCCAGAGTCGGCAATCGCATTGCGCTCATCCAAACAACTCGGCGGCCGCAAAAAGTGGCTCTACGGTTGTGGCTCCTTTCATCCGACAGATGCATCTGTCGTGGAGAGCTTTTCTTTTTTTCTTTTTTTCTTTTTTTTTTTTTTTTTTTTTTTTTTTTTTTTTTTTTCCAATTTTTTTTTTTTTCTTTTTGTTTTTTTGCTTTTTCTTTTTTCTTTTTTTTTTTTTTTGTTTTTTTCTTTCTTTTTTTTTTTTTTTTTATTTTTTTTTTTCAGTTTTTTTTTTTTCGTGTTTATTTTATTTTTTTTTTTTTGTTCCAAGTAGCTTATTGTTTGCTTTCCAGAAGGCTTTATCCATGGACTTCTACATCACGAAGTACCAGGGCAAGATGATGGAGTCCATGACGCCGCTCTTCCAGTCTATGCTCACCGGCATGCAGCGTCTGGAGCAGCAGGAGAGGGACGAGAAGGAGGAGGAAGCCCGGAAGGTGCTCAGTGAGGGCGGCGCTGAAGGCGAGGACCAGACGCTGGCCAAACGGGGCCGGACGCGCGAGGATCTCGCTCGCCGCGCTCGGCGGGTCTGTATCCGCTTGGCGTCGATGGCGAACCGGTGCTTCTGGCTCTCCACGACGGAGGTGGCCGTGCATATCCTCACAGGCGGCGACTGCCTCCAGTCGCACCACAATGTGCGGCTCTTCACGAGACAACTACAGTGGGCCTGCCAGCAGTGCAAACGCTTGCTAAACCATGAAGGTTCGGGCGAGGAGACGCATAATGATCAGGTGCCAATACAAGCAGTCCGCATCCAGATCCCTGACGCCGACAACGAGGAGGAGGACGCAGCAGGTGACACCAGCGGTGCTCCTCAGCCTCCTGGAGACACCCCTGCTGGTGATGAGAAAGGTGGCGGTGCGGAGTGCGAGGACATGCACGCGTGCACCACCAGCACGAACACGGCCGACGACTACGCCCACAGAGGCCCTCGCCTGCAGACCATGCCGCACTACGTCTACAGGATGTACGTCCGGCGAGTCCTGAAGCCGAGCCGGGTCAAAGCTTCTGGACCGCGATTCTTCGCCTTCGAGAGCCACTACGTCTTGGCTCCGCGGTACATGCAGGAGGTCCACTTGACGCGGAGTTCCGTCCCCACCATCGATGGCTTCCAGTGCCCGACCTGGGCACAGGACCCCGAGCAGAACTCGCTCTTCAAGGCCCTCCTCTTCACGCCTTGGGCGTGCGAGTGACCCCTCTCTTGTGGCTGCGTTACTCAGTACAGCCATATGCTGAGGAACTGCGACTGCCCCGCCGTGCGCCCATACTCGTTCGAGCGGGCGCGGCGGCTTCGGCGCGCGGAGATCCACGTGTTGGCAGCGCGCGCAGACTCCAGGAGCCGCCTGGCCCGCAAGAGGCTCGCGCTCGCGGACACGACCCTCTTCTCCGAGCTGAAAGAGCCCCGGGCGAACCTCGAGGAGGGCGAGCTGGCGCTCCTCAGCCTAGCGCACTTCGCAAGGTCCCAGCTGGCGCGGCGCATGCCAGCGGAGGCGGCACGGCGCATCCTCGACTTCAGTGACCACCACTGCCGGTGGCACGAGGAACAGTGCACCCTGGCGGAGTTCTGCGCGCACGTGGCGCGAGACGTGCTGGCGCACGTGGACCTCGCGGCGGAGGCGCGGGTTAAGCCTCGGCCAGAAACGACTGCACACCTCGAGGCGGATGAAGACTCCGCGAGCGATGCCGAAGGGCTCAAGGGGCGAGTCCCGCTGGAGCTCGTTGACGTGGGGGGAGGCGGCGGCAGCGACGTAGAGGAGGACGTGGAGGACGCCGAGATTACCGAGATCTCCCGGTTTCCGCTGCGGGACCACGTCAGAGCAACCGAGCTGGCCCTACAGCAAGACCAACTGCAGCGCGTGGACCAGAAGGGCCGCCTCAGCTACGCCGATAAGCAGTTGAAGAACCTCGACAGAGCGTACAGCGGCATGCTGCAGCCAAGCTTTGCACTGCCAGCCAGCAGCGGCGCGCGGGAACATCAGGGCACGCGGCTGGACGAGACCTTTTCTGACATGCTCGCCCTACAGCGGCAAAGCATTGCGCTCCAAAAGAAGCAAGCGAGACCGGATGGAGAGATCTTGCCCGATGCTGCGGACGACTGGCTCCCCAGCGGTGCTCCTCAGCCTGCTGCCGAGGACGCCCAACCAGAACTCGTTCCGCAGCTCTTGGCCATGCAGGGCCCGGCGGCTGTTGCGTGGAAGCTCGTCACTGGTGCCCACTGCACGGAGGAGCAGATTGACGCGGTGGCGTTGTTTGCGTTGTCTCTGCAGAAACGTTTTGACGGCAGACCAGACAAGACAACGCATCTCCTCCCCGTGGCGTCCGCGACAGGCAACCACAGAGCGATCTGGCTCGGTGGAGGCGGTGTCGGCAAGACACGCACCCTCTCCAAAGTGGTGGAGCCGATGGCCATCACTTACTTCGGCGAGCAGGGGTACCTCGCCAAAGCGCAGTCCAACCACGCCGCACAAGACCTCGGCCCGCGCGGCAGGACCATGCATTCCTCCAATGGCCTGCTCATGTCGGATTCCATGCAGACAGCCAGGCTGCGCTTGACGCCACAGACGCAGAAAAAGCTGGATCGCCTCACAGGCACACTCGGCGTCGACGTGATCGATGAGCTGGGTGCTGTGCCGGGGCCTTTGCTGCATGCAGATGCACTGCGCACGACCTACGGCAGGGCGTTGCGCTACAACCTGGACCCTACGAAGTACATGCGCCCGCAGGAGACGTGGGGACGCATGCCTGTGAAGATCTTGTGCGGAGACTTCTACCAGTTGCCGCAAGTCCCCGCCACCGCTTCCCTGCTGGCGCCTCACGCGGGCCAATCCTACGAACACCAACAGGGTAGGAAGTTGCTCGCCGACATCGAGTACGTCATCGATTTCGTGCAGATGCAGCGCTTTACAGACCCGTTGCAACTCGAGGTTCTCCACGCCATGAGAACTCCAGGCGGAAAAAAGATCTCTGACGAGAGCTGGCAGGCGATCGTCAAAACCGAGGTCGTTAGCTCTAGCGGTGCTGCTCAGCCTGCTGCCAGCAGCAGCCAAGCCGCTCAGCCACCTCAGTGGGACCCTCGGTTGCGTGCAGCACGAGGCTGGTACGAGTCGGCCTATGAGTGGCGCATCGTCTCTTACGCCATGCATGCACAGGCCAAGCTTGATGCGCACGATGCTGGCCAGCTGCTCTTTTACGCCCCAGCAATCGACAGACCAGCTGCGCGCCTCGCGAAGCCTGATTTCGACGAGATGCGCGCGGAGCCCAACATCGGCGCTACCGCAAAAATGCCGGGGCTGCTGCCGCTCTTCGTTGGCATGAGGTCATCCTGACAGAATCCGTCTTGCCGCCGAAGTATGTCCGTGGCGCGCCAGGCAAAGTGGTAGGCATAGAGCTGCACGCTCTGGAGCCTCCGGTGGAGGGCCGACCGTCCATTGTCTCGGACGGCGTGGTCGTACTCTACTACATGCCAAAGGCCGTCTATGTCAAGATCGATGACAGCGATGAACTTTTCTTGAAGGCCGCGCCGGTGAAAGCTGGCAGTGCTTCTCAGCCTGCCGGCCCCGACCTGCGCGGAGTGCTCGCGATCACCCCGCAGGCGCGCCCCTGGAAGTTCAAAGCGAAGACAGGTGGCCCGGCCATCGCGGTGTCCAGGACGCAGTTGACCGTGCTGCCCAAAAAGCAGGGGACTCTGCATGGCGTCCAGGGCAAGACGACGGACCCATGCTTCATCGTGCACTGGACGTTTCCGCCAGGACTCAAGAAGGAGTCCATTTGGCTTGCCTACTACGTCAGCCTGTCGCGCCCCAGAAGCTTCAACCAACTCTTGAGCCACGGCTTGCCTGACCGGAGCATCATCGAATCCGGCCCCCCGGAGCAGATCGCCAAGGCCTTTGCCGAGCTCTTCGCGGACAAGATTGCCGCGACGAAGACCGCTTGCGCGAAGGCCCGACAGCAACTGGGATGGCCTGCGCGAGCTTGAGGAGTCATGAGATGCAGGTTGCGTTGTGGCGGTGCTGTTCAGTCTGTCCGTCTGCATTCGCGTGGTGCTTCTCAGCCTACATGCGCGTGGTGCTTCTCAGCCTGCGCTCGTGTGCAGCTGTGCGCGGTGAACCTGCACGCGTCGCGGAATGTTTTTCAGCCTGCGCGTGTCTGCAATGCTTTTCAGCCTACACGCTTTGCAGCTTCTCCGCCTCGCACGCCGCTGCTCAGCGCGGTCCTCTGAAAAAAGAGCAGGCATCATCTCATCTGGATGTTCATCTGAATCTTAAGGGGAATGCTTTCAGATATGCTTCTACACATCGCTGTTAGGTTGCTTTGCCGGGATAATACATACATACATACATATGTATGTATATATATATATATAACACGGACGCAGTTGAGAGTCGATGGGGGGAGGGGGCCTGGCCCGCGGCCTGGCCCGAGACTCTGGGACAGGACCCAGGGCCTCATCATCGTAGGATGCCCATCATTCTCATCATCGCTATGATGGTGGGGGAGGAGGAGGACAGCTACCAACTGCGCGTTGGCGCCACCGTCGCCCCCCCGCGCCCGCCGGCGCGCCCGCAGCGCGGCTGCGGGAGGGGCTGCGCCTCAATTCCTGCAGAGGCGGCCTGCAGGAATGTTTCAATTTTGGCGCCTCGTATAAACGCCCGAGCGGCCCACCCTTTTTTGGGGGGCTGGCGGTTCACGGGGGAGGAGGAGACCATCATCATCCCCCCTGCCGCGTTCGCCTTCCCTCGACGACGATGTCGACGACTTCCCGCGTTCTGGCTGAAAGGCGGGCCCACTCTCCCTCGTTCGGGCCGCTTGTTTTCTGGGGGGCGTTCACGGAGTCGTTCGGGCCGTTCGTTCGTGCGCGCATGCTTCTGGAGTTTTCTGCGCGTCGTTCGGGCCGCTCGTCCTGGTGCGAGTCGTTCGGGCCCCGCCTCACCAGCCCATCTCACAGCAGCAACTCTCGCGAAGCATGCCGACAGTCGTTTTTACCTAACAGCGAAGACTGATAGGTTTCTAGTTGACTCAAAAGAGTTCACAGATCACTCCACAGGGGGGTCCGGGCAGGTGTTGGGAGTTGCCGGGCTGCAGGTGCCGGGCTCGTTTTTCGCCAACAGTCACACACTTCGTGCTCTTCGATTTCCCAGAACTCCATTCCCAGGCCACATTCTGGAGGGCCGAATGCAACAGTCACACACTTCGTGCTCTTCGAGTTCCCAGAACTCCATTCCCGGGCCACATTCTGGAGGCCCGGATGCAACAGTCACACACTTCGTGCTCTTCGAGTTCCCAGAACTCCATTCCCGGGCCACATTTTGAATGCCCGGAGCCAACTGTAGGCCACTTCGTGGTCTTCGAGTTCCCAGAAGTCCATTCCTGGGCATGATTTTGAATGCCCGGAGCCAACTGTAGGCCACTTCGTGGTCTTCGAGTTCCCAGAACTCCATTCCTGGGCATGATTTTGAATGCCCGGAGCCAACTGTAGGCCACTTCGTGGTCTTCGAGTTCCCAGACCTCCATTCCTGGGCATGATTTTGAATGCCCGGAGCCAACTGTAGGCCACTTCGTGTTCTTCGAGTTCCCAGAACTCCATTCCCGGGCCACATTTTGAATGCTGAGGCAGGCTGATGCTGAGGCTGAGGCAGGCTGAGGCTGAGGCAGGCTGAGGCTGAGGCCGAGGCTGAAGGCAGACTGAGGCTGAGGCTGAAGCAGGCTGAGGCTGAGGCTGAGGTAGGCTGAGGCTGAGGCTGAGGCAGGCTGAGGCTGAGGCTGAGGCAGGCTGATGCTGAGGCAGGCTGAGGCTGAGGCTGAGGCTGATGCAGGCTGAGGCTGAGGCAGGCTGAGGCTGAGGCCGAGGCTGAAGGCAGACTGATGCTGAGGCTGAAGCAGGCTGAGGCTGAGGCTGAGGCATGCTGAGGCTGAGGCTGAGGCAGGCTGATGCTGAGGCAGGCTGAGGCTGAGGCTGAGGCTGATGCAGGCTGAGGCTGAGGCAGCCTGAGGCTGACGCCGAGGCTGAAGGCAGACTGAGGCTGAGGCTGAAGCAAGCTGAGGCTGAGGCTGAGGCAGGCTGAGGCTGAGGCTGAGGCAGGCTGATGCTGAGGCAGGCTGAGGCTGAGGCTGAGGCTGATGCAGGCTGAGGCTGAGGCAGGCTGAGGCTGAGGCCGAGGCTGAAGTCAGATTGAGGCTGAGGCTGAGGCTGAGGCTGAGGCTGAGGCAGGCTGATGCTGAGGCAGGCTGAGGCTGAGGCTGAGGCTGATGCAGGCTGAGGCTGAGGCACGCTGAGGATGAGGCCGAGGTGAAGGCAGACTGAGGCTGAGGCTGAAGCAGGCTGAGGCTGAGGCTGAGGCAGGCTGAGGCTGAGGCTGAGGCAGGCTGATGCTGAGGCAGGCTGAGGCTGAGGCTGAGGCTGATGCAGGCTGAGGCTGAGGCTGTGCAGGCTGGGGCGAGGCTGAAAGGCTAAAGAAGAAGGCAGACTGATGCTGAAGGCAGACTGAGGCTGAGGCTGAAGCAGGCTGAGGCTGAGCAGGCTGAGGCTGAGGCTGAGGCTGAGGCAGGCTGATGCTGAGGCAGGCTGAGGCTGAGGCTGATGCAGGCTGAGGCTGAGGCAGGCTGAGGCTGAGGCCGAGGCTGAAGGCAGACTGAGGCTGAGGCTGAAGCAGGCTGAGGCTGAGGCTGAGGCAGGCTGCGGCTGAGGCAGGCTGAGGCTGAGGCTGAGGCAGGCTGAGGCTGAGCTGTGACTGCGACTGCCGTTGCCACTGCGACTGTCATCGCGAATGCGACTACGACTGCGAGAACAGCAGAATTCTACAACTGGATTCTCATCTGAATCTTAAGGGGAATGCTTCCAGATATGCTCCTACACATCGCTGTTAGGTTGCGTTGCCGGGATAATTTTCTCTTCGGGCGTGTGTCCGCTGGGCCCCGCATATCTCCCCCGTTCCTCCTTCCCCCTGCCTCCTTATACATCCTCCTTGTGGGGGGGGGCGGGAGAAGGACGAGGCGAAGGAGGAGGGAGAGAAAGCGTTCCTCGTGGTTTGAGTCGTTTGGGGCGTCTCGTCCTGGTCTGAGTCGTTCGGGCCCTTCTTCCTGGAGTGAGTCGTTCGGGCTTTTCGTTGTGTGAGTCGTTCGGGCTCTTCGTCCTGGCGTGAGTCGTTCGGGCTTCTCGTGGTGTGAGTTGTTCGGGCCCGTCGTCCTGGTGCGAGTCGTTCGGGCCCCTCCTCCTGGTGTGACTCGTTCGGGCCCCTCGTGGTGTGAGTCGTTCGGGGCGCGCGTCGTGGTGCGAGTCGCTCGGGCTCCTCGTGGTGTGAATGGGTCGCGCGCCTCGTCCTGGTAGGAGTCGTTCGGTGTCCTCCTTCTGGCGTGAGTCGTTCGGGTTCTTCGTGGTATGAGTCGTTCGGG